>CM050897.1:6097500-6697500 GCA_027726005.1 Juncus effusus | reverse complement strand
TGGTCAAAACTCAGAACATATGACAGAACTAGGCAGAGAATGGTATGTGATCCCAAAAGAGGATGTAATTCAAATTTCATCCGGACAACAATTCAATTAAAATTCAGATCAAGAAACTAAACTTCAAAATGATTTACTGAGACCTAGATTTTTTATTTATAGAATTTTTTTACTAATTTCTAAAAATCGTAGAAAAACAGACAGATTCAAAAATCAAGAACAGAAAATTTAAAAAAAATCAAAACTTTGCACAGATTTTATCTTACAAATTTAACATAAAAGCATTGGGCACATATTATATGAAAGTTGTTCTAAAATATCTAAAGAAACACAAAATATTTTTTTTATAATTTACTTTAATCAGATCTGAAGTCAAACAATTATTTACTGAAACTGACAGAAACAAAATGCAGAAAAATGTATTTTTCAATTTATAGGATAAAAGTAGGGATTTTTAAGGCAATTTGATCAAGAATTGTATCATTAATCACTAAATATTCAATTTATCAGATTTGGCACAAGTTTGAATTATTTCCAACCAGAAAAACTCAGCAAATAGATCAAAATTTCAGATCAAACACCAGTCAACCAACTAGTGTTTGATCTCAATTTTTGAACTAAAAACTTCACTAAATTAAGCAAAAAACCTCAACCAAGATTCAAGATGATAAAATGGACTAACATGCAGGAAAATTCAGTTCTAAATGACCTAATTAATTCAACCAAATCGATTAAATCAAGAAAAACCAGATTTAACAGCACATTATGAACAGTAACCAAATCAGTCAATTTAATTCAAATTAAAGCAAGATTTCAAACAATTCTATCACAAAAAACCTATCCCGACAAGATTCTACTCACACATGATAAGATCAACCGAAATTAGGCATGTGTTCATCATATTTTTTTACAAATTGGATCTTGTGATCTAAAATTGGATACAAGAGATTAAATGAAAATTGGATCAAACCGAGACGTAGAAGATCAACCAGAAGCTTCCTTGAGCCGATTTGAACCTCCAATTGATGCTTGATCCAGCCGGAACCGATCAATTGCCTTTTTCACCAAAATCAGCCCGAATTGGTGAATTTCACTCAAACTCGAAAATTGAAACTCGAAAAGCTCTGAGATTCAGTAATGGATTTACTGAAGCTTAAAGAAGATGATTGGAGAGTAATGTGTTGAAAGAATTTGGAGAATGGAAGGATGATCATCATGAATGGGTTGATCGGTCGAATTTTATAGAGAGGCTGGTCTGGAGAGTGGGGGACAAACCGAGCGATTCCATTGGCTCAGGCAGATCAAGTGGGGTGTACTAAAGATCTGTGCGAAATTTCGTTGAATTTGGTTGAGAATTGAACGGTTTTGAATCATCGAAATCTCGTCTGTTTATTCGCGCGAAATGAACTGAGTTCAGTTCAGATGCGATTTGAATCGCAATACTGAGACTGACAGTGGGTCCCTTCAGAATAAGTTGTGGTGAAACGGGTCGTTATCGCGTGAAACGAGTCGCTATTTCTGTTATTAATCTCTGAGTTTTCAAACTGTCTTTTTGATTTTCTGTGGCGAAACGAGTCGTCTTCTTGTTCAGCCTTTGGCGCTGAGTTTTGAATTAAATTTCCGGATTTCATGCGACGAAACGAGCTGTAGCTCGCTTGAAACGAGTCACTTTTGTGTGAGCTAGGTACTGACTCGTTTTAACTCGTTCCGCTGATCTGGTGTGGCGAACCGGTTTGAATCGCGTGAGACGAGTCATAACTGATGAAACGAGTCATCTTCTTCTTCAGAATTGGCGCTGAATTCCTTTTCTTGATTTTCTGTGGCCTGCGATCGTGTGCTCGTCCTAAAACAATCCTCTGACAGCCTTGTAAGTTGCGAATTTGGACTTTGGATCGATTTTTCTCTTGGATTTCAGACCCGTTTACCCGTTTCTCACAACCATCGATTCGAGCTCGTGATTCTGTACATTTTGCTGTGATTCATCAACCTAGATCTCTTCTCCATCTTCTCACGAATCCACAGGGCTTTGAATGGTTGAAAACCGTTGAGTAAAACTCGAGTTTTGCTGATTTGAGTATCATCCGTTCGCTGTTCCGCCATTGCTGACCAGAGTGTGCAAATCGATCTTTTGTTCGCATTTCACACAACGAAATCCAAAACGGTGACTCAGGCTTCGTTCGCAACTTCCTCACGATGCTTCCCAACCATTATGACTTCCCAATCCGCCTCGAATCCAGAGAATTCCTCCATTAACCAACTCGGTTTCAGTTTCGCGAAAATAACCAAAAACTGCTGAACTCGTGAATCAAACTATGACATTGAGTTGTTTTTCCATCGAATTGAGGTTTCGTAATTCATTGTGAGCCTTTACTAAAGCTTTACGACACAAAAAGAATCATCTTTGCTTGAGAAAAACGGAAATGGTCGATCGAATTCATCCGCTGTTCGAAACTCGACCGTTGGTTCATCCAGTTTGAAAAGTTCATTGAGGATTTCGTCGAACAGATTACGCAAACACGGATTTCTCGCTCGATTTCGCATCATTCAATGAGTTCTTCATACGGTTAGAAAGGGTAGACGATGGAGAAGAGAATGAGATCGGTTTTGGCTCGAATGGATGATGGTGGATGTTACGGAAGATCAACCATGGTTTCGGTCCGTCTTTGGCACCTATTTTGGCCGAATTCCGGCGATCGCCGGAACTTTCAAGACCGGAGAATGGCACCGGCATGTTCGTCTCGTCATGCTGAATCCATGGCTGGCCGGTTTGTTCAGTTTTGAGCAAAATTTCGGAATTTGGATGTTGAAGAAGACGGATTTGACCTGGTCAACCGTTGACTTCGACCAGTTTGATTTGATTTTCAATTGGTGATTGATGAGAGTTCTAGAAGGTTTCTGATCACGAGGGTTGTACCATTGGATTCGTCTCGTCGAGCTCTTCGTTTTGATATACCGTTTGACCCATTTCGGAAAAGTTGACTTTTGGTCAATTCAGCGTTTTTTTGGCGTTTGGCTTGGTTTGATTTGTTTGTAAAAAGGTTTTTGACTTGTTGTAGAAGTTAGAGGAATTTCTTTGTGGGGTGTTTGAGGTTTTTAATTTGCCATCTTTAGCCTATTATTTGCGTTTTGGTCAAATTCTTCATTTTATGGCCTTTTCGCCTGTAAAATCACACAAAAACGTATTAAGAGGTTTCAAATTATGTTTTATGAATTATGAGCATTTTTCATACATTTAATGTGAATTATGATTGAATTTGAGATGATAAAACCCTAAAAATGTGTATAAAAATACACATTACAAATTCCACCACACTTAAACCAAGCTTGCCCTCAAGCGTAAATAAAATCAAGTTTTAGGGTTTTTAGAATCAGTTTAAAGTACTTTGAAAAAAGATTTAGTTATTGCCATGAATGTTATATATAATATTTGATTATTATAATAATACACGAAGGTCGATGACTATCCATTAATAATTTCAAATTCAAGTTTATTTAAAATTCCCCAATCCTTCAAATACGAACCTTTTTCCAAAAAGTAATGCCCTAATTTTGTTTTTGATACTTTCTCCCCCTAAATTTAAAATGGTGAATTTATAAAATTTACCACAAAAGTTTCAACTAACTCAACTTTCTCTTTTATAAACACGTAAAGGTTGGTATGCTATCCACTCATGTTATCAAAAGACAAGCTGTGCTTTGCACGTACAAAAAAAAAAAAATCCTTCATTTTCTATTGCGGATATGTAAAATTTTTTCTTTTTCAAGGGTTTAAAAATAATTTTTCACATTTTTGAATTCTTTTTGTGAAGGGATAACAGGTTACGATTTCGGTCACTTGCTTTTAGTGCGAAAATTAGAGATGGACATACGAGTCATTAGCTATGTCATGAAAGATAGGTTGAGTTAGAAAAATTTTGCGAAACTAGTGGTATTAAAAGTAAGGTTTGATTTCTCAAAAGTTTTAATCACAGCATTACTTTAAAGAAAACGATTTATAATTTCATTAAAGGGGCAAGTGAAATATTTATGAATTTTCGAAACGCTTAATGGATTTTAAATGGATATTATAGATGAGATGAGGTGGAAAATATGGCATTCATGATGATAATTAATCTCGTTTTGAATTTTCAAATCTTTTCATCATTTTCCAAAACCCTAAGTGTTTTCAAAATTTTGCTTGAAAGGGCTTAGTTTTAAAATTTGTTTTTACAAAACCTTTTATTTCTTTTCATTTAAAATCTTTTTCTTTTAAAACACACAAAATTTTATTCACAAAAATAAACAAAAATGAAAGAAAAATAAGTAAAAATTTAAATTTTTATGGTATTTATGAGTTTTGTTGTTGTTTTTGAAATTTTGAATTTTTTATGTGAATTTTCACATTTTTACAAGAAAACAAAACTTGATTTTACATAAAACCACCCCACCACACTTAAACCTTTGTTTGTCCTCAAACAAAAAGTTCAAAAATGAGACATTTGTGGAAATTGGAAAAATTGTTGGGGTTTTATGCAAAACCTCCCCCACCACACTTAAACTTTTGCGTAGCAAATGTTTAAGTATGAAAGAGAGTTTTGTAAAAAGAAGAAAAATAAAATAAAGAAAGGAAAAATACGACCTGACACGACGAGTTGCCTCTCGTCAAGCGCCCTTGTTTAACGTCTTGAGCTCGACGCATTTATGCTTTCATTCTTTCCTTCCCTCGCTTTGTGGCACCGCTTCTAAATCATACTCATCGAACCACCTTGTATCATGATTCTCGTAAAAAGCCTTCAAGCGATGACCATTAACCTTGAATTTGATGTCTTCTCCCCTAGAAATTTCAAATACTCCAAATGGCAAGATATGGGTAATTATGTAAGGACCTGTCCATCGGCTCTTCAACTTCCCGGGGTGTAATCTCAACCGAGAATTGAATAACAAGACCTTATTGCCAATTTTAAATTCCTTTTTGCGAATAAGTTTGTCGTGAGCGATGGTTAGTTTTTCTTTGTAAATTCGAGAATTATCATAAGCCTCAATGCGAAGCTCTTCTAATTCTTGAATTTGCAATTTCCGCAACCCCGCATCTTTTGGGTAATCTTGATTTACCTTTTTGATTGCCCAAAATGCTTTGTGCTCAATTTCCACCGGTAGGTGACAACTCTTTCCATAAACGAGTTTAAAAGGAGTCATCCCTATCGGTGTTTTGTATGCGGTGCGGTAGGCCCATAAAGCATCGAGAGGGATTAACCACTTTCTCAAGGATTGATTTTATTTCCCTATTGGATATTTCGGCTTGCCCATTAGTTTGGGGATGATAAGCGGTTGACATGCGGTGTTGTACATGATAATTTTTCAAAAGGGATTCGAGATACTTATTATTGACATGCGAACCCCTATCGCTAATGATAGCTTTAGGCACCCCAAAACGCTGAAAAATATTCTTTTTAAGGAATTCAATCACCGTTTTGGAATTGGCATCTCTTGTTGGTATGGCCTCAACCCATTTTGAAACATAATCAACACACACAAGAATATATAAATACCCATTTGATTGAGGAAAGGGGCCCATGAAATCTATCCCCCAAACATCAAAAAGCTCAAAAAACAATAAAGCTTTAAGAGGCATTTCGTTTTTGCGGGTTAGATTGCCCGTTTTTTGGCAATTTTCACAACTCTTTACAAAGGAATGAGCATCTTTATAAAGAGTTGGCCAATATAATCCACTTTGGAGTACCTTATGACTTGTGCGTTGCTCTCCAAAGTGTCCCCCACATTCTAAAGTGTGACAAAAAGAGAGTACCGAATTTATCTCGTGGTCGGGCACGCATTTTCGTACCATTTGATCGGAACAAATCTTGTAGAGGTAGGGGTCTTCCCAGAGGTAATAGCGTGAGTCGTTTTTTATTTTGTCCTTTTGAGCTCGAGAGAGAGTGTTTGGCAATTTGCGAGTTTCGAGGTAGTTGACGATGTCGGCGTACCAAGGCGCCATGCCATGGATAGCATAGAGTTGCTCGTCAGGAAAGAGTTCGTTGATCGGAATGATATCGCCTTCGTTTGTTGGGAGTCGGCTAAGATGATCGGCCACCAAGTTTTCGGCTCCCTTTTTATCCCGAATCTCCACGTTAAACTCTTGAAGGAGAAGGATCCATCGGAGAAGGCGCGGCTTGCATTCCTTCTTCTTCATTAAGTGCTTGAGCGCGGCATGATCTGAAAATACAACAACTTTTGTCCCGACCAAGTATGATCGGAACTTTTCCAATGCAAAGACAATGGCCAATAGTTCTTTTTCCGTTGTTGTGTAATTCCGTTGGGCGTCGTCTAGGGTCCTAGAGGCATAGTAAATTACGTGGGGTACCTTCCCGATGCGTTGCCCCAAAACCGCCCCGACACTTAGATCGCTTGCGTCGCACATGATCTCAAAGGGGAGATTCCAATCCGGTGGTTGAATAATGGGCGCTTCGCACAGTTTCCCCTTTAGTTTGTCGAATGCCGCCTTGCACGCATCGTTGAACTCGAATTTGATCTCTTTTTGGAGAAGCCTGCACATTGGTTGCGCGATTTTTGAGAAGTCTTGAATGAAACGCCGATAGAAGCCGGCGTGTCCTAGGAATGAGCGGACATCTTTCACATTGCGAGGGTATGGAAGTGTCTTGATAACGTCGATCTTCGTTTTGTCGACTTCCAACCCCTTTTCTGAAATTAAATGACCTAATACAATTCCTTGGCTCACCATAAAGTGGCACTTCTCAAAATTTAAGACAAGGTTAGCTTCAACGCACTTTTCCATTATTAGGCTCAAGTTATGGAGACACTCATCGAACGAGTTGCCATAAATGGAAAAGTCGTCCATGAAAACTTCAATAAATTTAGAAATATACTCAGAAAAGATAGAAATCATACACCTTTGAAAAGTTCCAGGCGCGTTGCATAGTCCAAACGGCATTCTTCGATAGGCGAAAGTTCCAAAGGGGCAAGTGAATATCGTCTTCCTCTGATCTTCTGGATCGATGGAGATTTGAAAATAGCCCGAGTACCCATCCAAAAAGCAATAGTAAGGCCGCCCCGCTAATCTTTCGAGCATTTGATCGATGAAGGGAAGAGGAAAGTGATCCTTTTTTGTCGCCGCATTGAGTTTGCGATAGTCGATGCAAACCCTCCATCCATTTTGCACTCGAGTGGGAACGCATTCACCTTCAGAGTTTTCGACGATAGTGATCCCCGTCTTTTTAGGGACAACATTTGATTGGAGAAAACCATTCCGAATCGGCCACTGCGTATATAATTCCCGCGTCTAGAAGCTTGAGGAGCTCCTTTTTTACCACCTCCATCATGACTGGATTTAACCTTCTTTGTGCTTCTCTTAACGGTTTTGATCCCTCCTCCAAAACAATTTTGTGCATGCATGTCGAGGGGCTTATACCTGGCATATCGGCCAATGTCCATCCGATCGCCTTCTTGTGTTTTCCAAGAGTTTCCACCAATCGGGTTTCTTGGTCAAGAGTTAGGTTCGATGCGATGATGACGGGTAATGTGTTGTTTGGCCCGAGGTACGCGTATTTGAGGTGATCGGGAAGAGGTTTGAGTTCGAGAGTAGGAGCTTCTTCGATTGATGGCTTAATGCGTTCTTGCGATATTTGGAGTTCTTCGTGAGGGGAACCCGAAATGAACTTTATTTCTTCATTATGTTCTTGCTCTATTTCTTGCTTCTCATTCGTTTGTTCGATCTCCCCCCAAACATCCTCAAAAATCGCATCGTATCCCTTCGAGTACTCTTCTTCCAAGTGTTCTTCAACCATTTCATCGATCTCGTCAATAATGGTTATGCTCGATACATTGTAGTCGTTCGGGTACTTGATGGTGTCAAATATGTTGAAGGTGATTTTCTCGTTGTCGAATTCCATGGACATCGTCCCTGAGTGGCAATCTATGCATGTTCGCGCGGTTCTCAAAAAGGGTCTTCCTAAGAGGATGGCAGACGAATCGGCGTTGTCGCCCATTTCAAGAATGTAAAAGTCGGCTGGAAAAACCAAACCATTCACCTTGACGAGTACATCTTCCGCGACACCTAGGACGGCGGCCGTCGAACGGTCGGCGAGTTGCACCATCACCCTTGTCTCCTTTAGACCGCCCAAACCCAAGGTCTCGTAAACGGACCTAGGCATTACGTTTATGGAGGCTCCTAAGTCGAGCATGCACCTTGCGAGTTGTTAAAGACCAATGGTGCATGGAATGGCGAAAACTCCAGGGTCTTTCTCTTTTTGTGCTACTCGCGTGTTGATGCTCATCACAGAGGGTAGGTTTATCGTCTCGTTCCCCTTTAATTTTATCTTATTTGTGCATAGATTCTTGAAGAACTTGGCATATGGGGGGTGCATTCGGATAGCATCGATAATCGGAATGTTTACCTCCACCTTCTTGAACACCTCCAAAATATCTTTATCGAGTTCATCCTTTCGAGAGTTAACCGCTAGTCGAGTTGGGAATGGTGCGCGCCTCTTTTCCTTTTCTTGCGTGATTTCCTTTTCTTTGTTCTTTCTTTGTTCTTTCTCTTGAATTGGCTCTTCCTCTTTCCTGATTTCTTCTTGTGCCTCATCTTGTTTACACGCGCTTGAACTCGTTTCCTCATCTTGCTTTCTTGGAACCATTAACTCTTCTTCTTCGTCGTGTGAGCCAACCTCTCTCCCACTTCTTAGGCGTATCGCGTTGATGGGTTTGTACTCCAGTGGTCCCGAACCTTGAGAAGGCAACCGATTGCCCCCTTGTCCTTTCAATAAATTGACTTCCCCCGCGATTTGCTTGATTTGCATTTCCAAGTTTTGCATTTGACGCCCTTGCGTAGCTTGGTTTTGAGTAAGTGAGCTTACATCATTCTTGACGGTTCCCAACTCAGTTGTGATGTTTGTGAAATTCCCCGCCATTAATGCCATCATTTTATCAAGCTTTTCGTCAAGAGAAGAGGTTTGGGAATTCGATGTGGAGGGTTGAGGAGGTCGTTGATGAGGGTGAGGTTGAGGTTGTTGTGGCGCTTGTGCATTTGGATGAACATACACATTCGGTTTTTGGTAATTGGATTGTGAGAATTGAGGCGGCGCATCATCATTCTTCCAACGGAAATTTGGGTGTTTCTTCCATGACTCATTGTAGGTTTGCGAGAAAGGTTGGCGTTGGTTTGAATAGCTTCCGATGGCGTTGACATCTTCTTGTAGCCTATCGCATTCATCGGTCGCATGATTCGTATCCCCACAAAACTCGCACTTTCTTGGCTCGATCTTTGCGCCCACAGCTTTGAGCATTTGACTAAATCTTGTCTCGAAGTTTTGTGTGATTCTTGATTCCATTGCCTTGAGGTCAACCGTACTTGTCATGTTCACATGACCCATTCTTCCCCCGCGTCCTTGGTTTCCTTCGGCCATGGTTTCGATAAGAGCTCGCACTTCTGATGGGGTCATGTTATTGAACGATCCTCCAGCCGAGCATTGGAGTAATCGCGCATCGAGATCGTTCATCCCTTGTAGAAATTGGTCGATAAGTGAAGTCTCGTCGAGGTTATGGTTGGGGCATGAAGCGCATAATTGCACAAATCGATCGTAATCACAAACCACAAAAATTAAAATCTAATACATGAAAAAAACTCCATTGTGATTGAGTTTCACAATACCAAAAAATCGAATTGAGGTACAACACATGGAAAGAAATAATATTTTGTTATTTTCACAAAACCGCAAAATAAGAAGCCTAGTACATGGAAAAATATATAATTTTGTATTGTTTTTCACAAAACCACAAAAATTAAAATCTAATACATGGAAAAAAACTCCATTGTTGTTGATTTTCACAATACCAAAAAAATGGAATTGAGGTACTAGACATGGAAATAAATAATATTTTGTTGTTTTCACAAAACCACAAAATAAGACGTCTAATACATGGCAAAAATACAATATTGGATTGTTTTTCACGAAACCACAAAAACTAAAATCTAATACATAGAAAAAAATCCACTATTAATGATTTTCCAAATACCAAAAAATTGGAATTGAGGTGTAATACATGGAAAAAAATAATATTTTGTTATTCTCACAAAACCGCAAAATAGGATGTCTAATACATGCAAAACCACAATTTTGTATTGTCACAAAACTACATAAATTAAAATCTAATACATGAAAAAAACTCCATTGTTATTGATTTTCACAATACCAAAAAAATGGAATTGAGGAAGAAGACATGGAAAAAATAATATTTTGTTATTTTCACAAAACCGCAAGATAAGACGTCTAATACATGGAAAATACACAATTTTCTATTATTTCACACAAAACTACAAAAATTAAAATCTAATACATGGAAAACACTCCATTGCTATTGATTTTCGCAATTCTAAAAAATTGAATTGATGTGTAAAACATGGAAAAAAATAATCTTTTGATATGTTTACAAAACTACAAAAATTGAAGTCAAATACATGGAAAAAACAAAATTTGTATAGTATTTGACAAAACCACAAAAATTAAAATCTAATACATGGAAAATACTCCATTGTTAATGATTTTCACAATACCAAAAAAATGGAATTGAGGTACAACATATGGAAAGAAATAATATTTTGTTATTTTCACAAAACCATAAAAATTGAAGTATAATACATGGAAAAAACACAATTTTGTATTGTTTTTCACAAAACCACAAAATTAAAATCTAATACGTGGAAAATACTCCATTGTTAATGATTTTCACAATACAAAAAAATCGAATTGAGGTACAACATATGGAAAGAAATAATATTTTGTTATTTTCACAAAACCGCAAAATAAGAAGCCTAGTACATGGGAAAAAATACAATTTTGTATTGTTTTTCACAAAACCACAGAAATTAAAGTCTAATACATTGAAAAAAACTCCATTGTTGTTGATTTTCACAATACCAAAAAAATGGAATTGAGGTACTAGACATGGAAAGAAATAATATTTTGTTATTTTCACAAAACCGCAAAATAAGATGTCTAACACATGGAAAAAATACAATATTGTATTGTTTTTCACGAAACCACAAAAACTTGTATTGTTTTTCACGAAACCACAAAAACTAAAATCTAATACATAGAAAAAATCCACTATTAATGATTTTCCCAATACCAAAAAATTGGAATTGAGGTGTAATACATGGAAAAAAAAATATTTTGTTATTTTCACAAAGCCGCAAAATAAGAAGTCTAATACATGGAAAAAACACAATTTGTATTTTTTTTCACAAAACCACAAAAATTAAAATCTGGTACATGGAAAAAACTCCATTGTTATTGATTTTCACAATACGAAAAAATCGAATTGAGGTATAATACATGGAAAAAAAACAATCTTTTCATATTTTCACAAAATCACAATAACTGAAGTCTAATATTTGGAAAAAACACAATTTGTATTGCTTTTCACAAAACCACAAAAATTAAAATCTAATACATGAAACAAACTCCATTGTTATGGATTTTCACAATACCAAAAAAATGGAATTGAGGTAGGAGACATGGAAAGAAAAAATATTTTGTTATTTTCACAAAACGGCAAAATAAGAAGTCTAATACATGGAAAATAAACAATTTTGTATTGTTTTTCACAAAACCACAAAAATTAAAATCTAATACACGGAAAATACTCCATTGTTAATGATTTTCACAATACCAACAAATCGAATTGAGGTACAATACGTGGAAAAAAATAATATTTTGTTATTTTCACAAAACCGCAAAATAAGAAGTCTAATACATTGAAAGAATACATTTTTGTATTTTTTTTCACAAAACCTTAAAAATTAAAATCTAATATATGGTAGAAAACATCATTGTTGTTGATTTTCACAATACCAAAAAAATGGTATTGAGGTACAAAACATGGAAAGAAATAATATTTTGTTATTTTCAGAAAACCGCAATATAAGAAGCCTAGTACATGGAAAAATATACAATTTTGTGCTGTTTTTCACAAAATCACAAAAATTAAAATCTAATACATGGAAAAAACTCCATTATTGTTGATTTTCACAATACCAAAAAAATGGAATTGAGGTACAAGACATGGAAAGAAATAATATTTTGTTATTTTCACAAAACCGCAAAATAAGATGTCTCATACATGGAAAAAATACAATATTATATTGTTTTTCACGAAACGATAAAAACTAAAATCTAATACATAGAAACAAAAATCCACTGTTAATGATTTTCCCAATACCAAGGAATTGGAATTGTGGTTTAATACATGGAAAAACAGAATATTTTTTTATTCACACAAAACCGCAAAATAAGATGTGTAATACATGAAAAAAACACAATTTTGTATTGTCACAAAACCACATAAATTAAAATCAAATACATGAAAAAAAACTCCATTGTTATTGATTTTCACAATACCAAAAAATTGGAATTGAGGTAGAAGACATGGAAAGAAATAATATTTTGATATTTTCACAAAACCGCAAAATAAGACGTCTAATACATGGAAAATACTAAATTTTGTATTATTTCTCACAAAACTACAAAAATTAAAATCTAATACAGGGAAAAAACTCCATTGCTATTGATTTTCGCAATACCAAAAAATCGAATTGATGTGTAAAACATGGAAAAAATAATCTTTTGATATGTTGACAAAACGACAAAAATTGAAGTCTAATGCACGGAAAAAACAAAATTTGTATAGTTTTTGACAAAGCCACAAAAATTAAAATCTAATACATGGAAAATACTCCATTGTTAATGATTTTCACAATACCAAAAAAATGGAATTGAGGTGCAACATATGCAAAGAAATAATATTTTGTTATTTTCACAAAACCACAAAAATTGATGTCTAATACATGGAAAAAACACAATTTTGTGTTGTTTTTCACAAAACCACAAAATTAATATCTAAGACATGGAAAATACTCCATTTTTGTTATTTTGTTATTTTCAGATACAATACATGGAAAAAAAATAATATTTTGTTATTTTCACAAAACCGCAAAATAAGAAGTCTAATACAAGGAAAAAACACAATTTTGTATTCTTTTTCACAAAACCACAAAAATTAAAATCTAATACATGGAAAAAAACTCAATTGTTGTTGATTTTAATAATACCAAAAGAATGGAATTGAGGTATTAGACATGGAAAGAAATAATATTTTGTTATTTTCACAAAACCGCAAAATAAGACGTCTAATACATGGAACATACAAAATTTTGTATTATTTCTCACAAAACTACAAAAATTAAAATCTAATACATGGAAAAAACTCCATTGCTATTGATTTTCGTAATACCAAAAAATCGAATTGATGTGTAAAACATGGAAAAAAATAATATTTTGTTATTTTCACAAAACTGCAAAATAAGAAATCTAATACATGGAAAAAACACAATTTTGTATTCTTTTTCACAAAACCACAAAAAATAAAATCTGGTACATGGAAAAAAACTCCATTGTTAATGATTTTCACAATACCAAAAAATTTAATTGAGGTGTACTACATGGAAAGAAATAATATTTTGTTATTTTCACAAGACCACAAAAACTGAAGTCTAATACATGGAAAAAACAAAATTTGTATAGTTTTTCACAAAATCACCAAAATTAAAATCCAATACATGGAAAATACTCCATTTTTATGATTTTCACAATACCAAGAAAATGGAATTGAGGTACAATATATGGAAAGAAATAATATTTTGTTATTTTCACAAACCACAAAAATTGAAGTCTAATACATGGAAAAAACACAATTTTGTATTGTTTTTCACAAAACTACAACATTAAAATCTAATACATGGAAAATACTCCATTGTTAATGATTTTCACAATACCAAAAAATCGAAATGAGGTACAATACATGGAAAAAAAATAATATTTTGTTATTTTCACAAAACCGCAAAATAAGAAGTCTAATACATGGAAAGAATACATTTTTGTATCGTTTTTCACAAAACCTCAAAAATTAAAATCTAATGCATGGAAGAAAACTTCATTGTTGTTGATTTTCAAAATACCAAAAAAATGGAATTGAGGTAGAAGACATGGAAAGAAATAATATTTTGTTATTTTCACAAAACCAAAAAATTTGAAGTCTAATACAAGGAAAAAACACAATTTTTCATTTTTTTCTCACAAACCACAGAAATTAAAATCTAATACATGAAAAAAACTCCATTGTTATTGAGTTTCACAATTCCAAAAAATCGAATTGAGGTACAATATATGGAAGGAAATAATATTTTGTTATTTTCACAAAACCGCAAAATAAGAAGCCTAGTACATGGAAAAATATACAATTTTGTATTGTTTTTCACAAAACCACAAAAATCAAAATCTAATACATGGAAAAATACTCCATTGTTGTTGATTTTCACAATACCAAAAAAATGGAATTGAGGTACTAGACATGGAATGAAATAATATTTTGTCGTTTTCACAAAACCACAAAATAAGATGTCTAAAACATGGAAAAAATACAATATTGTATTGTTTTTCACGAAACCACAAAAACTAAAATCTAATACATGAAAAAAAACTCCATTGTTCTTGATTTCCACAATACAAAAAAATCGAATTGAGGTACAACATATGGAAAGAAATAATATTTTGTTATTTTCACAAAACCGCAAAATAAGAAGCCAAGTACATGGGAAAAAATACAATTTTGTATTGTTTTTCACAAAACCACAAAAATTAAAGTCTAATACATTGAAAAAAACACCATTGTTGTTGATTTTCACAATACCAAAATAATGGAATTGAGGTACTAGACATGGAAAGAAATAATATTTTGTTATTTTCACAAAACCGCAAAATAAGATGTCTAATACATGGAAAAAATACAATATTGTATTGTTTTTCACGAAACCACAAAAACTAAAATCTAATACATAGAAAAAAATCCACTATTAATGATTTTCCCAATACCAAAAAATTGGAATTGAGGTGTAATACATGGAAAAAAAAATATTTTGTTATTTTCACAAAACCACAAAAATTGAATTAGGTACAATACATGGAAAGAAAAAATATTTTTTTATTTTCACAAAAACGCAAAATAAGATGTCTAATACATGGAAAAAACACAATTTTGTATTCTTTTTCACAAAACAACAAAACTTAAAATCTGGTACATGGAAAAAAAACTCCATTGTTAATGATTTTCACAATACCAAAAAATTGAATTGAGGTGTAATATATGGAAAGAAATAATATTTTGTTATTTTCACAAACCCACAAAAATTGAAGTCTAATACATGGAAAAAACACAATTTTCTATTGTTTTTCACAAAACCCTAGAAATTAAAATCTAATACATGGAAAATACTCCATTGTTATTGATTTTCATAATACAAAAAAAATGGAATTGAGGTAGGAGACATGGAAAGAAAAAATATTTTCTTATTTTCACAAAACGGCAAAAACTGAAGTCTAATATTTGGAAAAAACACAATTTGAATTGCTTTTCACAAAACCACAAAAATTAAAATCTAATACATGAAACAAACTCCTTTGTTATGGATTTTCACAATACCAAAAAAATGGAATTGAGGTAGGAGACATGGAAAGAAAAAATATTTTCTTATTTTCACAAAACCGCAAAATAAGAAGTCTAATACATGGAAAATAAACAATTTTGTATTGTTTTTCACAAAACCACAAAAATTAAAATCTAATACATGGAAAATACTCCATTGTTAATGATTTTCACAATACCAAAAAATCGAATTGAGGTACAACACGTGGAAAAAAAATAATATTTTGTTATTTTCACAAACCGCAAAATAAGAAGTCTAATACATGGAAAGAATGCATTTTTGTATTTTTTTTCACAAAACCTCAACAATTAAAATCTAATACATGGTAGAAAACATCATTGTTGTTGATTTTCGAAATACCAAAAAAATGGAATTGAGGTACTAGACATGGAAAGAAATAATATTTTGTTGTTTTCACAAAACCACAAAATAAGATGTCTAATACATGGAAAAAATATAATATTGTATTGTTTTACACGAAACCACAAAAACTAAAATCTAATACATAGAAAAAAATCCACTGTTAATGATTTTCCCAATACCTAAAAATTGGAATTGAGGTTTAATACATGGAAAAAAGTAATATTTTGTTATTCACACAAAACAGCAAAATAAGATGCCTAATACATGAAAAAAACACAATTTTGTATTGTCACAAAACCACATAAATTAAAATCTACTACATGAAAAAAAACTCCATCGCTATTGATTTTCACAATACCAAAAAAATGGAATTGAGGTAGAAGACATGGAAAGAAATAATATTTTGTTATTTTCGCAAAACCGCAAAATAAGATGTCTAACACAAGGAAAATACACGATTTTGTATTATTTCTCACAAAACTACAAAAATTAAAATCTAATACATGGAAAAAACTCCATTGCTATTGATTTTCGCAATACCAAATAATCGAATTGATGTGTAAAACATGGAAAAAAATAATCTTTTGATATGTTCACAAAACCACAAAATTTTTATAGTTTTTGACAAAACCACAAAAATTAAAATCTAATACATGGAAAATACTCCATTGTTAATGATTTTCACAATACCAAAAAAATGGAATTGAGGTACAACATTTGCAAAGAAATAATATTTTGTTATTTTCACAACACCAAAAAATTTGAAGTCTAATACAAGGAAAAAACACAATTTTTCATTGTTTTTCACAAACCACAAAAATTAAAATCTAATACATGAAAAAAACTCCATTGTTATTGATTTTGTCAATACCAAAACATAATTTTTCATTCGAAAGAAATATTATTTTGTTATTATCATAAAACCACAAAATAAGAAGCCTAGTACATGGAAAAAAATACAATTTTGTATTGTTTTTCACAAAATCACAAAAATTAAAATCTAAAACATGAAAAAAAGTATTAGATTTTAGTTTTTGTCGTTTCGTGAAAAACAATACAATATTCTATTTTTTCCATGTATTAGACATCTTATTTTGCGGTTTTCTGAAAATAACAAAATATTATTTCTTTCCATGTCTAGTACCTCAATTCCATTTTTTTGGTATTGTGAAAATCAACAACAATGGAGTTTTTTTTCCATGTATTAGATTTTAATTTTTGTGGTTTTGTGAAAAACAATACAAAATTGTATTTTTTCCATGTATTAGACTTCTTATTTTGCGGTTTTGTGAAAATAACAATATATTATTTCTTTCCATATATTGTACCTCAATTCGATTTTTTGGTATTGTGAAAATCAATAACAATGGAGTTTTTTTCATGTATTAGATTTTAATTTTTGTGGTTCGTGAAAAACAATGAAAAATTGTGTTTTTTCCTTGTATTAGACTTCAAATTTTTTGGTTTTGTGAAAATAACAAAATTTTATTTCTTTCCATGTCTTGTACCTCAATTCCATTTTTTTGGTATTGTGAAAATCAACAACAATGAAGTTTTCTACCATGTATTAGATTTTAATTTTTGAGGTTTTGTGAAAAACAATACAAAAATGTATTCTTTCCAGGTATTGGACTTCTTATTTTGCGGTTTTGTGAAAATAACAATATATTATTTATTTCCATTTTTTTAGTATTGTGAAAATCAATAACAATGAAGTTTTTTTCATGTATTAGATTATTAGATTTTAATATTTGTGGTTTGTGAAAAACAATGCAAAATTGTGTTTTTTCCTCGTATTAGACTTCAAATTTTTTGGTTTTGAGAAAGTAACAAAATATTATTTCTTTCCATATCTTGTACCTCAATTCCATTTTTTTGGTATTGTGAAAATCAACAACAATGAAGTTTTTTTTCCATGTATTAGATTTTAATTTTTGTGGTTTTGTGAAAACCAATACAAAAATGTATTTTTTCCATGTATTAGACATCTTATTTTGTGGTTTTGTGAGAATAACAAAATAGTATTTTTTTTCCATGTATTACACCTCAATTCCAATTTTTTGGTATTGGGAAAATCATTAACAGTGGATTTTTTTCTATGTATTAGATTTTAGTTTTTGTGATTTCGTAAAAAACAATACAATATTCTATTTTTTCCATGTATTAGACATCTTATTTTGCGGTTTTGTGAAAATAACAAAATATTAGTTGTTTCCATGTCTAGTACCTCAATTCCATTTTTTGGCTATTGTGAAAATCAACAGCAATGGAGTTTTTTTTCCATGTATTAGATTTTAATTTTTGTGGTTTTGTGAAAAACAATACAAAATTGTATTTTTTCCATGTATTAGGCTTCTTATTTTGCGGTTTTGTGAAAATAACAATATATTTTTTCTTTCCATATATTGTACCTCAATTCAATTTTTTGGTATTGTGAAAATCAACAACAATGAAGTTTTCTTCCATGTATAAGATTTTAATTTTTGAGGTTTTGTGAAAAACAATACAAAAATGTATTCTTTCCAGGTATTGGACTTCTTATTTTGCGGTTTTGTGAAAATAACAATATATTATTTATTTCCATTTTTTTAGTATTGTGAAAATCAATAACAATGAAGTTTTTTTCATGTATTAGATTATTAGATTTTAATATTTGTGGTTTGTGAAAAACAATGCAAAATTGTGTTTTTTCCTCGTATTAGACTTCAAATTTTTTGGTTTTGAGAAAGTAACAAAATATTATTTCTTTCCATATCTTGTACCTCAATTCCATTTTTTTGGTATTGTGAAAATCAACAACAATGAAGTTTTTTTTTCCATGTATTAGATTTTAATTTTTGTGGTTTTGTGAAAACCAATACAAAAATGTATTTTTTCCATGTATTAGACATCTTATTTTGTGGTTTTGTGAGAATAACAAAATAGTATTTTTTTTCCATGTATTACACCTCAATTCCAATTTTTTGGTATTGGGAAAATCATTAACAGTGGATTTTTTTCTATGTATTAGATTTTAGTTTTTGTGATTTCGTAAAAAACAATACAATATTCTATTTTTTCCATGTATTAGACATCTTATTTTGCGGTTTTGTGAAAATAACAAAATATTAGTTGTTTCCATGTCTAGTACCTCAATTCCATTTTTTGGCTATTGTGAAAATCAACAACAATGGAGTTTTTTTTCCATGTATTAGATTTTAATTTTTGTGGTTTTGTGAAAAACAATACAAAATTGTATTTTTTCCATGTATTAGGCTTCTTATTTTGCGGTTTTGTGAAAATAACAATATATTATTTCTTTCCATATATTGTACCTCAATTCGATTTTTTGGTATTGTGAAAATCAATAACAATGGAGTTTTTTTCATGTATTAGATTTTAATTTTTGTGGTTCGTGAAAAACAATGAAGAATTGTGTTTTTTCCTTGTATTAGACTTCAAATTTTTTGGTTTTGTGAAAATAACAAAATATTATTTCTTTCCATGTCTTGTACCTCAATTCCATTTTTTTGGTATTGTGAAAATCAACAACAATGAAGTTTTCTACCATGTATTAGATTTTAATTTTTGAGTTTTGTGAAAAATAATACAAAAATGTATTCTTTCCAGGTATTGGACTTCTTATTTTGCGGTTTTGTGAAAATAACAATATATTATTTCTTTCCATTTTTTTAGTATTGTGAAAATCAATAACAATGAACTTTTTTTCATGTATTAGATTATTAGATTTTAATATTTGTGGTTTGTGAAAAACAGTGCAAAATTGTGTTTTTTCCTCGTATTAGACTTCAAATTTTTTGGTTTTGAGAAAGTAACAAAATATTATTTCTTTCCATATCTTGTACCTCAATTCAATTTTTTTGGTATTGTGAAAATCAACAACAATGAAGTTTTTTTTCCATGTATTAGATTTTAATTTTTGTGGTTTTGTGAAAACCAATACAAAAATGTATTTTTTCCATGTATTAGACATCTTATTTTGTGGTTTTGTGAGAATAACAAAATAGTATTTTTTTTCCATGTATTACACCTCAATTCCAATTTTTTGGTATTGGGAAAATCATTAACAGTGGATTTTTTTCTATGTATTAGATTTTAGTTTTTGTGATTTCGTAAAAAACAATACAATATTCTATTTTTTCCATGTATTAGACATCTTATTTTGCGGTTTTGTGAAAATAACAAAATATTAGTTGTTTCCATGTCTAGTACCTCAATTCCATTTTTTGGCTATTGTGAAAATCAACAGCAATGGAGTTTTTTTTCCATGTATTAGATTTTAATTTTTGTGGTTTTGTGAAAAACAATACAAAATTGTATTTTTTCCATGTATTAGGCTTCTTATTTTGCGGTTTTGTGAAAATAACAATATATTTTTTCTTTCCATATATTGTACCTCAATTCAATTTTTTGGTATTGTGAAAATCAACAACAATGAAGTTTTCTTCCATGTATAAGATTTTAATTTTTGAGGTTTTGTGAAAAACAATACAAAAATGTATTCTTTCCAGGTATTGGACTTCTTATTTTGCGGTTTTGTGAAAATAACAATATATTATTTATTTCCATTTTTTTAGTATTGTGAAAATCAATAACAATGAAGTTTTTTTCATGTATTAGATTATTAGATTTTAATATTTGTGGTTTGTGAAAAACAATGCAAAATTGTGTTTTTTCCTCGTATTAGACTTCAAATTTTTTGGTTTTGAGAAAGTAACAAAATATTATTTCTTTCCATATCTTGTACCTCAATTCCATTTTTTTGGTATTGTGAAAATCAACAACAATGAAGTTTTTTTTCCATGTATTAGATTTTAATTTTTGTGGTTTTGTGAAAACCAATACAAAAATGTATTTTTTCCATGTATTAGACATCTTATTTTGTGGTTTTGTGAGAATAACAAAATAGTATTTTTTTTCCATGTATTACACCTCAATTCCAATTTTTTGGTATTGGGAAAATCATTAACAGTGGATTTTTTTCTATGTATTAGATTTTAGTTTTTGTGATTTCGTAAAAAACAATACAATATTCTAATTTTTCCATGTATTAGACATCTTATTTTGCGGTTTTGTGAAAATAACAAAATATTAGTTGTTTCCATGTCTAGTACCTCAATTCCATTTTTTGGCTATTGTGAAAATCAACAACAATGGAGTTTTTTTTCCATGTATTAGATTTTAATTTTTGTGGTTTTGTGAAAAACAATACAAAATTGTATTTTTTCCATGTATTAGGCTTCTTATTTTGCGGTTTTGTGAAAATAACAATATATTATTTCTTTCCATATATTGTACCTCAATTCGATTTTTTGGTATTGTGAAAATCAATAACAATGGAGTTTTTTTCATGTATTAGATTTTAATTTTTGTGGTTCGTGAAAAACAATGAAGAATTGTGTTTTTTCCTTGTATTAGACTTCAAATTTTTTGGTTTTGTGAAAATAACAAAATATTATTTCTTTCCATGTCTTGTACCTCAATTCCATTTTTTTGGTATTGTGAAAATCAACAACAATGAAGTTTTCTACCATGTATTAGATTTTAATTTTTGAGTTTTGTGAAAAATAATACAAAAATGTATTCTTTCCAGGTATTGGACTTCTTATTTTGCGGTTTTGTGAAAATAACAATATATTATTTCTTTCCATTTTTTTAGTATTGTGAAAATCAATAACAATGAACTTTTTTTCATGTATTAGATTATTAGATTTTAATATTTGTGGTTTGTGAAAAACAGTGCAAAATTGTGTTTTTTCCTCGTATTAGACTTCAAATTTTTTGGTTTTGAGAAAGTAACAAAATATTATTTCTTTCCATATCTTGTACCTCAATTCCATTTTTTTGGTATTGTGAAAATCAACAACAATGAAGTTTTTTTTCCATGTATTAGATTTTAATTTTTGTGGTTTTGTGAAAACCAATACAAAAATGTATTTTTTCCATGTATTAGACATCTTATTTTGTGGTTTTGTGAGAATAACAAAATAGTATTTTTTTTCCATGTATTACACCTCAGTTCCAATTTTTTGGTATTGGGAAAATCATTAACAGTGGATTTTTTTCAATGTATTAGATTTTAGTTTTTGTGATTTCGTAAAAAACAATACAATATTCTATTTTTTCCATGTATTAGACATCTTATTTTGCGGTTTTGTGAAAATAACAAAATATTAGTTGTTTCCATGTCTAGTACCTCAATTCCATTTTTTGGCTATTGTGAAAATCAACAACAATGGAGTTTTTTTTCCATGTATTAGATTTTAATTTTTGTGGTTTTGTGAAAAACAATACAAAATTGTATTTTTTCCATGTATTAGGCTTCTTATTTTGCGGTTTTGTGAAAATAACAATATATTTTTTCTTTCCATATATTGTACCTCAATTCAATTTTTTGGTATTGTGAAAATCAACAACAATGAAGTTTTCTTCCATGTATAAGATTTTAATTTTTGAGGTTTTGTGAAAAACAATACAAAAATGTATTCTTTCCATGTATTAGACTTCTGATTTTGCGGTTTTGTGAAAATAAGAAAATATTATTTTTTTCCATGCATTGTACCTCAATTCGATTTTTTGGTATTGTGAAAATCATTAACAATGGAGTATTTTCCATGTATTAGATTTTAATTTTGTGGTTTTGTGAAAAAGAATACAAAATTTTGTTTTTTCCATTTATTCGACTTCAATTTTTTTGATTTTGTGAAAATAACAAAATATTATTTCTTTCCATATATTGTGTCTCAATTCTATTTTTTTGGTATTGTGAAAATCATAAAAATGGAGTATTTTCCATGTATTAGATTTTAATTTTTGTGGTTTTGTGAAAAACTATTGAAATTTTGATTTTTCCATGTATTAGACTTCAATTTTTTCTGGTTTTGTCAAAATAACAAAATATTATTTCTTTCCCATGTATTACGCCTCAATTCAATTTTTTGGTATTGTGAAAATCAGTAACAATGAAGTTTTTTTCCATGTATCAGATTTTAGTTTTTTTGGTTTTGTGAAAAAGAATTCAAAATTGTGTTTTTTCCACGTATTAGACTTCTTATTTTGCGGTTTTGTGAAAATAACAAACTATTATTTTTTTCCATGTATTACACCTCAATTCCAATTTTTTGGTATTGGGAAAATCATTAACAGTGGATTTGTTTCTATGTATTAGATTTTAGTTTTAGTGGTTTCGTGAAAAACAATACAATATTGTATTTTTTTCCATGTATTAGACATCTTATTTTGCGGTTTTGTGAAAATAACAAAATATTATTTCTTTCCATGTCTAGTATCTCAATTCCATTTTTTTGGTATAGTGAAAATCAACAACGGAGTATTTTTCCATGTATTAGATTTTAATTTTCGTGGTTTTGTGAAAAACAAAACAAAATTATATTTTTTCCATGCATTAGGCTTCCTATTTTGCGATTTTGTGAAAATAACAAAATATTATTTCTTTCCATATATTGTACCTCAATTCTATTTTTTGGTATTGTGAAAATCAATAGCAATGGACTTTTTTTCATGTATTAGATTTTAATTTTTGTGGTTTGTGAAAAACAATGCAAAATTGTGTTTTTTCCTTGTATTAGACTTCAATTTCTGCGGTTTTGTGAAAATAACAAAATATTATTTTTTTCCATATATTGTACCTCAATTCGATTTTTTGGTATTGTGAAAATCATAAAAATGGAGTATTTTCCATGTATTAGATTTTAATTTTTGTGGTTTTGTGAAAAACTATACAAATTTTGTTTCTTCCATGTATTAGACTTCAATTTTTTGTGGTTTTGTGAAAATAATAAAATATTATTTCTTTACATGTATTACACCTCAATTCAATTTTTTTATATTGTGAAAATCATTAACAATAGAGTTTTTTCCATGTACCAGATTTTAATTTTTGTGGTTTTCTGAAAAAGAATGCAAAACTGTGTTTTTTCCATGTATTACACCTCAATTCCAATTTTTTGGTGTTGGGAAAATGATTAACAGTGGATTTTTTATCTATGTATTAGATTTTTGTTTTTGTGGTTTCGTGAAAAATAATACAATATTCTATTTTTTCCATGTATTAGACATCTTATTTTGCGGTTTTGTGAAAATAACAAAATATAATTTGTTTCCATGTCTAGTACCTCAATTCCATTTTTTTGGTATTGTGAAAATCAACAACAATGAAGTTCTTTTTCCATGTATTAGATTTTAATTTTTGTGGTTTTGTGAAAAACAATACAAAATTGTATTTTTTTCCATGTATTAGGCTTCTTATTTGGCGGTTTTGTGAAAATAACAAAATATTATTTCTTTCCATATATTGTACCTCAATTCGATTTTTTGGTATTGTGAAAATCAATAACAATGGAGTTTGTTTCATGTATTAGATTTTAATTTTTGTGGTTCGTGAAAAACAATGAAAAATTGTGTTTTTTCCTTGTATTAATTCAAATTTTTTGGTTTTGTGAAAATAACAAAATATTATTTCTTTCCATGTCTTGTACCTCAATTCCATTTTTTTGGTATTGTGAAAATCAACAACAATGAAGTTTTCTACCATGTATTAGATTTTAATTTTTGAGGTTTTGTGAAAAACAATATAAAAATGTATTCTTTCCATGTATTAGACTTCTGATTTTGCGGTTTTGTGAAAATAAGAAAATATTATTTTTTTCCACGCATTGTACCTCAATTCGATTTTTTGGTATTGTGAAAATCATTAACTATGGAGTATTTTCCATGTATTAGATTTTAATTTTGTGGTTTTGTGAAAAACAATACAAAATCGTGTCTTTTCCATGTATTAGACTACAATTTTTAAGGATTTGTGAAAATAACAAAATATTATTTCTTTCCATATATTGTACCTCAATTCCATTTTTTTGGTATTGTGAAAATCATAAAAATGGAGTATTTTCCATGTATTAGATTTTAATTTTTGTGCTTTTGGGAAAAACTATACAAATTTTGTTTTTTCCATGTATTAGACTTCAATTTTTTTGGTATCAAAAGATTATTTTTTTCCATGTTTTACACATCAATTCGATTTTCTGGTATTGCGAAAATCAATAGCAATGGAGTTTTTTCCATGTATTAGATTTTAATTTTTGTAGTTTTGTGAGAAATAATACAAAATTGTGTATTTTCCTTGTATTAGACGTCTTATTTTGCGGTTTTGAAAAACAATGAAAAATTGTGTTTTTTCCTTGTATTAGACTTCAAATTTTTTGGTTTTGTGAAAATAACAAAATATTATTTCTTTCCAAGTCTTGTACCTCATTTCCATTTTTTTGGTATTGTGAAAATCAACAACAATGAAGTTTGCTTCCATGTATTAGATTTTAATTTTTGAGGTTTTGTGAAAAACAATACAAAAAAATATTCTTTCCATGTATTAGACTACTTATTTTGCGGTTTTGTAAAAATAACAAAATATTATTTTTTTCCATCCATTGTTCGTCAATTCGATTTTTTGGTGTTGTGAAAATCATTAACAATGGAGTATTTTCCATGTATTACATGCAAAATAATAATATCCTATCTTTTCCTACCCCTCACGTGTAATATGATTTGAAGAAAAAGTTGATAAATATGTTCTCTCTCCCCTTGGCCGAATCTGGACAGTAGAACAAAAAATCATTTCCTATCCGAATAATGCTCCAATATGCAAAATTCGCTTAGAACTTCTGTTAGTCGACAATAAGAAGAATATTTTACAAAAAGAAATCCGGCAATTGGATAAAAACTTAGAGAGATCAAAGCGTTCAATGTTTGAGTCAGAGAAAAAAACATAAGTTGTTTCTGACAAACCCGTGGTAATTTAAGGAGTTCTACAACAACGGGAGTTATTCAAGGCACATTCTTTTTTCTATCTGCTCAAGACATGCAAAATAGCAATAACCTATCTTTTCCTACCCCTCACGTGTGATGAAATTTTAAAAAGTTGATAACAATAACCAATCTTTGCCTACCCCTCACGTGTGATGAGATTTGATGAAAAAGTTGATAAATATGTTCTCTCTCCCTTGGCCGAATTTGGACAGTAGAACAAAAAATCATTTTCTCTCTGAATAGGGTCCAATATGCAAAATTCGCTAAGAACATCTGTTAGTCGACAACAAGGAGAATATTTTACAAAAAGAAATCTTGTAATTCGATAAAAACTTTGAGAGATCCAGGCGTTCAATGTAGGAGTATTTTCCATGTATTACATGCAAAATAACAATAACCTATCTTTTCCTACCCCTCACGTGTGATATGATTTGAAGAAAAAGTAGATAAATATGTTCTCACTCCCCTTGGCCGAATCTGGACAGTAGAACAAAAAATCATTTCCTATCTGAATAATGCTCCAATATGCAAAATTCGGATAGAACTTCTGTTAGTCGACAACAGGAAGAATATTTTACAAAAAGAAATCTGGCAATTCGATAAAAACATAGAGATCCAAGCGTTCAAAGTTTGAGTGAGAAAAAAAAACCTAAGTTATTTCTGACCAACCTTGGCTCATTCTTTTTTCTATCTCCTCAAGATATGCAAAATAACAAAAATCTATCTTGGCTACCCCTCACGTGTGATGAGATTTGAAGAAAAAATTGATAAATATGTTCTCTCTCCCCTTGGCCGAATCTGTACAGCAGAACAAAAAATCATTTTCTATCTGAATATGGGTCCAATATGCAAAATTCGCTAAGAACATCTATTAGTGACAACAAGGAGAATATTTTACAAAAAGAAATCTGGTAATTTGATAAAAACTTAAAGAGATCCAAGCGTTCAATGTTGGAGTGAGAGAAAAAAAACATAAGTTGTTTCTGACCAACCCGTGGAAATTTAAGGATTTCTTCAACTACGGGCGCTATTCTTGGCTCATTCTTTATTCCATCTCCTCAAGACATGCAAAATTACAATAACCTCTCTTTTCCAACCCCTCACGTGTGATGAGATTTGAAGAAAAAGTTGATAACTCTGATCTCTCTCCCCGTGGCTGAATCTGGACAGCATAACAAAAAATCATTTTCTATCTGAATATGGGTCCAATCTGCAAAATTCCCTAAGAACATCTGTTAGTCGACAACAAGAAGAATATTTTACAAAAAGAAATCTGGCAATTGGATAAAAACTTAGAGAGATCCAAGCGTTCAATGTTTGAGTCAGAAAAAAAACATAAGTTGTTTCTGACCAACCCGTGGTAATTTAAGGAGTTCTACAACAACGGGAGTTATTCATGGCACATTTTTTTTTCTATCTGCTCAAGACATGCAAAATTGCAATAACCTATCTTTTCCTACCCCTCACGTGTGATGAAATTTTAATAAAAAGTTGATAACAATAACCAATCTTTACCTACCCCTCACGTGTGATGAGATTTGAAGAAAAAGTTGATAAATATGTTCTCTCTCCCTTCGGCCGAATTTGGACAGTAGAGCAAAAAATCATTTTCTATCTGAATAGGGGTTTCAATATGCAAAATTCGCTAAGAACATCTGTTAGTCGACAAGAAGGAGAATATTTTACAAAAAGAAATCTGGTAATTCGATTAAAACTTAGAGAGATCCAAGCGTTTCCGACCAACCCGTGGTAATGTCAGGATTTTTTTCAACTACGGGCGCAATTTCTTGCTCATTCTTTTTTCTATCTCCTAAAGACATGCAAAATAACAATAACCTATCTTTTCCTACCCCTCACGTGCGATAAGATTTGAAGAAAAAGTTGATAAATACGGTCTCTCTCCATTTGGCTGAAACTGGACTGCAGAACAATAAATCATTTTCTTTCTGAATATGGGTCCGATATGCAAAAATCGCTAAGAACATCTGTTAGTCGACAACAAGGCGAATATTGTACAAAAAGAAATCTGGCAATTGGATAAAAACTTAGAGAGATCCAAGCGTTCAGAGTTGGAGTTAGTGAAAAAAACATAAGCTGTTTCTGACCAACCCGTGGTAATTCTCAAGACATGCAAAATAACCATAACCTATCTTTTCCTACCCCTCACGTGTGATATGATTTGAAGAAAAAGTTGATAAATATGTTCTCTCTCCCCTTGCCCAAATCTGGATAGTAGAACAAAAAATAATTTTCTATCTGAATACGGGTCGAATATTGAAAATTCCCAAGGAACATCTGTTACTCTACAACAAGGAGAATATTTTACAAAAAGAAATCCGGTAATTCGATAAAAACTTAGAGAGATCCAAGCGTTCAAAGTTGGAGTTAGAGAAAAAAATATATGCTATTTCTGACCAACCCGTGGTAATTAAAGGATTTTTTTCAACTACGGGCGATATTCTTCGCTCATTCTTTTTTCTATCTGCTCAAGACATGCAAAATAACAATAACATATCTTTTCCTAACCCTCACGTGTGATGAGATTTGAAGAAAAAGTTGATAACTACCTTCTCTCTCCCCTTGGCTGAATCTGGACACATAACAAAAATTCATTTTCTATCTGAATAATGGTCTAATATGCACAATGCGCTTACAAGAATATTTTACAACAAGAAATCTGGTAATTCGATAAAAACATAGAGATCCAGGCGTACAAAGTTTGAGTGAGAGAAAAAAAAACCTAAGTTGTTTCTGACTAATCCGTGGTAATTTAAGGAGTTCATCAATTACGGGAGCTATTCTTAGCACATTCCTTTTTCTATCTCCTCAAGACATGCAAAATAACAATAACCTATCTTTTCCTACCCCTCACGTGTGATGAGACTTGAAGAAAATGTTGATAAATATGTTCTCTCTTCCATTGGCCGAATCAGGACAGCATAACAAAAAATCATTTTCGATCTGAATATGGGTCCAATATGCAAAATTCGATAAGAATATCTGTGAGTTGACAACAAGGCGAATATTCTACAAAAAGAAATCGGGCAATTGGATAAAAACTTGGAGAGATCCAAGCGTTCAGAGTTGGAGTCAGAGAAAAAAAACATAAGTTGTTTCTGACCAACCCGTGGTAATTTAAGGAGTTTTTCAACTACGGGAGCTATTCATGGCACATTCATTTTGCTATCTCCTCAACACATGCAAAACAGCAATAACCTATCTTTTCCTACCCTTCACGTTTGATGAGATTTGAATAAAAAGTTGATAAATATGTTCTCTCTCTCCTTGGCCGAATCAGGACAGCAGAACAAAAAAACATTTTCTATCTGAATAAAGGTCCAATATGCAAAATTTGCTAATAACATCTGTTAGTCGACAACAAGGCGAATATTCTACAAAAATAAATCTGGCAATTGGATAAAAACTTGGGGAGATCCCAGCGTTCAAAATTTAAGTCAGAGAAAAAAACATAAGTTGTTTCCGACCAACCCGTGGTAATTTAAGGATTTCTTCATCCACGGGCGCTATTCTTGGCTCATTCTTTTTTCTATCTCCTCAAGACATGCAAAATAACAATAACCTATCTTTTCCTACCCCTCACGTGTGGTGAGATTTGAAGAAAAAGTTGATAAATATGTTCTCTCTCCCCGTGGCCGAATCTGGATAGTAGAACAAAAAATCATTTTCTATCTAAATATGGGTCCAATATGCAAAATTCGCTAAGAACATCTGTTAGTCGACAACAAGGAGAATATTTTACAAATAAAAATCTGGTAATTCGATAAAAACATAGAGAGATCCAAGCGTTCAATTTTGGAGTCAGAGAAAAAAAAAATATGCTGTTTATGACCAACCCGTGGTAATATAACGATTTTTTTCAACTGCAGGCGCTATTTTTGGCTCATTCTTCTTTCTATCTCCTCAAGACATGCAAAATAACAATAACCTATCTTTTTCTACCCCTCACGTGTGATAAGATTTGAAGAAAAAGTTGATAAATATTGTTCTCTCTCCCCTTGGCCGTATAAGGACAACAGAAAAAAAAATCATTTTCAATCTGAATAAAGGTCGAATATGCAAAATTTGCTAAGAACATCTGTTAGTCGACGACAAGGTGAATATTTTACAAAATGAAATCTGGTAATTGGATAAAAACTTTGAGAGATCCAAGCGTTCAAATTTGGAGTCAGAGGAAAAACAGAAGATATTTCTGACCAACCCGTGGTAATTTAAAGATTTTTTTCAACTACGGGCGCTATTCTTGGCTCATTCTTTTTTCTATCTCCTCAATACTTGCAAAATAACAATAACCCATCTTTTCCTACCCCTCACGTGTGATGAGATTTGAAGAAAAAGTTGATAAATATGTTCTCTCTCCTCTTGGCCGAATCAGGACAGTAGAACAAAAAATTATTTTCGATCTGAATATGGGTCCAATATGCAAAATTCGCTAAGAACATCTGTTAGTCGACAACAAGGAGAATATTTTACAAAAAGAAACCTGGTAATTCGATAAAAACGTAGAGAGATCCAAGCGTTCAAAGTTCGAGCCAGAGAAAAAAACATAAGCTGTTTCTAACCAACCCGTGGTAATTTAAGGATTTTGTTCAACTACGGGCGCTATTCTTGGCTCATTCTTTTTTCTATCTCCTCAAGACATGCAAAATAACAATAACCTATCTTTTCCTACCCCTCACGTGTGGTGAGATTTGAAGAAAAAGTTGATAAATATGTTCTCTCTCCCCGTGGCCGAATCTGGATAGTAGAACAAAAAATCATTTTCTATCTAAATATGGGTCCAATATGCAAAATTCGCTAAGAACATCTGTTAGTCGACAACAAGGAGAATATTTTACAAATAAAAATCTGGTAATTCGATAAAAACATAGAGAGATCCAAGCGTTCAATTTTGGAGTCAGAGAAAAAAAAAATATGCTGTTTATGACCAACCCGTGGTAATATAACGATTTTTTTCAACTGCAGGCGCTATTTTTGGCTCATTCTTCTTTCTATCTCCTCAAGACATGCAAAATAACAATAACCTATCTTTTTCTACCCCTCACGTGTGATAAGATTTGAAGAAAAAGTTGATAAATATTGTTCTCTCTCCCCTTGGCCGTATAAGGACAACAGAAAAAAAAATCATTTTCAATCTGAATAAAGGTCGAATATGCAAAATTTGCTAAGAACATCTGTTAGTCGACGACAAGGTGAATATTTTACAAAATGAAATCTGGTAATTGGATAAAAACTTTGAGAGATCCAAGCGTTCAAATTTGGAGTCAGAGGAAAAACAGAAGATATTTCTGACCAACCCGTGGTAATTTAAAGATTTTTTTCAACTACGGGCGCTATTCTTGGCTCATTCTTTTTTCTATCTCCTCAATACTTGCAAAATAACAATAACCCATCTTTTCCTACCCCTCACGTGTGATGAGATTTGAAGAAAAAGTTGATAAATATGTTCTCTCTCCTCTTGGCCGAATCAGGACAGTAGAACAAAAAATTATTTTCGATCTGAATATGGGTCCAATATGCAAAATTCGCTAAGAACATCTGTTAGTCGACAACAAGGAGAATATTTTACAAAAAGAAACCTGGTAATTCGATAAAAACGTAGAGAGATCCAAGCGTTCAAAGTTCGAGCCAGAGAAAAAAACATAAGCTGTTTCTAACCAACCCGTGGTAATTTAAGGATTTTGTTCAACTACGGGCGCTATTCTTGGCTCATTCTTTTTTCTATCTTCTCAAGACATACAAAATAACAATAACCTATCTTTTCCTACCCCTCACGTGTGATAAGATTTGAAGAAAAAGTTCATAAATATTGTTCTCTCTCCCCTTGGCCGCATCAGGACAGCAGAAAAAAAAATCATTTTCAATCTGAATAAAGGTCGAATATGCAAAATATGCTAAGAACATCTGTTAGTCGACGACAAGGTGAATATTTTACAAAATGAAATCTGGTAATTGGATAAAAACTTTGAGAGATCCAAGCGTTCAAATTTGGAGTCATAGGAAAAACATAAGATATTTCTGACCAACCCGTGGTAATTTAAAGATTTTTTTCTACTACGGGCGCTATTCTTGGCTCATTCTTTTTTCTATCTTCTCAATACTTGCAAAATAACAATAACCCATCTTTTCCTACCCCTCACGTGTGATGAGATTTGAAGAAAAAGTTGATAAATATGTTCTCTCTCCTCTTGGCCGAATTAGGACAGTATAACAAAAAATCATTTTCTATCTTAATAAGTGTCCAATATGCAAGATTCGCTAAGAACATCTGTTAGTCGACAACAAGGTGAATATACTACAGAAAGAAATCTGGCAATTGGATAAAAACATAGAGCGATGAAAGCGTTCAGAGTTGGGGTCAAAGAAAAAACATAAGCTATTTCTGACCAGCCCGTGGTAATTTAAGGATTTCTTCACCTGGTGGTATTCTTGGCTCATTCTTTTTTCTATCTCCTCAAGGCATGCAAAATAAAAATAACCTATCTTTTCCTACCCCTCACGTGTGATGAGATTTGATGAAAAAGTTGATAAATATGTTCTCTCTCCCCTTGGCCGCATCAGGACAGCAGAACAAAAAATCATTTTCAATCTGAATAAAGGTCGAATATGCAAAATTTGTTAAGAACATCTGTTAGTCGACAACAAGGTGAATATTTTACAAAATGAAATCTGGCAATTGGATAAAAACTTTGAGAGATCCAAGCGTTCAAAGTTGGAGTCAGAGGAAAAACATAAGATATTTCTTACCAACCCGTGGTAATTTAAGGATTTTTTTCAACTACGGGCGCTATTCTTGGCTCATTCTTTTTTCTATCTCCTCAATACATGCAAAATAACAATAACCCATCTTTTCCTACCCCTTACGTGTGATGAGATTTGAAGAAAAAGTTGATAAATATGTTCTCTCTTCCCTTGGCCGAATCTGGATAGTAGAACAAAAAATCATTTTCTATCTGAATATGGGTCCGATATGCAAAATTCGCTACGAACATGTGTTAGTCGACAACAAGGAGAATATTTTACAAAAAGAAATCTGGTAATTCGATAAAAACTTAGAGAGATCCAAGCGTTCAAATTTGGAGTCAGAGAAAAAAACATCAGTTGTTTCTGACCAACCTGTGGTAATTTAAGGATTTCTTTCAACTACGGGCGGTATATTTGGCTCATTATTTTTTCTATCTCCTCAAGACTTGCAAAATAATAATAACCTATCTTTTCCTACCCCTCACGTGTGATAAGATTTGAAGAAAAAGTTGATAAATACGTTCTCTCTCCCGTTGGCCGAATCTAGACAACAGAACAAACAATCATTTTCTATCTGAATATGGTTCCAATATGCAAAATTCGCTAAGAACGTTTATTAGCCGACAACAAGGCGAATATTCTACAATAAGAAATCTGGGAATTGGATTAAAACATAGAAAGTTCCAAGCATTCAGAGTTGGAGTCAGAGAAAAAACATAAGTTGTTTGAGACCAACCCGTGTTAATTTAAGGATTTCTTCAACTACAGGCGCTATTGTTGGCTCATTTTTTTTCTATCTCCTCAAGACATGCAAAATAACAATAACCAATCTTTGCCTACCCCTTACGTGTGATGAGATTTGAAGAAAAAGTTGATAACTATGTTCTCTCTCCCCTTGGCCGAATCTGGACAGCAGAACAAAAAATCATTTTCTATCTAAATAAGGGTCCAATATGTAAAACTCGCAAGGAACATCTGTTAGTCGACAACAAGGAGAATATTTTACAAAATGAAATCTGGTAATTCGATAGAAACTTAGAGAGATCCAAGCGTTCAAAGTTGGAGTCAAAGAAAAAAACATAACTTTTTTCTGACCAACCCGTGGTAATTTAAGGATTTCTTCAACTACGGGTGGTATTCTTGGCTCATTCTTTTTTCTATCTCCTAGGCATGCAAAATAAAAATAACCTATCTTTTCCTACCCCTCACGTGTGATGAGATTTAAAGAAAAAGTTGATAAATATTGTTCTCTCTCCCGTTGGCCGCATCAGGACAGCAGAACAAAAAATCATTTTCAATCTGAAAAAAGGTCGAATATGCAAAATTTGCTAAGAACATCTGTTAGTCGACGACAAGGTGAATATTTTACAAAATGAAATCTGGTAATTGGATAAAAACTTTTAGAGATCCAAGCGTTCAAAAGTTGGAGTTTGAGGAAAAACATAAGATTTTTCTGACCAACCCGTTGTAATTTAAGGATTTTTTTCATCTACGGGCGATATTCTTGGCTCAATCTTTTTTCTACCTTCTCAAGACATGCAAAATAACAATAACTTATCTTTTCCTACCCCTCACATGTGATGAGATTTGAAGAAAAAGTTGATAAATATGTTCCCTCTTCCCTTGGCCGAATCTGGACAGTAGAACAAAAAATCATTTTCTATCTGAATAAGGGTCCAATATGCAAAATTCGCTAAGAACATCTGTTAGTCGACAACAAGAAGAATATTTTACAAAAAAAATCTGGTAATTCGATAAAACCATAGAGAGATCCAAGCGTTCAAAGTTTGAGTCAGAGAAAAATCATAAGTTGTTTCTGCCCTACCCGTGGTAATTTAAGGAGTTCTTCAACAACGAGAGTTATTCATGGCACATTCTTTTTTCTATCTCGTCAAGACATGCAAAATAGCAATAACCTATCTTTTCCTACCCCTCACGTGTGATGAGATTTGAATAAAAAGTTGATAAATATGCTCTCTCTCCCCTTGGCCGAATCACGACAACAGAACAAAAAATTATTTTCTCTCTGAATGAGAGTCCAATATGCAAAATTCGCTAAAAATATCTGTTAGTCGACAACAAGAAGAATATTTTACAATAAGAAATCTGACAATTCAACAAAAACATAGTGAGATCCAAGCGTTCAAAATTTGAGTGAGAGAAAAAAAAAACATAAGTTGTTTCTGACCAACCCGTGGTAATTTAAGGAGTTCTTCAATTACGGGAGCTATTCTTGGCATATTCTTTTCCTACTCCTCACTTCTGTTGAGATTTGAAGAAAACGTTCATAAATATTTTCTCTGTTCTCTTGGCCGAATCTGGACAGTAGAAAAAAAAAATCATATTCTATCGGAATAAGGGACCAATATGCAAAATTCGGTAAGAACACCTGTTAGTCGACAACAAAGAGAATATTGTACGAAAAAAAAAATCTTGTAATTCGATAAAAACTTAGAGAGCTCCAAGCGTTCAATGATGGAGTCAGAGGAAAAAACATAAGCTGTTTCTGACCAGCCCGTGGTATTTTAAGGATTTTTTTCAACTACGGGCGCTATTTTTGGCTCATTCTTTTTTCTATCTCCTCAAGACATGCAAAATAACAATAACCTATCTTTGCCTACCCCTCACGTGTGATGAGATTTGAAGAAAAAGTTGACAAATATGTTCCTTCTCTCCTTGGCCGAATCTGGACAGTAGAACAAAAAATCATATTCTATCTGAATAATGGTCCAATATGCAAAATTCGCTAAGAACATCTGTTAGTTGACAACAAGGAGAATATTTTACAAAAAGAAACCTGGTAATTCCATATAAACCTAGAGAGATCCAAGCGTTCAAAGTTTGAGTCAGAGAAAAAAACATAAGCTGTTTCTCACCAACCCGTGGTAATTTAAGGATTTCTTTCAACAACGGGCGCTATTCTTGGCTCATTCTTTTTTCTATCTCCTGAAGACGTGCAAAATAACAATCACCTATTTTTTCCTACCCCTCATGTGTGATAAGATTTGAAGAAAAAGTTGATAAATATGTTCTCTCTCCCCTTGGCGGAATCTGGACAGTAGAACAAAAATTCATTTTCTATCTGAACAAGGCTCCAATATGCAAAATTCGCTAAGAACATCTGTTAGTCGACAACAACGAGAATATTTTATAAAAAGAAATTTGGTAATTCGATAAAAACTTAGCGAGATCCAAGCGTTCAAAGTTGGAGTCAGAGAAAAAAACATAAGATGTTTCTGACCAACCCGTGGTAATTTAAGGATTTTTTTTCAACTACGGGCGTTATTCTTGGCTCATTCCTTTTTCGATCTACTCAAGACATGCAAAATAGTAATAACCTATCTTTTCTTACCCCGCACGTGTGATGAGATTTGAATAAAAAGTTGATAAATATGCTCTCTCGTCCCTTGGCCGAATCACGACAGCAGAACAAAAAATTATTTTCTCTCTGAATGAGGGTCCAATATGCAAAATTCGCTAAGAACATCTGTTAGTCGACAACAAGAAGAATATTTTACAATAAGAAATCTGGCAATTCGATAAAGACATAGAGAGATCCAAGCGTTCGAAGTTTGAGTGAGAGAAAAAAAAACATAAGTTGTTTCTGACTAACCCGTGGTAATTTAAGGAGTTCTTTAATTATGGGAGCTATTCTTGCCATATTCTTTTTTCTATCTCCTCAAGACATGCAAAATAACAATAACCTATCTTTTCCTACCACTCACGTGTGATGAGATTTGAAGAAAAAGTTGATAAATACGTTCTCTCTCCCGTTGGCCGAATCTGGACAACGGAAAAATAAATCATTTTCTATCTGAATATGGGTCCGATATGCAAAATTCGCTCAGAACATCTGTTAGTCGACGACAAGGCAAATATTCTACAAAAAAAATCTAGCAATTGGATAAAAACCTGGAGAGATCCAAGCGTTCAGAGTTGGAGTTAGAGAAAAAAAACATAAGTTGTTTCAGACCAACCCGTGGTAATTTAAGGATTTCTTCAACTACAGGCGCTATTCTTGGCTCATTCTTTTTTCTATCTCCTCAAGACTAGGAAAATAACAATAACCTATCTTTTCCTACCCCTCACGTGTGATGACATTTGAAGAAAAAGTGGATAAATATGTTCTCCCTTCCCTTGGCAGAATCAGGACAGCATAACAAAAAATCATATTCTATCTGAATAAGGTTTCAATATGCAAAATTTGCTAAGAACATCTGTTAGTCGACAACAAGACGAATATTCTACAAAAAGAAATCTGGCAATTACATAAAAACTTAGAGTGATCCAAGCGTTCGAAGTTGGAATCAAACAAAAAAAATATAAGCCGTTTCTGACCAACCCGTGATAATTTAAGGATTTCTTCAACTACAGGCGCTATTCTTGGCTCATTCTTTTTTCTATCGCCTCAAGGCATGCAAAATAACAATAACCTATCTTTGCCTCCCACTCACGTGTGATGAGATTTGAAGAAAAAGTTGACAAATATGTTCTCTCTTCTCTTGGCCGAATCTGGACAGTAGAACAAAAAATCATATTCTATCTGAATAAGAGTCCAATATGCAAAATTCGCTAAGAACATCTGTTAGTCGACAACAAGGAGAATATTTTACAAAAAGAAATCTGGTAATTCGATAAAAATTTAGAGAGATCCAAGCGTTCAAATTTGGAGTCAGAGAAAAAAACATAAGCTGTTTCTGACTAACCCATGGTAATTTAAGGATTTTTTTCAAACACAGGCGCTATTCTTGAGTCATTCTTTTTTCGATCACCTCAAGACATGCAAAAGAACAATAACCTATCTTTTCCTACCCCTCACGTGTGATGAGATTTGAATTAAAAGTTGATAAATATGCCCTCTCTCCCGTTGGCCGAATCACGACAGCAGAACAAAAAATTATTTTCTCTCTAAATGAGTGTCCAATATCCAGAATTCGCTAAGAATATCTGTTAGTCGACAACAAGAAGAATATTTTACAATAAGAAATCTGGAAATTCGATAAAAATATAGAGAGATCCAGGCGTTCAAAGTTTGACTGAGAGAAAAAAAAACGTAAGTCGTTTCTGACCAACCCGTGGTAATTTAAGGATTTCTTCAACTACAGGCGCTATTCCTGGCTCATTCTTTTTTCTACCTCCTCAAGACATGGAAGATAACAATAACCTATCTTTACGTACCCCTCACGTGTGATGAGATTTGAAGAAAAAGTGGATAAATATGTTCTCTCTTCCCTTGGCCGAATCAGGACAGCATAACAAAAAATCATATTCTAATATCTCACAAATTATAAATCGGAATTGGGCAAAATTTGATTTGAAAATTATCTACTAAATGAGATCTGAATTGTAAAAATGTTTATTTAATTTTTCTGGTTTGAATAGGACACGAAATTAAGGAAAAATTACTGAAAAACAGAGAAAGAACAGCAGCAAGACAGAAACTGGATTAGGGTTTGATTTTCGGTTTAAAAATAGGGATTTATAGGAAATTTATGATGTGTAACAATCATTAATCACTTAGGGTATAATTTCTCACATTTAGATGATGGATTTGAGCAATCTAAGCTAAGATTTACTCAAGAAATTGACTCGAAAACTAGTTTATTCCAAAACAGCCATTTCAAAACAAAACTTGATTTAAATCAATCACAACTCCAAATTAAACATACAAAATACTAATCTAAGCATTTCAGATGATTAACAAGCCAATAAACTCTAGATTTAATAGATTAATTGAAGAAAAATATTAAGCTAAGCAATTTCCCCCCAATTCATTCAAAAATATGTGTGTTTATGATTATTCATCAAAATTCAGCAAAATTACAAGATTATAAAGCAAGATTTCATGTATACAAATCACAAATTCCCCTCCCTATCTAGATTTACTCACACATATTCACAAGAACAAGAGTTTGACAAGACTTCATCATGATTATTACAAAATTGAGTTCTTGTGATCTAAAATTCAAATCTAATTATTTAAAGAGAATTGGACTAAACCGAGAGTTGGAGATCCAGCCGGTTGAAGCTCCAATTGCGCCTCGATTCAAGCTAGAATCGACCAATTCGAATTTCCCCTAAATCAGCCCCAAATTGCGCGTTTTCACTCAAAAACGAAAATTAGAGCTCAAGAAAGCTTGAAACTCACTAATGGAGATTCTAGAGGTTAGAGAAGATGAATGGAGAGTGGTGTCTTGATTGAAGAGGCTTGAGGGGTGTTTTATAGACTGAAATGGACTTGAGAGTCTAATGGCCTGTTTTGAATGGAGAAGATGATAGGGACTGAACCGAGGCTTGTGATTGGTTCAGGCGGATCAAGGGTTGTGTACTGAGTATCTGGACGAAATTTCGTTGAATTTCGTTGAGAAATCAATGATTTTGGCGGTTGAATTTCTTACTCTGTTTCATTTTGGCGGAAGAATCATCAGATCGCATCTGAGATTTAAAACGCGAGCGGTTAAATTCTGTTGAGTCACTGACAGTGGTCCCCACTTGGATTTGCTACGCTGAAACGGGTCATAAGTCGCGTGAAACGAGTCGTTTCTTTAGAGTGAGAGTGGCGCTGAGTTTGAATTGTTCTGTTGATCTTTTATGGCGGAACGGGTCGAACGCGCGTGAAATGGGTCGTCTTTTGATGAACGAGATTTGGAGCTGAGTTTAAATAACGGTTGTTTCGGTTTTCTGTGGCGTGCGAGCGTGTGGTCCATCCTAAAACAATCTTCTGATGGGTTTTAGTTTCGCAATGATGGATTTTGGATCCAATTCCTGATCGGGTTCTGACTCCATTTTACCCGTTTCTGAACTCAGTGATCAAACTCGACATTTAGTTTCATTTCAGCTCGAGTTTTCAACCTAGTTTGCTTCCTCTCATCCTCACGAACGCACAGAGCTTTGAAACGCAACAAACGGTTGAGAATTCGTTGAGTTTGGCCATTTTGAAACTAGTTTCAGCTTCTGTCCGCCATTGATGACTGTTCAAGCTCAAACCTTGCTCTCTAAGCCGCAGCAGTTCATTCTAGCGTTCAGGCTTCGTTCCTCAAGTCCCCACGATGCTCTGCGTTGCGTTTGATGCGTCAATTCTTCCCTTAATTCATGAGTTTCCGCCATTAACCGAACTCAGCGAAAATAACCCATCAGAACACAAAATCGTGAATCAAAACGAGATTTCAAGTTGTTTTTCTATCGAATTGAGGCTTCGGAATCCATTAAGAGACCCCACTGAAGCTATTCGACTCGTCAAACATCATCACTGTGTGAGAAAAATGCGAGAAGACCGATCGAATTCATCACACTGCCGAAATTTCGACCGTTGGATCATCCAGTTTGAAAAGTTCATTGAGGATTTCGTCGAACAGATTACGCAAACACGGATTTCTCGCTCTATTTCGCATCATTCAATGAGTTCTTCATACGGTTAGAAAGGGTAAACGATGGAGAAGCGAATGAGATCGGTTTTGGCTCGAATGGATGATGGTGGATGGCACGGCAGATCAACCATGGTTTCGGTCCGTTTTTGGCACTTGTTTTGGCCGAATTCCGGCGATCTCCGGAACTTTCAAGGCCTGAGAATGGTACCGGCACGTTCCTCTCTTCATGCTGAATCCATGGCTGGCTTGTTTGTTCGATTTCGAGCAGAATTGTGAATTATGAGGTCTGAAGAAGTTGGGTTTGACCTGGTCAATTCGTTGACTTTGACCAATTTTGACCTGATTTTCAATTGGTGATTCTGAGAGTTCTAGAAGGTTTCTGATCGCGAGGATTGTACCGTTGGGTTCGTTTCGTCGAGCTCTTCGTTTCGGTATACCGTTTGACCCATTTTGGAGAAGTTGACTTTTGGTCAACTTGGCGATTTTTGGCGTTTGGCTCGGTTTGACTTGGTTGTAGAAGGTTTTTGAATTGTCGTAAAAGTTTGGGGAATTTTTTGTAGAGTGTTTGAGGTTTTTATTTGGCCATCTTTGGCCCATTATTTGCGTTTTGGTCCAATTCTTCATTTTATGGCCTTTTCGCCTGTAAAATCACACAAAAATGTATTAAGAGGTTTGAAATTATGTTTTATGAATTATGAGTATTTTTCATACATTTGATGTGAATTATGATTGAATTTGAGATGATAAAAACCCTAAAAATGTGTATAAAAATACACATTACAAATATGCAAAATTCGCTAAGACCATCTGTTAGTCGACAACAAGATGAATATTCTACAAAATGAAATCTGGCAATTAGATAAAAACTTAGAGAGATCCAAGCGTTCAAAGTTAGAGTCGAACAAAAAAAATATAAGCCGTTTCAGACCAATCCGTGGTAATTTAATGATTTCTTCAACTACAGGTGCTATTCTTGGCTCATTCTTTTTTCTATCACCTCAAGACATACGAAATAACAATAACCTATCTTTGCCTACCCCTCACGTGTGATGAGATTTGAAGAAAAAACTTGACAAATATCTTCTCTCTTCTCTTAGCCAAATCAGGACAGTAGAACCAAAAATCATATTCTATCTGAATAAGAGTCCAATATGCAAAATTCGCTAAGAAAATTTGTTAGTCGACAACAAGGAGAATATTTTACAAAAAGAAATCTGGTAATTCGATAAAAACTTAGAGAGATCCAAGCGTTCAAAGTTGGTGTCAGAGAAAAAAACATAAGCTGTTTCTGACCAATCCGTGATAATTTAGGGATTTTTTTCAACTACGGGCGCTATTCTTGGCTCATTCTTTTTTCTATCTCCTCAAGACAAGCAAAATAACAATAACTTATCTTTTCGTACCCCTCACGTCTGATAAGATTTGAAGAAAAAGTTGATAAATATGTTCTCTCTCCCATTGGCCGAATCTGGACAGTAGAACAAAAAATCATTTGCTATCTGAATAAGGCTCCAATATGCAAAACTCGCTAAGAACATCTGTTAGTCGATAACAAGGAGAATATTTTATAAAAAGAAATCTGGTAATTCGATAAAAACTTACAGAGATCCAAGCGTTCAAAGTTGGAGTGAGAGAAAAAAAGCATAAGTTGTTTCTGACCAACCCGTGGTAATTTAAGGATTTTTTTCAACTACGAGCGCTATTCTTGGCTCATTCTTTTTTCTATCTCCTCAAGACATGCAAAATAACAACAACCTATCTTTTCCTACCCTCACGTGTGATAAGATTTGAAGAAAATGTTGATAAATACGTTCGCTCTCCCGTTGGCCGAATCTGGACAGCATAACAATATATTATTTTCTATCTGAATATGCGCCCGATATGCAAAATTCGCTAAGAACATCTGTTAGTCGACAACAAGGCGAATATTCTACAAAAAGAAATCTGGCAATTGGATAAAAACATAGAGAGATCCAAGCGTTCAGAGTTGGAGTTAGAGAAAAAAACATAAGTTGTTTCATACCAACCCGTGGTAATTTAAGGATTTTTTCAACTACAGGCGCTATTCTTGGCTCATTTTTTTTTCTATCTCCTCAAGACATGCAAAATAACAATAACCTTTCTTTGCCTATCCCTCACGTGTGATGAGATTTGAAGAAAAAGTTGATAAGTATGTTCTCTCTCCCATTGGCCGAATCCGGACAGTATAACGAAAAATCATTTACAATCTGAATAAGGCTCCAATATGCAAAATTCGCTAAGAACATCTACTAGTCGACAACAACGAGAATAGTTTATAAAAAGAAATCTGGTAATTCGATAAAAACTTAGAGAGATACAAACGTTCAAAGTTGGAGTCAGACAAAAAAACATAAACTGTTTCTGACCAACCCGTGGTAATTTAAGGATTTTTTTCAACTACGGGCGTTATTCTTGGCTCATTCTTTTTTCGATCTCCTCAAGACATGCAAAATAGCAATGACCAATCTTTTGTTACCCCACACGTGTGATGAGATTTGAATAAAAAGTTGATAAATATGCTCTCTCTTCCCTTGGCCGAATCACGACAGCAGAACAAAAAATTATTTTCTCTCTGAATGAGGGTCCAATATGCAAAATTCGCTAAGAATATCTGTTAGTCGACAACAAGAAGAATATTTTACAATAAGAAATCTGGCAATTTGATAAAAACATAGAGAGATCCAAGCGTTCAAAGTTTGAGTGAGAGAAAAAAAAACGGAAGTTGTTTCCGACTAACCCGTGGTAATTTAAGGAGTTCTTCAATTATGGGAGCTATTCTTGTCACATTCTTTTTTCTATCTCCTCAAGACATGCAAAATAACAATAATCTATCTTTTCCTTCCCCTCACGTGTGATGAGATTTGAAGAAAAAGTTGATAAATACGTTCTCTCTCCCGTTGGCCGAATCTGGACAACGGAATAAATCATTTTCTATCTAAATATGGGTCCGACGACAAGGCGAATATTCTACAAAAAGAAATCTGGCAATTGGATAAAAACCTGGAGCGATCTAAGTGTTCAGAGTGGGAGTTAGAGAAAAAAAACATAAGTTGTTTCAGACCAACCCGTGGTAATTTAAGGTTATCTTCAACTACAGGCGCTATTCTTGGCTCATTCTTCTTTCTATCTCCTCAAGACATGGAAAATAACAATAACCGATCTTTTCCTACCCCTCACGTGTGATGAGATTTGAAGAAAAAGTGGATAAATATGTTCTATCTTCCCTTGCCCGAATCAGGACAGCATAACAAAAAATCATATTCTATCTGAATAAGGGTTCAATATGCACAATTCGCTAAGAACATCTGTTAGTCGATAACAAGACGAATATTCTACAAAAAGAATCTGGCAATTAGATAAAAGTTTAGAGAGATGCAAGCGTTCAAAATTGGAGTCAAACAAAAAAAATATAAGCCGTTTCTGACCAACCCGTGGTAATTTAAGGATTTCTTCAATTACAGGCGCTATTCTTGGCTCATTCTTTTTTCTATCGCCTCAAGACATGCAAAATAACAATAACCTATCTTTGCCTACCCCTCACGTCTAATGAGATTTGAAGAAAAAGTTGACAAATATGTTCTCTCTTCTCTTGGCCGAATATGGACAGTAGAACAAAAAATCATATTCTATCTGAATAAGTGTCCAATATGCAAAATTCGCTAAGAACATCTGTTAGTATCTGGTAATTCGATAAAAACTTAGAGAGATCCAAGCGTTCAAATTTGGAGTCAGAGAAAAAAACATAAGCTGTTTCTGACCAACCCGTGGTAATTTAAGGATTTTTTTCGACCACAGGCGCTATTCTTGACACATTCTTTTTTCGATCACCTCAAGACATGCAAAATAACAATAACCTATCTTTTCCTACCCCTCACGTGTGATGAGATTTGAATAAAAAGTTGATAAATATGGTCTCTCTCTCGTTGACCGAATCTCGAGAGCAGAACAAAAAATTATTTTCTCTCTAAATGAGGGTCCAATATCCAGAACTCGCTAAGAATATATGTTAGTCGACAACACGAAGAATATTTTATAATACGAAATCTGGAAATTCGATAAAAATATAGAGAGATCCAAGCGTTCAAAGTTTGACTGAGAGAAAAAAAAAACGTAAGTTGTTTCTGACCAATCGGTGGTAATTTATGGATTTCTTCAACTACGGGCGCTATTCTTGGCTCATTCTTTTTTCTATCTCCTCAAGACATGGAAAATAACAATAACCTATCTTTACCTACCCCTCACGTGTGATGAGATTTGAAGAAAAAGTGGATAAATATATTCTCTCTTCCCTTGGCCGAATCTGGACAGTGGAACAAAAAATCATATTCTATCTGAATAAGAGTCCAATATGCAAAATTCACTAAGAACATCTGTTAGTCGACAACAAGGAGAATATTTTACAAAAATAAATCTGGTAATTCGATAAAAACTTAGAGAGATCCAAGCGTTCAAATTTGGAGTCAGAGAAAAGAACATAAGCTATTTCTGACTAACCCGTGGTAATTTAAGGATTTTCTTCAACTACGGGCGTTATTCTTGACGCATTCTTTTTTCTATATCCTGAAGACATCCAAAATAACAATAACCTATCTTTTCCTACCCCTCACGTGTGACAAGCTTTGAAGAAAAAGTTGATAAATACGTTCTCTCTCCCATTGGCCGAATCTGGACAGTAGAACAAAAAATCATTTTCTATCTGAATAATGGTCGAATATGCAAAATTCGCTAAGAACATCTGTTAGTCGACAACAAGGAGAATATTTTACAAAAAGAAATCTGGTAATTCGGTAAAAATTTAGAGAGATCCAAGCGTTCAAAGTTGGAGTGAGAGAAAAAAAGCATAAGTTGTTTTTGAGCAACCCGTCGTAATTTAAGGATTTTTTTCAACTACGGGCGCTATTCTTAGCTCATTATTTTTTCTATCTCCTCAAGACATGCAAAATAACAATGACCTATATTTTCCTACCCCTCACGTGTGATAAGATTTAAAGAAAAAGTTGATAAATACCTTCGCTGTCCCGTTGGCCGAATCTGGACAGCAGAACAATAAATCATTTTCTATCTGAATTTGGGCCCGATATACAAAATTCGCTAAGAACATCTGTTAGTCGACAACAAGGCGAATATTCTACAAAAAGAAATCTGGCAATTGGATAAAAACCTGGAGCGATCCAAGTGTTCAGAGTTGGAGTTAGAGAAAAAAAACATAAGTTGTTTCTGACCAACCCGTGATAATTTAAGGATTTCTTCAACTACAGGCGCTATTCTTGGCTCATTCTTCTTTCTATCTCCTCAAGACATGGAAAATAACAATAACCTATCTTTTCGTAACCCTCACGTGTGATGAGATTTCATGAAAAAGTTGATAAATATGTTCTCTCTCCCATTGGCCGAATCTGGACAGTATAACAAAAAATCATTTTCTATATCAATAAGGCTCCAATATGCAAAATTCTCTAAGAACATCTATTAGTCGACAACAAGGAGAATATTTTATAAAAAGAAATCTGGTAATTCGATAAAAACTTAGAGAGATCCAAGCATTCAAAGTTGGAGTCAGAGAAAAAAACATAAGCTGTTTCTGACCAACCCGTGGTAATTTAAGGAGTTTTTTCAACCACAGGCGATATTCTTGACTCATTCCTTTTTCGATCACCTCAAGACATGCAAAATAAAAATAACCTATCTTTTCCTACTCCTCACGTGTGATGAGATTTGAATAAAAAGTTGATAAATATGCTCTCTCTCCCGTTGGCCGAATCAGGACGACGGAACAATAAATCATTTTCTATCTGAATATGGGTCCGATATGCAAAATTCGCTCAGAACATCTGTTAGTCGACGACAAGGCGAATATTCTACAAAAAGAAATCTGGCAATTGGATAAAAACCTGGAGAGATCCAAGCGTTCAGAGTTGGAGTCAGAGAAAAAAACATTTAGTTGTTTCAGACCAACCCGTGGTAATTTAAGGATTTCTTCAACTACAGTCGCTATTCTTGACTCATTATTTTTTCTATCTCCTCAAGACATGGAAAATAACAATAACCTATCTTTTCCTACTCCACACGTGTGATGAGATTTGAAGAAAAAGTGGATAAATATGTTCTCTCTTCCCTTGGCCGAATCAGGACAACATAACAAAAAATCATATTCTATCTGAATAAGGGTTCAATATGCAAAATTCGCTAAGAACATCTGTTAGTCGAAAACCAGACGAATATTCTACAAAAAGAAATCTGGCAATTAGATAAAAACTTAGAGAGATGCAAGCGTTCAAAGTTGGAGTCAGAGAAAAAAAGATAAACTGTTTTTGACCAACCCGTGGTAATTTAAGGATTTCTTCAGCTACAGGCGCTATTCTTGGCTCATTCTTTTTTCTATCGCCTCAAGACATGCAAAATAACAATAACCTATCTTTGCCTACCCCTCACGTCTGATGAGATTTGAAGAAAAAGTTGACAAATATGTTCTCTCTTCTCTTGGCCGAATCTGGACAGTGGAACAAAAAATCATATTCTATCTGAATAAGAGTCCAATATGCTAAATTCGCTAAGAACATCTGTTAGTCGACAACAAGGAGAATATTTTACAAAAAGAAATCTGGTAATTCGATAAAAACTTAGAGAGATCCAAGCGTTCAAATTTGGAGTTAGAGAAAAAACATAAGCTGTTTCTGACCAACCCGTGGTAATTTAAAGATTTTTTCCAACCACAGGCGCTATTCTTGACACATTCTTTTTTCGATCACCTCAAGACATGCAAAATAAGAATAACCTATCTTTTCCTACCCCTCACGTGTGATGAGATTTGAATAAAAAAGTTGATAAATATGCTCTCTCTCCCGTTGGCCGAATCTCGAGAGCTGAACAAAAAATTATTTTCTCTCTAAATGAGGGTCCAATATTCAAAATTCGCTAAGAATATCTGTTAGTCGACAACAAGAAGAATATTTTACAATAAGAAATCTGGAAATTCGATAAAAATATAGAGAGATCCAAGCGTTCAAAGTTTGACTGAGAGAAAAAAAAAACATATGTTATTTCTGACCAACCCGTGGTAATTTATGGATTTCTTCAACTACAGGCGCTATTCTAGGCTCAATCTTTTTTCCATCTCCTCAAGACATGGAAAATAACAATAACCTATCTTTACCTACCCCTCACGTGTGATGAGATTTGAAGAAAAAGTGGATAAATATGTTCTCTCTTTCCTTGGCCGAATCTGGACAGTAGAACAAAAAATCATATTCTATCTGAATAAGAGTCCAATAAGCAAAATTCGCTAAGAACATCTGTTAGTCGACAACAAGGAGAATATTTTACAAAAATAAATAGGATAATTCGACAAAAACTTAGAGAGATCCTAGCGTTCAAATTTGGAGTCGGAGAAAAAAACATAAGCTGTTTCTGACTAACCCGTGGTAATTTAAGGATTTTCTTCAACTACGGGCGTTATTCTTGACTCATTCTTTTTTCTATCTCCTGAAGACATGCAAAATAACAATAACCTATCTTTTCCTACCCCTCACGTGTGATAAGATTTGCAGAAAAAGTTGATAAATATGTTCTCTCTCCCATTGGCCGGATCTGGACAGTAGAACAAAAAATCAGTTTCTATCTGAATAATGGTCCAATATGCAAAATTCGCTAAGAACATCTTTTAGTCGACAACAAGGAGAATATTTTACAAAAAGAAATCTGGTAATTCGATAAAAATTTAGAGAGATCCAAGCGTTGAAATGAGAATAAAAAAGCATAAGTTGTTTTTGAGCAACCCGTGGTAATTTAAGGATTTTTTTCAACTACGGGCGCTATTCTTGGCTCATTCATTTTTCTATCTCCTCAAGACATGCAAAATAACAATAACCTATCTTTTCCTACCCCTCACGTGTGATAAGATTTAAAGAAAAAGTTGATAAATACGTTCGCTGTCCCGTTGGCCGAATCTGGACAGCAGAACAATAAATCATTTTCTATCTGAATATGGCCCGATATGCAAAATTCGCTAAGAATATCTGTTAGTCGACAACAAGGCGAATATTCTACAAAAAGGAATCTGGCAATTGGATAAAAACTTAGAGAGATCCAAGCGTTCAGAGTTGGAGTTTGAGAAAAAAACATAAGTTGTTTCAGACCAACCCGTGGTAATTAAGGATTTCTTCAACTACAGGCGCTATTCTTGGCTCATTCTTTTTTCTATCTCCTCAAGACATGCAAAATAACAATAACCTATCTTTGCCTATCCCTCACGTGTGATGAGATTTGAAGAAAAAGTTGATAAATATGTTCTCTCTCCCATTGGCCGAATCTGGACAGTATAACAAAAAATCATTTTCTATCTGAATAAGGCTCCAATATGCAAAATTCGCTAAGAACATCTATTAGTCGACAACAAGGAGAATATTTTATAAAAAGAAATCTGGTAATTCGATAAAAACTTAGAGAGATCCAAGCGTTCAAAGTTGGAGTCAGAGAAAAAAACAAAAGTTGTTTCTGACCAACCCGGGGTAATTTAAGGATTTCTTCAATTACGGGAGCTATTCATGGCACATTCTTTTTTCTATCTCCTCGAGACATCAAAATAAAAATAACCTATCTTTTCCTACCCCTCACGTGTGATGAGATTTGAAGAAAAAGTTGATAATTACGTTCGCTCTTCCGTTGTCCAAATCTGGACAGCAGAACAATAAATCATTTCTATGTGAATATGGGTCCGATATGCAAAATTCGCTCAGAACATCTGTTAGTCGACGACAAGGCGAATATTCTACAAAAAGAAATCTGGCAATTGGATAAAAACCAGGAGAGATCCAAGCGTTCAGAGTTGGAGTAAGAGAAAAAAAACATAAGTTGTTTCAGACCAACCCGTGGTAATTTAAGGATTTCTTCAACTACAGGCGCTATTCTTGCTAATTTGTTTTTCTATCTCCTCAAGATATGCAAAATAACAATAACCTATATTTGCCTACCCCTCACGTGTGATGAGATTTGAAGAAAAAGTTGATAAATATGTTCTCTCTCCCATTTGCCGAATCTGGACAGTAGAACAAAAAATCATTTTCTATCTGAATAAGGTTCCAATATGCAAAATTCGCTAAGAACATCTGTTAGTCGACAACAAGGAGAATATTTTGTAAAAAAAAATCTGGTAATTCGATAAAAACTTAGAGAGATCCAAGCATTCGAAGTTGGAGTCAGAGAAATAAACATAAGCAGTTTCTGTCCAACCCGTGGTAATTTAAGGATTTTTTTAATTACGGGCGCTATTCATGGCACATTCTTTTTATCTTCTCAAGACATGCAAAATAACAATTACCTAACTTTGCCTACCCCTCACGTGTGATGAGATTTGAAGAAAAAGTTGACAAATATGTTCTCTCTTCTCTTGGCCGAATCTGGACAGTACAAAAAAAAATCATATTCTATGTGAATAAGGCACCAATATGCAAAATTCGCTAAGAACATCTGCTAGTCGACAACGAGGAGAATATTTTACAAAAAGAAATCTCGTAATTCGATAAAAACTTAGAGAGATCCAAGCGTTCAAAGTTGGAGTCAGAGAAAAAAACATAAGCTGTTTCTGACCAACCCGTGGTAATTTAGGGATTTGTTTCAACTACGGGCGCTATTCTTGGCTCATTCTTTTTTCTATCTCCTCAAGACAAGCAAAATAACAATAACCTATCTTTTCGTACCCCTCACGTGTGATAAGATTTGAAGAAAAAGTTGATAAATATGTTCTCTCTCCCATTGGCCGAATCTGGACAGTAGAACAAAAAATCATTTTCTATCTGAATAACACTCCAATATGCAAAATTCGCTAAGAACATCTGTTAGTCGACACCAAGGAGAATATTTTATAAAAAGAAATATGGTAATTCGATAAAAACTTAGAGAGATCCGAGCGTTCAAAGTTGGAGTGAGAGAAAAAACATAAGCTGTTTCTGACCAACCCGTGGTAATATTAGGATTTTTTTCAACTTCAGGCGCTATTCTTGGCTCATTCATTTTTCTATCTCTTCAAGACATGCAAAATAACAATAACCTATCTTTTCCTACCCCTCACGTGTGATAAGATTTAAAGAAAAAGTTGATAAATACGTTCGCTGTCCCGTTGGCCGAATCTGGACAGCAGAACAATAAATCATTTTCTATCTGAATATGGCCCGATATGCAAAATTCGCGAAGAATATCTGTTAGTCGACAACAAGGCGAATATTCTACAAAAAGGAATCTGGCAATTGGAAAAAAACTTAGAGAGATCCAAGCGTTCAGAGTTGGAGTTTGAGAAAAAAACATAAGTTGTTTCAGACCAACCCGTGGTAATTTAAGGATTTCTTCAACTACAGGCGCTATTCTTGGCAATTTGTTTTTCTATCTCCTCAGATATGCAAAATAACAATAACCTATATTTGCCTACCCCTCACGTGTGATGAGATTTGAAGAAAAAGTTGATAAATATGTTCTCTCTCCCATTGGCCGAATCTGGACAGTAGAACAAAAAATCATTTTCTATCTGAATAAGGTTCCAATATGCAAAATTCGCTAAGAATATCTGTTAGTCGATAACAAGGAGAATATTTTATAAAAAAAAATCTGGTAATTCGATATAACTTAGAGAGATCCAAGCATTCGAAGTTGGAGTCAGAGAAATAAACATAAGCAGTTTCTGTCCAACCCGTGGTAATTTAAGCATTTTTTTAATTACGGGCGCTATTCATGGCACTTTCTTTTTATCTTCTCAAGACATGCAAAATAACAATTACCTAACTTTGCCTACCCCTCACGTGTGATGAGATTTGAAGAAAAAGTTGAAAAATATGTTCTCTCTTCTCTTGGCCGAATTTGGACAATAGAAAAAAAAATCATATTCTATGTGAATAAGGCACCAATATGCAAAATTCGCTAAGAACATCTGCTAGTCGACAACGAGGAGAATATTTTACAAAAAGAAATCTCGTAATTCGATAAAAACTTAGAGAGATCCAAGCGTTCAAAGTTGGAGTCAGAGAAAAAAAGATAAGCTGTTTCTAACCAACCCGTGGTAATTTAGGGATTTTTTTCTACTACGGGCGCTATTCTTGGCCCATTCTTTTTTCTATCTCCTCAAGACAAGCAAAATAACAATAACCTATCTTTTCGTACCCCTCACGTGTGATAAGATTTGAAGAAAAAGTTGATAAATATGTTCTCTCTCCCATTGGCCGAATCTGGACAGCAGAACAAAAAATCATTTTCTGTCTGAATAACACTCCAATATGCAAAATTCGCTAAGAACATCTGTTAGTCGACAACAAGGAGAATATTTTATAAAAAGAAATATGGTAATTCGATAAAAACTTAGAGAGATCCGAGCGTTCAAAGTTGGAGTGACAGAAAAAACATAAGCTGTTTCTGACCAACCCGTGGTAATATTAGGATTTTTTTCAACTACGGGCGCTATTCTTGGCTCATTCTTTTTTCTATCTCCTCAAGACACGCAAAATCACAATAACCTATATTTTCCTACCCCTCACGTGTGATAAGATTTGAAGAAAAAGTTGATAAATATGTTCTCTCTCCCATTGGCCAAATCTGGACAGTAGAACAAAAAATCATTTTCTATCTGAATAAGGCTCCAATATGCAAAATTCGCTAAGAACATCTGTTAGTCGACAACAAGGAGAATATTTTATAAAAAGAGATCTGTTAATTCGATAAAAACTTAGAGAGATCCAAGCATTCGAAGTTGGAGTCAGAGAAAAAAACATAAGCTGTTTCTGTCCAACCCGTGGTAATTTAAGGATTTTTTTCAACTACGGGCGCTATTCTTGGCTCATTCTTTTTTCTATCTCCTCAAGACATGCAAAATAGCAATAACCTATCCTTTCCTACCCTTCACGTGTGATGAGATTTGAATAAAAAGTTTATAAATACACTCTCTCTACCTTTGGCCGAATCACGACAGCAGAATCAAAATTTATTTTCTCTCTAAATGAGGGTCCAATATGCAGAATTCCCTAAGAATATCTGTTAGTCGACAACAAGAAGAATATTTTACAATAAGAAATCTGGCAATTCGATAAAAATATAGAGTGATACAAGCGTTCAAAGTTTGACTGAGAGAAAAAAAAACATAAGTTGTTTCTGACCAACCCGTGGTAATTTCAGGAGTTCTTCAATTACGGGCGCTATTCTTGGCACATTCTTTTTGCTATCTCCTCAAGACATGCAAAATAACAATAACCTATCTTTTCCTACCCCTCACGTTTGATGAGATTTGAAGAAAAAGTGGACAAATATGTTCTCTCTTCTCTTGGCCGAATCTGGACAGTAGAAAAAAAAATCATATTCTATCTGAATAAGGCACCAATATGCAAAATTCGCTAAGAACATCTGCTAGTCGACAACGAGGAGAATATTTTACAAAAAGAAATCAGGTAATTCGATAAAAATTTAGAGAGATCCGACCATTCAAAGTTGGAGTCAGAGCAAAAAAACATAAGCTGTTTCTGACCAACCCATGGTAATTTAGGGGTTTTTTTCAACTACGGGCGCTATTCTTGGCTCATTCTTTTTTCTATCTCCTCAAGACAAGCAAAATAACAGTAACCTATCTTTTCGTACCCCTCACGTGTGATAAGATTTGAAGAGAAAGTTGATAAATATGTTCTCTCTACCATTGGCCGAATCTGGACAGTAGAACAAAAAATCATTTTCTATCTGAATAAGGCTCCAATATGCAAAATTTGCTAAGAACATCTATTAGTCGACAACAAGGAGAATATTTAATAAAAAGAAATCTGGTAATTCGATAAAAACTTAGAGAGATCCAAGCGTTCAAAGTTGGAGTGAGAGAAAAAACATAAGCTCTTTCTGACCAACCCGTGGAAATATTAGGATTTTTTTCAACTACGGGCGCTATTCTTGGCTCATTCTCTTTTCTATCTTCTCAAGACCTGTGAAATAACAATAGCCTATCTTTTCCTACCCTCACGTGTGATAAGATTTGAAGAAAAAGTTAATAAATATGTTCTCTCTTCCATTAGCCGAATCTGGACAGTAGAACAAAAAATCATTTTCTATCTGAATAAGGCTCCAATATGCAAAATTCGCTAAGAACATCTGTTAGTCGACAACAAGGAGAAATATTTTTCAAAAAGAAATCTGGGAATTCGATAAAAACTTAGAGAGATCCAAGCGTTCGATGTTGTAGTCATAGAAAAAACATAAGCTGTTTATGTCCAACCCTTGGTAATTTAAGGATTGTTTTCAACTACGGGCGCTATTCATGGCTCATTCTTTTTTCTATCTCCTCAACACACGCAAAATAACAAGAACCTATCTTTTCCTATCCCTCATGTGTGATAAGATTTGAAGAAAAAGTTTACAAATACGTTCGCTCTCCCGTTGTCCGAATCTGGACAGCAGAACAATAAATCATTCTCTTTCTGAATATGGGTCCGATATGCAAAATTCGCCTTGAACATCTGTTAGTCGACAACAAGAAGAATATTTTACAATAAGAAATCTGGCATTCGATAAAAACATTGAGAGATCCAAGAAATATGGAGTGCGAGAAAAAAAACATAAGCTATTTCTGACCAAACCGTGGTTTTTAAGTATTTTTTTCAAGTACGGGCGCTATTCTTGGCACATTCTTTTTTCTATCTCCTCAAGACATGCAAAATAACAATAACCTATCTTTTCCTACTCCTCACGTGTGATGAGATTTGAAGAAAAAGTTGATAAATATGTTCTCTCTCCCCTTGGCCGAATCAGGACAGCATAACAAAAAATCATATTCTATCTGAATAAGGGTCCAATATGCAAAATTCGCTAAGAACATCTGTTAGTCGACAACAAGGAGAATATTTTACAAAAAGAAATCTGGTAATTCGATAAAAACTTAGAGAGATCCAAGCGTTCGAATTTGGAGTCAGAGAAAAAAAGATAAACTGTTTATGTCGAACCCGTGGTCATTTAAGGATTTTTTTCAACTATGGGCGCTATTCATGGCTCATTCTTTTTTCTATCTCCTCAACACATGCAAAATAACAATAACCAATATTTTCCTACCCCTCACGTGTGATAAGATTTGAAGAAATTTTTTACAAATATGTTCTCTCTCCCGTTGGCCGAATCTGGACAGCAGAACAAAAAATCGTTTTCTATCTGAATATGGTTCCAATATGCAAAATTCGCTAAGAATATCTGTTAATCGACAACAAGGCGAATATTTTACAAAAAGAAATATGGCAATTTTATAAAAACTTAGAGAGATCCAAGCGTTCATAGTTGGAGTTAGAAAAAAAAAACATAAGTTGTTTCAGACCAACCCGTGGTAATGTAAGGATTTCTTCAACTACAGGTGCTATTCATGGCTCATTATTTTTTCTATCTTCCCAAGATATGAAAAATAACAATAACCTATCTTTGCCTACCCCTCACGTGTGATAAGAGTTTATGAAAAAGTTGATAAATATGTTCTCTCTCCCCTTGGCCGAATTTGGACAATAGAACAAAAAATCATTTTCTATCTGAATAATGGTACAATATGCAACATTCGCTATGAACATCTGTTAGTCGACAACAAGAAGAATATTTTACAAAAAGAAATCTGTTAATTCGATAAAAACTTAGAGAGATCCAAGCGTTCAAAGTTGAAGTCAGAGAAAAAAACATAAGCTGTTTCTGAACAACCCGTGGTAATTTAAGGATTGTTTTCAACTACGGGCGCTATTCTTGGCTCATTCTTTTTTCTATCTCCTCAAGACATGAAAAATAACAATAACCTATCTTTTCCTACCCCTCACGTGTGATAAGAGTTGAAGAAAAAGTAGATAATGTTCTCTCTCCCCTTGGCCGAATCTGGACAGTAAAACAAAAAATCATTTTCTACCTGAATAAGGGTCCAAAATGCAAAATTCGCTAAGAACATCTGTTAGTCGACAACAAGGTGAATATTTTACAAAAAGAAATCTGGTAATTCGATAAAAACTTAGAGAGATCCACGCGTTCAGAGTTGGAGTCAGACAAAAAAACATAAGCTATTTCTGACCAACCCTTGGTAATTTAAGGATTTTTTTCAACTACGGGCGCTATTCTTGGCTCATTATTTTTTCTATCTCCTCAAGACATGCAAAATAACAATGACCAATCTTTTCTTACTCATCACGTGTGATGAGATTTGAAGAAACAGTTGATAAATACATTCTCTCTCCCCTTGGCTGAATCTGGACAACATAACAAAAAAATCATTTTCCATGAGAATAATGGTCCAATATTCAAAATTCGCTTAGAACATCTGTTAATCGACAACAAAAAAGAATATTTTACAAAAAGAAATTTGGTAATTCGATAAAAACTTAGAGAGATCGAAGCGTTCAAAGTTGGAGTCAGAGAAAAAAACATAAGCTGTTTCTGACCAACCCGTGGTTATTTAAGGATTTTCTTCAACTACGGGCGTTATTCTTGACTCATTCTTTTTTCTATCACCTGAAGACATGCAAAATAACAATAACCTATCTTTTCCTACCACTCATGTGTGATAAGATTTGAAGAAAAAGTTGATAAATAAGTTCTCTCTCCCATTGGCCGAATCTGGACAGTAGAACAAAAAATCATTTTCTATTTGAATAATGGTCCGATATGCAAAATTCGCTCAGAACATCTGTTAATCGACCACACGAAGAATATTTTACAAAAAGAAATCTGGTAATTCGATAAAAACTTAGAGAGATTCACGCAGAGATCCACGAGTTCAAAGTTGAAGTCAGACAAAAAAACATAAGCTATTTCTGACCAACCCTTGGTAATTTAAGAATTTTTTTCAACTACGGGCGCTATTCTTGGCTCATTCTTTTTTCTGTCTCCTCAAGACATGCAAAATAACAATGACCAATCTTTTCTTACCCCTCACGTGTGATGAGATTTGAAGAAACAGTTGATAAATACACTCTCTCTCCCCAAGGCTGAATCTGGACAACATAACAAAAAATCATTTTCTATCTGAATAATGGCCCAATATGCAAAATTCGCTTAGAACATTTGTTAATCGACAACAAGAAGAATATTTTACAAAAAGAAATTATGTAATTCGATAAAAACTTAGAGAGATCCAAGAGTTCAAAGCTGGATTCAGAGAAATAAACATAAGCTGTTTCTGACCTACCCGTGGTAATTTAAGGATTTTCTTCAACTAGGGGCGTTATTCTTGACTCATTCTTTTTTCTATCTCCTGAAGACATGGAAAATAACAATAACCTATCTTTTCCTACCACTCAGTGATAAGATTTGAAGAAAAAGTTGATAAATATGTTCTCTCTCCCATTGGCCGAATCTGGACAGTAGAACAAAAAATCATTTTCTATCTGAATAATGGTCCAATATGCAAAATTCGCTTAGAACATCTGTTAATCGACAACAAGAAGAATATTTTAGAAAAAAAAATTTGGTAATTCGATAAAAACTTAGAGAGATCCAAGCGTTCAAAGTGCGAGTCAGAGAAAAAAACATAAGCTGTTTCTGACCAACCCGTGGTAATTTAAGGATTTTCTTCAACTACGGACGTTATTCTTGGCTCATTCTTTTTTCAATCTCCTCGAGACATGCAAAATAACAATAACCTATCTTTTCCTAACCCTCACGTGTGATTAGATTTGAAGAAAAAGTTGATAAATATGTTCTCTCTCGCATTGGCCCAATATGGACAGTAGAACAAAAAATCATTTTCTATCTGAATAAGGGTCCAATATGCAAAATTCGCTAAGAACATCTGTTAGTCGACAACAAGGAGAATATTTTACAAAAAGAAATCGTGTAATTCGATATAAACTTAGAGAGATGCAAGCGTTCAAAGTTGGAGTCAGACAAAAAAACATAAGCTATTTCTGACCAGCCCTTGGTAATTTGAGGATTTCTTTCAACTACGGGCGCTATTCTTGGCTCATTCTTTTTTCTATCTCCTCAAGACATGCAAAATAACGATGACCAATCTTTTCTTACCCCTCACGTGTGATGAGATTTGAAGAAACAGTTGATAAATACATTCTCTCTGCCCTTGGCTGAATCTGGACAACATAACAAAAAATCATTTTCAATCTGAATAATGGTCCAATATGCAAAATTCGCTTAGAACATCTGTTAATCGACAACAAGAAGAATATTTTACAAAAAGAAATCTGATAATTCGATAAAAACTTATAGAGATCCAACAGTTCAAAGTTGGAGTCAGAGAAAAAAACATAAGCTCTTTCTCACAAACCCGTGGTAATTTAAGTATTTTTTTCAAGTACGGGCGCTATTCTTGGCTCATTTTTTTTCTATCTCCTGAAGACATGCAAAATAACAATAACCTATCTTTTCCTACCCCTCACGTGTGATAAGATTTGAAGAAAAAGTTGATATATATGTTCTCTCTCGCATTGGCCGAATCTGGACAGTAGAACAAAAAATCATTTTCTATTTGAATAAGGGTCCAATATGCCACATTCTCTAAGAACATCGGTTAGTCGACAACAAGTAGAATATTTTACAAAAAGAAATCTGATAATTTGATAAAAACTTAGAGAGATCCAAGCGTTCAAAGTTGGAGTCAGAGAAAAAATTATAAGCTGTTTCTAACCAACCCGTGGTAATTTAAGGATTTTTTTCAACTACGGGCGCTATTCTTGGCTCATTCTTTTTTCTATCTCCTCAAGACATGCAAAATAACAATAACATATCTTTTTCTACCCCTTACGTGTGATACGATTTGGAGAAAAAGTTGATAAATATGTTCTCTCTCCCATTGGCCGAATCTGGACAGTAGAACAAAAAATTATTTTCTATCTGAATAAGGCTCCAATATGCAAAATTCGCTAAGAACATATGTTAGTCGACAACAAGTGGAATATTCTAAAAAAAGAAATCTCGCAATTGGATAAAAACTTAGAGAGATCCAAGCGTTCAGAGTTGGAGTTAGAGAAAAAATGCATAAGTCGTTTCTGACGAACCCGTGGTAATTTAAGGATTTCTTCAACTACAGGCGCTATTCTTGGCTCATTCTTTTTTCTATCTCCTCAAGACACGTAAAATAAAAATAACCTATCTTTTCCTATCCCTCAGGTGTGATGAGATTTGAAGAAAAAGTTTATAAATACGTTCTCTCTCCCGTTGGCCGAATCCGGACGGCAGAACAATAAATCGTTTTCTTTCTAAATATGGGTCCGATATGCAAAATTCGCTAAGAACATCGGTCAGTCGACAACAAGGCGAATATTCTACGAAAAGAAATATGTCAATTGGATAAAAACTTACGGAGATCCAAGCGTTCAGAGTTGGAGTTAGAGAAAAAAAACATAAGTTCTTTCAGACCAACCTGTGGTAATTTAAGGATTTCTTCAACTACAGGCGCTATTCTTGGTTCATTCTTTTTTCTATCTCCTCAAGACATGAAAAAAACAATAACCTATCTCTGCCTACCTATCACGTGTGATGAGATTTGAAGAAAAAGTTGACAAATATGTTCTCTCTCCCCTTGGCCAAATCTGGACAGTACAACAGAAAATCGTATTCTATCTGAATAAGGGTCCAATATGCAAAATTCGCAAAGAACATCTGTTAGTCGATAACAAGAAGAATATTTTACAAAAAGAAATCAGATAATTCGATAAAAACTTATAGAGATCCAAGAGTTTAAAGTTGGAGTCAGGGAAAAAAACATAGGCTCTTTCTCATAAACCCGTGGTAATTTAAGTATTTTTCTCAAGTACGGGCGCTATTCTTGGCTCATTTTTTTTCTATCTCCTCAAGACATGCAAAATAACAATAACCAATCTTTTCCTACCCTCACGTGTGATAAGATTTGAAGAAAAACTTGATAAATATGTTCTCTCTCCCATTGGCCGAATCTGGACAGTAGAACAAAAAATCATTTTCTATCTGAATAAGGCTCCAATATGCCAAATTGGCTAAGAACAAGAAATCTGGTAATTTGATAAAAACATAGAGAGATCCAAGCGTTTAAATTTGGAGTCAGAGAAAAAAACATAAGCTGTTTCTGACCGACCCGTGGTAATTTAAGGATTTTTCCAACTACGGGCGCTATTCTTGGCTCATTCTTTTTTCTATCTCCTCAAGACATGCAAAATAACAATAAACTATCTTTTCGTACCCCTCACGTGTGATAAGATTTGAAGAAAAAGTTGATAAATATGTTCTCTCTCCCATTGGCCGATTCTGGATAGTAGAACAAAAAATCATTTTCTATCTGAATAAGGCTCAAATATGCAAAATTCGCTAAGAACATCTGTTAGTCGACAACAAGGAGAATATTTTACAAAAAAAAATCTGGGAATTCGATAAAAACTTTGAGAGATCCAAGGGTTCGAAGTTGGAGTCAGAGAAAAAAACATATGCTGTTTATGTCCGACCCGTGGTAATTTAAGGATTTGTTTCAACTACGGGCGCTATTCATGGCTCATTCTTTTTTCTATCTCCTCAATACAGGCAAAATAACAATAACCCATCTTTTCCTACCCCTCACGTGTGATAAGATTTCAAGAAAAAGTTTACAAAGACGTTCGCTCTCCCGTTGTCCGAATCTGGACAGCAGAACAATAAATCATTCTCTTTCATAAAATGGGTCCGATATGCAAAATTCGCTAAGAACATCTGTTAGTCGACAACAAGAAGAATATTTTACTATAAGAAATCTGGCATTCGATAAAAACATAGAGAGATCCAAGCGTTCAAAGTTGGAGTGCGAGAAAAAAAGCTTAAGTTGTTTCTGACCAACCCGTGCTAATTTAAAGAGTTCTTCAATTACGGGAGGGATTCTTGGCACATTCTTTTTTCTATCTCCTCAAGACATGCAAAATGACAATAACCTATCTTTTCCTACTACTCACGTGTGATAAGATTTGAAGAAAAAGTTGATAAATATGTTCTCTCTCCCCTTGGCCGAATCAGGACAGCATAACAAAAAACCATATTCTATCTGATTAAGGGTCCAATATGCAAAATTCGCTAAGAACATCTGTTGGTCGACAACAAGGAGAAATTTCTACAAAAAGAAATCTGGCAATTAGGTAAAACTTAGAGAGATCCAAGCGTTCAAAGTTGGAGTCAGATAAAAAAAATATAAGCCTTTTCTGACCAACCCGTGGTAATTTAAGGATTTCTTCAACTACCGGCGCTATTCTTGGCTCATTCTATTTTCTACCTTCTCAAGACACGTAAAATATCAGTAATCTATCTTTTCCTACCCCTCACGTGTGATAAAATTTGAAGAAAAAGTTGATAAATACGTTCTCTCTCCCGTTTGCGAAATCTGGACGACAGAACAATAAATCATTTTCTATCTAAATAAGGGTCTAATATGCAAAATTCGCTAAGAACATCTGTTAGTTGACAACAAGGATAATATTTTACAAAAAGAAATCTGATAATTCGATAAAAACATAGAGAGATCCAAGCGTTCAAAGTTGGAGTCAGACAAAAAAACATAAGCTATTTCTGACCAACCCTTGATAATTTACGGATTTCTTTCAACTACGGGCGCTATTGTTGGCTCATTCTTTTTTCTATCTCCTCAAGACATGCAAAATAACAATGACCAATCTTTTTCTACCCCTCACGTATGATGAGATTTGAAGAAACAGTTGATAAATACATTCTCTCTCCCCTTGGCTGAATCTGGACAGCATAACAAAAAATCATTTTCTATCTGAATAAGGGTCCAATTTGCAAAATTCTCTAAGAACATCTGCTTGTTGACAACAAGGAGAATATTTTACAAAAAGAAATCTGGTAATTTGATAAAAACTGAGAGAGATCCAAGCGTTCAAAGTTGGAGTCAGAGAAAAAAAACATAAGCTGTTTCTGACCAACCCGTGGTAATTTAAGGTTTTTCTTCAACTACGGGCGCTATTCTTGGCTCATTCTTTTTTCTATCTCCTCAAGACATGCAAAATAATAATAACCTATCTTTTCCTACCCCTCACGTGTGATAAGATTTGAAGAAAAAGTTGATAAATATGTTCTCTCTCCCATCGGCCGAATCTGGACGGTAGAACAAAAAATCATTTTCTATTTGAATAAGTCCCCAATATACAAAATTCGCTAAGAACATCTGTTAGTCGACAACAAGGAGAATATTTTACAAAAAGAAATCTGGTAATTCGATAAAAACTTAGAGAGATCCAAGCATTCGAAGTTGGAGTCAGAGAAAAGAACATAAGCTGTATCTGACCAACCCGTGGTAATTTAAGGATTTTCTTCAACTACGTGCGTTATTCTTAGCTCATTCTTTTTTCTATCTCCTCAAGACATGCAAAATAACAATAACCTATCTTTTCCTACCACTCACGTGTGATACGATTTGAAGAAAGAGTAGATAAATATGTTCTCTCTCCCATTGGTCGAATCTGTACAGTAGAACAAAAAATCATTTTCTATTTGAATAATGGTCCAATATGCAAAATTCGCTAAGAACATCTGTTAGTCGACAACAAGGAGAATATTTTACGAAAAGAAATCGTGTAATTCGATAAAAACTTAGGGAGATCCAAGCGTTCAAAGTTGGGGTCAGACAAAAAAACATAAGCTATTTCCGAGCAACCCTTGGTAATTTAAGGATTTCTTTCAACTACGGGCGCTATTCTTGGCTCATTCTTTTTTCTATCTCCTCAAGACATGCAAAATAACAATGACCAATCTTTCCAAACCCCTCACGTGTGATGAGAATTGAAGAAACAGTTGATAAATACATTCTCTCTGCCCTTGGCTGAATCTGGACAACATAACAAAAAATCTTTTTCAATCTGAATAATGGTCCAATATGCAAAATTCGCTTAGAACATCTGTTAATCGACAACAAGAAGAATATTTTACAAAAAGAAATTTGGTAATTCGATAAAAACTTAGAGAGATACAAGCGTTCAAAGTTGGAGTCAGTGAAAAAAAACATAAGCTGTTTCTGACCAACCCGTGGTAATTTAAGGATTTTCTTCAACTACGGGCGTTATTCTTGACTTAATCTTTTTCTATCTCCTGAAGACATGCAAAATAATAATAACCTATCTTTTCCTACCCCTCATGTGTGATAAGTTTTGAAGAAAAAGTTGATAAATATGTTCTCTCTCGCATTGGCCGAATCTGGACTGTAGAACAAAAAATCATTTTTTCTCTGAATAAGGGTCCAATATGCAACATTCGCTAAGAACATCTGTTAGTCGACAACAAGTAGAATATTTTACAAAAAGAAATCTGGTAATTCGATAAAAACTTAGAGATATCCAAGCGTTCAAAGTTGGAGTCAGAGAAAAAAACATAAGCTGTTTCTGACCAACCCGTGATAATTTAAGGATTTTCTTTAACTACCGGCGTTATTCTTGGCTCATTCTTTTTTCTATCTCCTCAAGACATGCAAAATAAAAATAACCTATCTTTTCCTACATCTCACGTGGTAATTCAATAAAAACTTAGAGAGATCCAAGCGTTCAAAGTTGGAGTAAGAGAAAAAAACATAAGCCGTTTCTCACCAACCCGTGGAAATTTAAGGATTTTTTTCAACTACGGGCACTATTCTTGGCTCATTCATTTTTCTATCTCCTCAAGACATACAAAATAACAATAACCAATCTTTTCCTACCCCTCACGTGTGATACGATTTGAAGAAAAAGTTGATAAATATGTTCTCTCTCCCATTGGCCGAATCTGGACAGTAGAACAAAAAATCATTTTCTATCTGAATAATGGTCCAATATGCAAAATTCGCTTAGAACATCCGTTAATCGACAACAAGTAGAATATTTTACAAAAAGAAATCTGGTAATTCGATAAAAACTTAGAGATATCCAAGCGTTCAAAGTTGGAGTCAGAGAAAAAAACATAAGCTGTTTCTGACCAACCCGTGATAATTTAAGGATTTTCTTTAACTACCGGCGTTATTCTTGGCTCATTCTTTTTTCTATCTCGTCAAGACATGCAAAATAAAAATAACCTATCTTTTCCTACACCTCACGTGGTAATTCAATAAAAACTTAGAGTGATCCAAGCGTTCAAAGTTGGAGTAAGAGAAAAAAAACATAAGCCGTTTCTCACGAACCCGTGGAAATTTAAGGATTTTCTTCAACTACGGGCGTTATTCTTGACTCATTTTTTTTCCTATCTCCTGAAGACATGCAAAATAATAATAACCTATCTTTTCCTACCCCTCACGTGTGATGAGATTTGAAGAAACAGTTGATAAATACATTCTCTCCCGTTGGCTGAATCTGGACAACATAACAAAAAATTATTTTCATTCTGAATAATGGTCCAATATGCAAAATTCGCTTAGAACATATGTTAATCGACAACAAGATGAATATTGTACAAAAAGAAATTTGGTAATTCGATAAAGAGTTAGAGAAAAAAACATAAGCTGTTTCTGACCGACCCGTGATAATTTAAGGATTTTCTTCAACTACGGGCGTTATTCTTGACTCATTCTTTTTTCTATCTCCTGAAGACATGTAAAATAACAATAACCTATGTTTTCCTAACCCTCACGTGTGATAAGATTTGAAGAAAAAGTTGATAAATATGTTCTCTCTCGCATTGGCCGAATCTGGACAGTACAACAAAAAATCATTTTCTATCGGAATAAGGGTCCAATATGCAACATTCGCTAAGAACATCTGTTAGTCGACAACAAGGAGAATATTTTATAAAAAGAAATTTGGTAATTTGATAAAAACCTAGAGAGATCCCAGCGTTCAAAGTTGGAGTCAGCGAAAAAAACATAAGCTGTTTCTAACTTACCAGTGGTAATTTAAGGATTTTTTTCAACTACGGGCGCTATTCTTGGCTCATTCATTTTTCTATCTCCTCAAGACATGCAAAATAACAATAACCTATCTTTTCCTACCCCTCACGTGTGATACGATTTGAAGAAACAGTTGATAAATACATTCTCTCTGCCCTTGGTTGAATCTGGACAACATAACAAAATCTCATTTTCAATCTGAATAATGGTCCAATATGCAAAATTCGCTAAGAACATCTGTTAGTCGACAACAAGGAGAATATTTTACAAAAAGAAATCGTGTAATTCGATAAGAACTTAGGGAGATCCAAGCGTTCAAAGTTGGAGTCAGACAAAAAAACATAAGCTATTTATGACCAACCCTTGGTAATTTAAGGATTTCTTTCAACTACGGGCGCTATTCTTGGCTCATTCTTTTTTCTATCTGCTCAAGACATGCAAAATAACAATGACCAATCTTTTCTTACCCCTCACGTGTGTTGAGATTTGACGAAACAGTTGATAAATACATTCTCTCTGCCCTTGGTAGAATCTGGACAACATAACAAAAAATCATTTTCAATCTGAATAATGGTCCAATATGCAAATTTCGCTTAGAACATCTGTTAGTCGACAATAAGAAGAATATTTTACAAAAAGAAATTTGGTAATTCGATAAAAACTTAGCGAGAGCCAATCGTTCAAAGTTCGAGTCAGAGAAAAAAACTTAAGCTGTTTCTGACCAACCCGTGATAATTTAAGGATTTTCTTCAACTACGGGCGTTATTCTTGACTCATTCTTTTTTCTATGTCCTGAAGACATGCAAAATAACAATAACCTATCTTTTCCTACCCCTCACGTGTGATAAGATTTGAAGAAAAAGTTGATAAATATGTTCTCTCTCGCATTGGCCGAATCTGGACAGTAGAACAAAAAATCATTTTCTATCTGAATAAGGGACCAATATGCAACATTCGCTAAGAACATCTGTTAGTCGACAACAAGGAGAATATTTTACAAAAAGAAATTTGGTAATTTGATAAAAACCTAGAGAGATCCCAGCGTTCAAAGTTGGAGTCACAGAAAAAAACATAAGCTGTTTCTTACCAACCCGTGGTAATTTAAGGATTTTTTTCAACTACGGGCGCTATTCTTGGCTCATTCATTTTTCTATCTCCTCAAGACATGCAAAATAAAAATAACCTATCTTTTCCTACACCTCACGTGTGATAAGATTTGAAGAAAAAGTTGATAAATATGTTCTCTCTCCCATTGGCCGAATCTGAATAAGGGTCCAATATGCAACATTCGCTAAGAACATCTGTTAGTCGACAACAAGGAGAATATTTTACAAAAAGAAATTTGGTAATTAAAAAAAAAACCTAGAGAGATCGCAGCGTTCAAAGTTGGAGTCAGAGAAAAAAACATAAGCTGTTTCTGACCGACCCGTGATAATTTAAGGATTTTCTTTAACTACCGGCGTTATTCTTGGCTGATTATTTTTTCTATCTCCTCAAGACATGCAAAATAACAATAACCTATCTTTTCCTACCCCTCACGTGTGATAAGATTTGAAGAAAAAGTTGATAAATATGTTCTCTCTCGCATTGGCCGAATCTGGACAGTACAACAAAAAATCATTTTCTATCTGAATAAGGGTCCAATATGCAAGATTCGCTAAGAACATCTGTTAGTCGATAACAAGGAGAATATTTTACAAAAAGAAATCTGTTAATTCGATAAAAACATTGAGAGATCCAAGCGTTCAAAGTTGGAGTCATACAAAAAAACATAAGCTATTTCTCACCAACCCTTGGTAATTGAAGGATTTTTTTCGACTACGGGCGTTATTCTTGGCTCATTCTTTTTTCTTTCTCCTCAAGACAAGCAAAATAACAATGACCAATCTTTTCTTACCCCTCACGTGTGATGTGATGAGATTTGAAGAAACAGTTGATAAATAGATTCTCTCTCCCCTTGGCTGAATCTGGACAACATAACAAAAAATCATTTTCTTTCTGGATAATGGTCCAATATGCAAAATTCGCTTAGAACATCTGTTAATCGACAACAAGAAGAATATTTTACAAAATGAAATTTGGTAATTCGATAAAAGCTTAGCGAGATCCAAGCGTTCAAAGTTGGAGTCAGAGAAAAAAACATAAGCTGTTTCTGACCAACCCGTGGTAATTTAAGGATTTTCTTCAACTACAGGCATTATTCTTGGCTAATTATTTTTTCTATCTCCTGAAGACATTCAAAATAACAATAACCTATCTTTTCCTACCCCTCACGTGTGATAAGATTTGATGAAAAAGTTGATAAGTATGTTCTCTCTCGCATTGGCCGAATTTGGACAGTAGAACAAAAAATCATTTTCTATCTGAATAAGGGTCCAATATGCAACATTCGCTAAGAACATCTGTTAGTCGACAACAAGGAGAATATTCTACAAAAACAAATCTGGCAATTGGATAAAAACATAGAGATATCCAAGCGTTCATAGTTGGAGTTAGAAAAAAAAAACATAAGTTGTTTCAGACGAACCCGTGGTAATTTATGGATTTCTTCATCTACAAGCGCTATTCTTGGCTCATTCTTTTTTCTATCTCCTCAAGACATGCAAAATAACAATAACCTATCTTTTCCTACCCTCACGTGTGATGAGATTTGAAGAAAAAGTTGACAAATACATTCTCTCTTCCCTTGGCTAAATCTGGACAGCATAACAAAAAATAATTTTATATCTGAATAATGGTCCAATATGCAAAATTCGGTAAGAACATCTGTTAGTCGACAACAAGGAGAATATTTTACAAAAAAAAATCTGTTAATTCAATAAAAACTTAGAGAGATCCAAGCGTTCAAAGTTGGAGCCAGACAAAAAAACATAAGTTGTTTCTAACCAACCCGTGGTAATTTAAGGATTTTTTTCAACTACGGGCGCTATTCTTGGCTCATTCTTTTTTCTATCTCCTCAAGACATGCAAAGTAAAAATAACCTATCTTTTCCTACCCCTCACGTGTGATACGATGTGAAGAAAAAGTTGATAAATATGTTCTCTCTCCCATTGGCCGAATCTGGACAGTAGAACAAAAAATCATTTTCTATCGGAATAAGTCTCCAATATGCAAAATTCGCTAAGAACATCTATTAGTCGACAACAAGGCGAATACTCTAAAAAAACAAATCTGGCAATTGGTTAAAAACATAGAGAGATCCAAGCATTCATAGTTGGAGTTAGAAAAAAAAAACATAAGTTGTTTCAGACTAACCCGTGGTAATTTATGGATTTCTTCATCTACAAGCGCTATTCTTGGCTCATTCTTTTTTCTATGTGCTCAAGACATTCAAAATAACAATAACCTATCTTCTCCTACACCTCCCGTGTCATGAGATTTGAAGAAAAATTTGACAAATACATTCTCTCTCCCCTTGGCTGAATCTGGACAGCATAACAAAAAATAATTTTATATCTGAATAATGGTCCAATATGCAAAATTCGGTAAGAACATCTGTTTGTCGACAACAAAGAGAATATTTTACAAAAAGAAATCTGTTAATTCGATAATAACTTAGAGAGATCCGAGCGTTCAAAGCTGGAGGTCAGACAAAAAAACATAAGTTGTTTCAGTCCAACCCGTGGTAATTTAAGGATTTCTTCAACTATAGGCGCTATTGTTCGCTCATTCTTTTTTCTATCTCCTCAAGACATGCAAAATAACAATGACCCATCTTTGCCTACCCATCACGTGTGATGAGATTTGAACAAAAAGTAGACAAATATGTTCTCTCTCCCCTTGGCCGAATCTGGACAGTAGACCAAAATATCATATTCTATCTGAATAAGGGTCCAATAAGCAAAATTCGCTATGAACATCTGTTAGCCGACAACAAGGAGAATATTTTACAAAAAGAAATCTGTTAATTCACCTCGATTCGATTTTTTGGTATTGCGAAAATCAATAGCAATGGAGTTTTTTTCCATGTATTAGATTTTAATTTTTGTGGTTTTGTGGAAAATAATACAAAATTATGTATTTTCCATGTATTAGGCTTCTTATTTTGCGGTTTTGTGAAAATAACAAAATATTATTTCTTTCCACGTCTTCTACCTCAATTCCATATTTTTGGTATTGTGAAAATCAATAACAATGGAGTTTTTTTATGTATTAGATTTTAATTTATGTGGTTTTGTGAAAAACAATACAAAATTGTGTTTTTTCCATGTACTAGACTTCTTATTTTGCGGTTTTGTGAGAATAACAAAATATTATTTTTTTCCATGTATTACACATCAATTCCAATTTTTTCGTATTGTGAAAAGCATTAACAATTGATTTTTTTTCTATGTATTAGATTTTAATTTTTGTGGTTTCGTGAAAAACAATACAAACTTATGTTTTTTCCATGTATTAGACATCTTATTTTGCGATTTTGTGAAAATAACAAAATATTATATCTTTTCATGTATTGTACTTCAATTCCATTTTTTTGGTATTGTGAAAATCATTAACAATGGAGTATTTTCCATGAATTAGATTTTAATTTTGGTGAAAAACTATTCAAATTTTGTTTTTTCCATGTATTAGACTTCAATTTTTGTGGTTTTGTGAAAATATCAAAAGATTATTTTTTTCCTTGTTTTACACCTCGATTCGAGTTTTTGGTATTGCGAAAATCAATAACAATGGAGTTTTTTCCATGTATTAGATTTTAATTTTTGTGGTTTTGTGGAAAATAATACAAAATTGTGTATTTTCCATGTATTAGACTATTTTGCGGTTTTGTGAAAATAACAAAATATTATTTCTTTCCATGTCTTCTACCTCAATTCCATATTTTTGGTATTGTGAAAATCAATAACAATGGAGTTTTTTTATGTATTAGATTTTAATTTATGTGGTTTTGTGAAAAACAATACAAAATTGTGTTTTTTCCATGTTTTAGACTTCTTATTTTGCGGTTTTGTGAGAATAACAAAATATTATTTTTTTCCATGTATTACACATCAATTCCAATTTTTTCGTATTGTGAAAATCATTAACAATGGAATTTTTTTCTATGTATTAGATTTTAATTTTTGTCGTTTCGTGAAAAACAATACAAAATTGTGTTTTTTCCATGTATTAGACATCTTATTTTGCGATTTTGTGAAAACCAAAAAAATATCATATCTTTCCATGTATTGTAGCACGATTCCATTTTTTTGGTATTGTGAAAATCATTAACAATGGAGTATTTTCATTGTATTAGGTTTTAATTTTTATGGTTTTCTGAAAAACAATTCAAATTTTGTTTTTTCCATGTATTAGACTTCAATTTTTGTGGTCTTGTGAAAATATCAAAAGATTATTTTTTTTCCATGTTTTAAACCTCAATTCGATTTTTTGGTATTGCGAAAATCAATAGCAATGGAGTTTTTTCCATGTATTAGATTTTAATTTTTGTGGTTTTGTGGAAAATAATACAAAATTATGTATTTTCCATGTATTAGACTTCTTATTTTGCGGTTTTGTGAAAATAACAAAATATTATTTCTTTCCATGTCTTCTACCTCAATTGCATTTTTTTGGCATTGTGAAAATCAATAACAATGGAGTTTTTTTCATGTATTAGATTTTAATTTATGTGGTTTTGTGAAAAACAATACAAAATTGTGTTTTTTCCATTTATTAGACTTCTTATTTTTGCGGTTCTGTGAGAACAACAAAATATTTTTTTTTTCCATGTATTACACCTCAATTCCAATTTTTTGGTATTGTGAAAATTATTAACAATGGATTTTTTTTCTATGCATTAGATTTTAATTTTTGTGGTTTCGTGAAAAACAATACAAAATTATGTTTTTTCCATGTATTTAGAGATCTTATTTGGCGATTTTGTGAAAATAGCAAAATATTATACCTCAATTCCATTTTTTCGGTACTGTGGAAATCATTAACAATGGATTTTTTTTCTATGTATTAGATTGTAATTTTTGTAGTTTTCTGAAAAACAATACAAAATTGTGTATTTTCTATGTATTAAGCTTCTTATTATGCGGTTTTGTGAAAATAACAAAAAATTATTTCTTTCCATGCCTTGTACCTCAATTCCATTTTTTTGGTATTGTGAAAATCATTAACAATGGAGTATTTTTCATGTTTTAGATTTTCATTTTCATGGTTTTGTGAAAATAACAAAATATTATTGGTTTCCATGTATTGTACCTAATTCGATTTTTTAGTATTGTGAAAATCATTAACAATGGAGTATCTTCAGTGTATTAGATTTTAATTTTGTGGTTTTGTGAAAACAATACAAAATTGTGTTTTTTCCATGTATTGGAATTCAATTTTTGTGGTTTTGTGAAAATAACAAAATATTTTTCTTTCCATATTTTGTACCTGAATTCCATTTTTTTGGTATTGTAAAAATCATTAAGAATGGCGTATTTTCCATGTATTAGATTTTAATTTTTTTGGTTTTCTGAAACACTATAAAAAAAATTTTGAATTTTTGTGGTTTTGTGAAAATATCAAAAGATTATTTTTTTCCATGTTTTACACCTCAAGACAAAATTGTGTTTTTTCCATGTATTAGACATCTTATTTTGCGATTTTGAGAAAATAACAAAATATTATATCTTTCTTTGTATTGTACCTCTATTCCATTTTTTTGGTATTGTGAAAATCATTAACAATGGATTTTTTTTCCATGTAATTGATTTTAATTTTTACGGTTTTGTGAAAAACAATACAAAAATGTATTCTTTCCATGTATTAGACTTCTTATTTTGTGGTTTTGTGAGAATAACAAAATATTATTTTTTTCCATGTATTACACATCAATTCCAATTTTTTCGTATTGTGAAAATCATTAACAATGGATTTTTTTTCTATGTATTAGATTTTAATTTTTGTCGTTTCGTGAAAAACAATACAAACTTATGTTTTTTCCATGTATTAGACATCTTATTTTGCGATTTTGTGAAAATAACAAAATATTATATCTTTTCATGTATTGTACCTCAATTCCATTTTTTTGGTATTGTGAAAATCATTAACAATGGAGTATTTTCCATGTATTAGATTTTAATTTTTGTGAAAAACTATTCAAATTTTGTTTTTTCCATGTATTAGACTTCAATTTTTGTGGTTTTGTGAAAATATCAAAAGATTATTTTTTTCCATGTTTTACACCTCGATTCGAGTTTTTGGTATTGCGAAAATCAATAGCAATGGAGTTTTTTTCCATGTATTAGATTTTAATTTTTGTGGTTTTGTGGAAAATAATACAAAATTGTGTATTTTCCATGTATTAGACTTCTTATTTTCCGGTTTTGTGAAAATAACAAAATATTATTTCTTTCCATGTCTTCTACCTCAATTCCATATTTTTGGTATTGTGAAAATCAATAACAATGGAGTTTTTTTATGTATTAGATTTTAATTTATGTGGTTTTGTGAAAAACAATACAAAATTGTGTTTTTTCCATGTATTAGACTTCTTATTTTGCGGTTTTGTGAGAATAACAAAATATTATTTTTTTCCATGTATTACACATCAATTCCAATTTTTTCGTATTGTGAAAATCATTAACAATGGATTTTTTTTTCTATGTATTAGATTTTAATTTTTGTCGTTTCGTGAAAAACAATACAAAGTTATGTTTTTTCCATGTATTAGACATTTTAGCAAAAGCAGGCACACCAAGATGAGCTCAAAGAGGTCAAAGCCTCTTTTGAAAGTGTTCTATAAAGAATTGGAAAGGGTGGAGCAATTGAAGAGTCCTACTCAAAACGTGAAATATCAAGCTGAGGTCAATCGGAAAAAGGCAGGCGGGTGTTCATTTACAGTTGCTGGTGTTTGGGGATGGAAAGCTTCGTATTGGAGCATAAAAGTTTTTCGGAAAAAAACTATTTGCAGCATGGAGTCATTCCCCTCATCTGCAGTCGCTGCTTGTAAGCGTAAGGCAGAAAGGAGAAGAAGGGGGGTCGGTTCAGTGTATCGAGGGAACTTCATTTTGCGATTTTGTGAAAATAACAAAATATTATATCTTTTCATGTATTGTACCTCAATTCCATTTTTTTGGTATTGTGAAAATCATTAACAATGGAGTATTTTCCATGTATTAGATTTTAATTTTTGTGGTTTTGTGAAAAACTATTCAAATTTTGTTTTTTCCATGTATTAGACTTCAATTTTTGTAGTTTTGTGAAAATATCAAAAGATTATTTTTTTCCATGTTTTACACCTCAATTCGATTTTTTGGTATTGCGAAAATCAATAGCAATGGAGTTTTTTTCCATGTATTAGATTTTAATTTTTGTGGTTTTGTGGAAAATAATACAAAATTATGTATTGTCCATGTATTAGACTTCTTATATTGCGGTTTTGTGAAAATAACAAAATATTATTTCTTTTCGTATATTATACCTCAATTCGATTTTTTTGTATAGTGAAAATCAATAATAATGAAGTTTTTTTCATGTATTAGATTTTAATTTTTGTGGTTTGTGAAAATCAATGCAAGATTGTGTTTTTTCCATGTATTAGACTTCAAATTTTTTGGTTTTGTGAAAATAACAAAATATTATTTCTTTCCATGTCTTGTACCTCAATTCGATTTTTTGGTATTGTGAAAATCAACAACAATGGAGTTTTTAATTTTTGTGGTTTTGTGAAAAAAAATACAAAAATGTATTCTTTCCATGTACTAGACTTCTTATTTTGCGGTTTTGTGAAAATAACAAAATATTATTTTTTTCCATGTATTGTACCTCAATTCGATTTTTTGGTATTGTGAAAATCATTAACAATGGAGTATTTTCCATGTATTAGATTTTAATTTTGTGGTTTCGTGAAAAACAATACAAAATTGTGTTTTTTCCATGTATTAGACTTCTTATTTTGCGGTTTTGTGAAAATAACAAAATATTATTTCTTTCCATGTCTTCTACCTCGATTCCATTTTTTTGGAAATTGTACCTCAGTTGAATTTTTTTTGTACTGTGAAAATCATTAACAATGGAGTATTTTTCATGTATTAGATTTTCATTTTTGTGGTTTTGTGAAAAACTATACAAATTTTGTTTTTTCCATGTATTAGACTTCAATTTTTGGGGTCTTGTGAAAATATCAAAAGATTATTTTTTTCCAGATATTGTACATGAATTCAATTTTTTAGGTATTGTGAAAATCGTTAACAATGGAGTATTTTCCATGTATTAGTTTTAATTTTCGTGGTTTTGTGAAAAACAATTCAAATTTTGTTTTTTCCATGTATTAGACTTCAATTTTTGTGGTCTTGTGAAAATATCAAAAGATTATTTTTTTCCATGTTTTACACCTCAATTCGATTTTTTGGTATTGCGAAAATCAATAGCAATGGAGTTTTTTCCATGTATTAGATTTTAATTTTTGTGGTTTTGTGGAAAATAATACAAAATTGTGTATTTTCCATGTATTAGACTTCTTATTTTGCGGTTTTGTGAAAATAACAAAATATTATTTATTTCCATGTCTTCTACCTCAATTCCATATTTTTGGTATTGTGAAAATCAATAACAATGGAGTTTTTTTATGTATTAGATTTTAATTTATGTGGTTTTGTGAAAAACAATACAAAATTGTGTTTTTTCCATGTATTAGACTTCTTATTTTGCGGTTTTGTGAGAATAACAAAATATTATTTTTTTCCATGTATTACACATCAATTCCAATTTTTTCGTATTGTGAAAATCATTAACAATGGATTTTTTTTCTATGTATTAGATTTTAATTTTTGTCGTTTCGTGAAAAACAATACAAAGTTATGTTTTTTCCATGTATTAGACATCTTAGCAAAAGCAGGCACACCAAGATGAGCTCAAAGAGGTCAAAGCCTCTTTTGAAAGTGTTCTATAAAGAATTGGAAAGGGTGGAGCAATTGAAGAGTCCTACTCAAAACGTGAAATATCAAGCTGAGGTCAATCGGAAAAAGGCAGGCGGGTGTTCATTTACAGTTGCTGGTGTTTGGGGATGGAAAGCTTCGTATTGGAGCATAAAAGTTTTTCGGAAAAAAACTATTTGTAGCATGGAGTCATTCCCCTCATCTGCAGTCGCTGCTTGTAAGCGTAAGGCAGAAAGGAGAAGAAGGGGGGTCGGTTCAGTGTATCGAGGGAACTTCATTTTGCGATTTTGTGAAAATAACAAAATATTATATCTTTTCATGTATTGTACCTCAATTCCATTTTTTTGGTATTTTGAAAATCATTAACAATGGAGTATTTTCCATGTATTAGATTTTAATTTTTGTGGTTTTGTGAAAAACTATTCAAATTTTGTTTTTTCCATGTATTAGACTTCAATTTTTGTAGTTTTGTGAAAATATCAAAAGATTATTTTTTTCCATGTTTTACACCTCAATTCGATTTTTTGGTATTGCGAAAATCAATAGCAATGGAGTTTTTTTCCATGTATTAGATTTTAATTTTTGTGGTTTTGTGGAAAATAATACAAAATTATGTATTTTCCATGTATTAGACTTCTTATTTTGCGGTTTTGTGAAAATAACAAAATATTATTTCTTTTCATATATTATACCTCAATTCGATTTTTTTGTATAGCGAAAATCAATAATAATGAAGTTTTCTCATGTATTAGATTTTAATTTTTGTGGTTTGTGAAAATCAATGCAAGATTGTGTTTTTTCCATGTATTAGACTTCAAATTTTTTGGTTTTGTGAAAATAACAAAATATTATTTCTTTCCATGTCTTGTACCTCAATTCGATTTTTTAGTATTGTGAAAATCAACAACAATGGAGTTTTTAATTTTTGTGGTTTTGTGAAAAAAAATACAAAACTATATTCTTTCCATGTACTGGACTTCTTATTTTGCGGTTTTGTGAAAATAACAAAATATTATTTTTTTCCATGTATTGTACCTCAATTCGATTTTTTGGTATTGTGAAAATCATTAACAATGGAGTATTTTCCATGTATTAGATTTTAATTTTGTGGTTTCGTGAAAAACAATACAAAATTGTGTTTTTTCCATGTATTAGACTTCTTATTTTGCGGTTTTGTGAAAATAACAAAATATTATTTCTTTCCATATCTTCTACCTCGATTCCATTTTTTTGGAAATTGTATCCCAGTTGAATTTTTTTTGTACTGTGAAAATCATTAACAATGGAGTATTTTTCATGTATTAGATTTTAATTTTTGTGGTTTTTTGAAAAACTATACAAATTTTGTTTTTTCCATGTATTAGACTTCAATTTTTGGGGTCTTGTGAAAATATCAAAAGATTATTTTTTTCCAGATATTGTACATGAATTCAATTTTTTAGGTATTGTGAAAATCGTTAACAATGGAGTATTTTCCATGTATTAGTTTTAATTTTCGTGGTTTTGTGAAAAACAATTCAAATTTTGTTTTTTCCATGTATTAGACTTCAATTTTTGTGGTCTTGTGAAAATATCAAAAGATTATTTTTTTCCATGTTTTACACCTCAATTCGATTTTTTGGTATTGCTAAAATCAATAGCAATGGAGTTTTTTCCATGTATTAGATTTTAATTTTTGTGGTTTTGTGGAAAATAATACAAAATTGTGTATTTTCCATGGATTAGACTTCTTATTTTCCGGTTTTGTGAAAATAACAAAATATTATTTCTTTCCATGTCATCTACCTCAATTCCATATTTTTGGTATTGTGAAAATCAATAACAATGGAGTTTTTTTATGTATTAGATTTTAATTTATGTGGTTTTGTGAAAAACAATACAAAATTGTGTTTTTTCCATGTATTAGACTTCTTATTTTGCGGTTTTGTGAGAATAAAAAAATATTATTTTTTTCCATGTATTACACATCAATTCCAATTTTTTCGTATTGTGAAAATCATTAACAATGGATTTTTTTTCTATGTATTAGATTTTAATTTTTGTCGTTTCGTGAAAAACAATACAAAGTTATGTTTTTTCCATGTATTAGACATCTTAGCAAAAGCAGGCACACCAAGATGAGCTCAAAGCGGTCAAAGCCTCTTTTGAAAGTGTTCTATAAAGAATTGTAAAGGGTGGAGCAATTGAAGAGTCCTACTCAAAACGTGAAATATCAAGCTGAGGTCAATCGGAAAAAGGCAGGCGGGTGTTCATTTACAGTTGCTGGTGTTTGGGGATGGAAAGCTTCGTATTGGAGCATAAAAGTTTTTCGGAAAAAAACTATTTGTAGCATGGAGTCATTCCCCTCATCTGCAGTCGCTGCTTGTAAGCGTAAGGCAGAAAGGAGAAGAAGGGGGGTCGGTTCAGTGTATCGAGGGAACTTCATTTTGCGATTTTGTGAAAATAACAAAATATTATATCTTTTCATGTATTGTACCTCAATTCCATTTTTTTGGTATTGTGAAAATCATTAACAATGGAGTATTTTCCATGTATTAGATTTTAATTTTTGTGGTTTTGTGAAAAACTATTCAAATTTTGTTTTTTCCATGTATTAGACTTCAATTTTTGTAGTTTTGTGAAAATATCAAAAGATTATTTTTTTCCATGTTTTACACCTCAATTCGATTTTTTGGTATTGCGAAAATCAATAGCAATGGAGTTTTTTTCCATATATTAGATTTTAATTTTTGTGGTTTTGTGGAAAATAATACAAAATTATGTATTTTCCATGTATTAGACTTCTTATTTTGCGGTTTTGTGAAAATAACAAAATATTATTTCTTTTCATATATTATACCTCAATTCGATTTTTTTGTATAGTGAAAATCAATAATAATGAAGTTTTTTTTCATGTATTAGATTTTAATTTTTGTGGTTTGTGAAAATCAATGCAAGATTGTGTTTTTTCCGTGTATTAGATTTCAAATTTTTTGGTTTTGTGAAAATAACAAAATATTATTTCTTTCCATGTCTTATACCTCAATTCGATTTTTTGGTATTGTGAAAATCAACAACAATGGAGTTTTTAATTTTTGTGGCTTTGTGAAAAAAAATACAAAAATGTATTCTTTCCATGTACTAGACTTCTTATTTTGCGGTTTTGTGAAAATAACAAAATACTATTTTTTTCCATGTATTGTACCTCAATTCGATTTTTTGGTATTGTGAAAATCATTAACAATGGAGTATTTTCCATGTATTAGATTTTAATTTTGTGGTTTCGTGAAAAACAATACAAAATTGTGTTTTTTCCATGTATTAGACTTCTTATTTTGCGGTTTTGTGAAAATAACAAAATATTATTTCTTTCCATGTCTTCTACCTCGATTCCATTTTTTTGGAAATTGCACCTCAGTTGAATTTTTTTTGTACTGTGAAAATCATTAACAATGGAGTATTTTTCATGTATTAGATTTTAATTTTTGTGGTTTTGTGAAAAACTATACAAATTTTGTTTTTTCCATGTATTAGACTTCAATTTTTGGGGTCTTGTGAAAATATCAAAAGATTATTTTTTTCCAGATATTGTACATGAATTCAATTTTTTAGGTATTGTGAAAATCGTTAACAATGGAGTATTTTCCATGTATTAGTTTTAATTTTCGTGGTTTTGTGAAAAACAATTCAAATTTTGTTTTTTCCATGTATTAGACTTCAATTTTTGTGGTCTTGTGAAAATATCAAAAGATTATTTTTTTCCATGTTTTACACCTCAATTCGATTTTTTGGTATTGCGAAAATCAATAGCAATGGAGTTTTTTCCATGTATTAGATTTTAATTTTTGTGGTTTTGTGGAAAATAATACAAAATTGTGTATTTTCCATGTATTAGACTTCTTATTTTCCGGTTTTGTGAAAATAACAAAATATTATTTCTTTCCATGTCTTCTACCTCGTTTCCATTTTTTTGGTATTGTGAAAATCAATAACAACGGAGTTTTTTTCATGTATTAGATTTTAATTTATGTGGTCTTGTGAAAAACAATACAAAATTGTGTTTTTTCCATGCAATAGACTTCCTATTTTGCGGTTTTGTGAGAATAAAAAAATATTATTTTGTTCCATGTATTACACCTCAATTCCAATTTTTTGGTATTGTGAAAATCAATAACAATGGATTTTTTTTCTATGTATTAGATTGTAATTTTTGTAGTTTTCTGAAAAACAATACAAAATTGTGTATTTTCTATGTATTAAGCTACTTATTTTGCGGTTTTGTGAAAATAACAAAAAATTATTTCTTTCCATGCCTTGTACCTGAATTCCATTTTTTGGTATTGTGAAAACCATTAACAATGGAGTATTTTTCATGTATTAGATTTTAATTTTCATGGTTTTGTGAAAATAACAAAATATTATTTGTTTCCATGTATTGTACCTAATTCGATTTTTTAGTATCGTGAAAATCATTAATAATGGAGTATCTTCAGTGTATTAGATTTTAATTTTGTGGTTTTCTGAAAAACAATACAAAATTGTGTTTTTTCCATGTATTGGATTTCAATTTTTGTGGTTTTGTGTAAATAACAAAATATTATTTCTTTCCATATATAGTACCTGAATTCCATTTTTTTGGTATTGTGAAAATCATTAAGAATGGCGTATTTTCCATGTATTAGATTTTAATTTTTTTGGTTTTGTGAAACACTATACAAATTTTGTTTTTTCCATGTATTAGACTTGAATTTTTGTGGTTTTGTGAAAATATCAAAAGATTATTTTTTTCCATGTTTTACACCTCAAGACAAAATTGTGTTTTTTCCATGTATTAGACATCTTATTTTGCGATTTTGTGAAAATAATAAAATATTATATCTTTCTTTGTATTGTACCTCTATTCCATTTTTTTGGTATTGTGAAAATCATTAACAATGGATTTTTTTTCCACGTAATCGATTTTAATTTTTACGGTTTTGTGAAAAACAATACAAAAATGTATTCTTTCCATGTATTAAACTTCTTATTTTGTGGATTTGTGAGAATAACAAAATATTATTTTTTTCCATGTATTACACCTCAATTCCAATTTTTTCGTATTGTGAAAATCATTAACAATGGATTTTTTTTTCTATGTATTATATTTTAATTTTTGTCGTTTCGTGAAAAACAGTACAAAATTATGTTTTTTCCATGTATTAGACATCTTATTTTGCGATTTTGTGAATATAACGAAATATTATATCTTTTCATATATTGTACCTCAATTCCATTTTTTTGGTATTGTGAAAATCATTAACAATGGAGTATTTTTCGTGTATTATATTTTAATTTTTGTGGTTTTGTGAAAAACTATAAAAATTTTGTTTTTTCCATGTATTAGACTTGAATTTTTGTGGTCTTCTGAAAATATCAAAAGATTGTTTTTTTCCATGTTTTACACCTCAATTCGATTTTTTGGTATTGCGAAAATCAATAGCAATGGAGTTTTTTCCATGTATTAGATTTTAATTTTTGTGGTTTTGTGGAAAATAATACAAAATTGTGTATTTTCCATGTATTAGACTTCTTATTTTGTGGTTTTGTGAAAATAACTAAATATTATTTCTTTCCATGTGTTCTACCTCAATTCCATTTTTTTGGTATTGTTAAAATCAATAACAATGGAGTTTTTTTCATGTATTAGATTTTAATTTATGTGGTTTCGTGAAAAACAATACAAAATTGTGTTTTTTCCATGTATTAGAATTCAATTTTTGTGGTTTTGTGAAAATAACAAAATATTATTTCTTTCCATATATTGTACCTCAATTCCATTTTTTTGGTATTGTGAAAATCATTAACAATGGAGTATTTTCCGTGTATTATATTTTAATTTTTGTGGTTTTGTGAAAAACTATACAAATTTTGTTTTTTCCATGTATTAGACTTCAATTTTTGTGGTTTTGTGAAAATATCAAAAGATTATTTGTTTTCATGTTTTACACCTCGATTCGATTTTTTGGTATTGCGAAAATCAATAGCAATGGATTTTTTTTCCATGTATTAGATTTTAATTTTTGTGGTTTGTGGAAAATAATACAAAATTGTGTATTTTCCATGTATTAGACTTCTTATTTTGCGGTTTTGTGAAAATATCAAAATATAATTTCTTTCCATGTCTTCTACCTCAATTCCATATTTTTGGTATTGTGAAAATCGATAACAATGGAGTTTTTTTATGTATTAGATTTTAATTTATGTGGTTTTGTGAAAAACAATACAAAATTGTGTTTTTTCCATGTACTAGACTTCTTATTTTGCGGTTTTGTGAGAATAACAAAATATTATTTTTTTCCATGTATTACACATCAATTCTAATTTTTTCGTATTGTGAAAATCATTAACAATGGATTTTTTTTCTATGTATTAGATTTTGAATTTTGTCGTTTCGTGAAAAACAATACAAACTTATATTTTTTTCCATGTATTAGACATCTTATTTTGCGATTTTGTGAAAATAACAAAATATTATATCTTTTCATGTATTGTACCTCAATTCCATTTTTTTGGTATTGTGAAAATCATTAACAATGGAGTATGTTCCATGTATTAGATTTTAATTTATGTGGTTTCGTGAAAAACAATACGAAATTGTGTTTTTTCCATGTATTAGAATTCAATTTTTGTGGTTTTGTGAAAATAACAAAATATTATTTCTTTCCATATATTGTACCTCAATTCCTTTTTTTGTGGTATTGTGAAAATCATTAGCAATGACGTATTTTCCATGTATTAGATTTTAATTTTTGTGGTTTTGTGAAAAACTATACAAATTTTGTTTTTTCCATGTATTAGACTTCAATTTTTGTGGTTTTGTGAAAATATCAAAAGATTATTTGTTTTCATGTTTTACACCTCGATTCGATTTTTTGGTATTGCGAAAATCAATAGCAATGGAGTTTTTTTCCATGTATTAGATTTTAATTTTTGTTGTTTGTGGAAAATAATACAAAATTGTGTATTTTCCATGTATTAGACTTCTTATTTTGCGGTTTTGTGAAAATAACAAAATATTATTTCTTTCCATGTCTTCTACCTCAATTCCATATTTTTGGTATTGTGAAAATCGATAACAATGGAGTTTTTTTTTATGTATTAGATTTTAATTTATGTGGTTTTGTGAAAAACAATACAAAATTGTGTTTTTTCCATGTACTAGACTTCTTATTTTGCGATTTTGTGTAAATAACAAAATATTATATCTTTTCATGTATTGTACCTCAATTCCATTTTTTTGGTATTGTGAAAATCATTAACAATGGAGTATTTTCCATGTATTAGATTTTAATTTTTTTGGTTTTGTGAAACACTATACAAATTTTGTTTTTTCCATGTATTAGACTTGAATTTTTGTGGTTTTGTTAAAATATGAAAAGATTATTTTTTTCCATGTTTTACACCTCAAGACAAAATTGTGTTTTTTCCATGTATTAGACATCTTATTTTGCGATTTTGTGAAAATAATAAAATATTATATCTTTCTTTGTATTGTACCTCTATTCCATTTTTTTGGTATTGTGAAAATCATTAACAATGGATTTTTTTTCCACGTAATCGATTTTAATTTTTACGGTTTTGAGAAAATCAATACAAAAATGTATTTTTTCCATGTATTAAACTTCTTATTTTGTGGTTTTGTGAGAATAAGAAAATATTATTTTTTTCCATGTATTACACCTCAATTCCAATTTTTTCGTATTGTGAAAATCATTAACAATGGATTTTTTTTTCTATGTATTATATTTTAATTTTTGTCGTTTCGTGAAAAACAGTACAAAATTATGTTTTTTCCATGTATTAGACATCTTATTTTGCGATTTTGTGAATATAACGAAATATTATATCTTTTCATATATTGTACCTCAATTCCATTTTTTTGGTATTGTGAAAATCATTAACAATGGAGTATTTTCCGTGTATTATATTTTAATTTTTGTGGTTTTGTGAAAAACTATAAAAATTTTGTTTTTTCCATGTATTAGACTTCAATTTTTGTGGTCTTGTGAAAATATCAAAAGATTGTTTTTTTCCATGTTTTACACCTCAATTCGATTTTTTGGTATTGCGAAAATCAATAGCAATGGAGTTTTTTCCATGTATTAGATTTTAATTTTTGTGGTTTTGTGGAAAATAATACAAAATTGTGTAGTTTCCATGTATTAGACTTCTTATTTTGTGGTTTTGTGAAAATAACTAAATATTATTTCTTTCCATGTGTTCTACCTCAATTCCATTTTTTTGGTATTGTTAAAATCAATAACAATGGAGTTTTTTTCATGTATTAGATTTTAATTTATGTGGTTTCGTGAAAAACAATACAAAATTGTGTTTTTTCCATGTATTAGAATTCAATTTTTGTGGTTTTGTGAAAATAACAAAATATTATTTCTTTCCATATATTGTACCTCAATTTCATTTTTTTGGTATTGTGAAAATCATTAACAATGGAGTATTTTCCGTGTATTATATTTTAATTTTTGTGCTTTTGTGAAAAACTATACAAATTTTGTTTTTTCCATGTATTAGACTTCAATTTTTGTGGTTTTGTGAAAATATCAAAAGATTATTTGTTTTCATGTTTTACACCTCGATTCGATTTTTTGGTATTGCGAAAATCAATAGCAATGGAGTTTTTTTCCATGTATTAGATTTTAATTTTTGTGGTTTGTGGAAAATAATTCAAAATTGTGTATTTTCCATGTATTAGACTTCTTATTTTGCGGTTTTGTGAAAATAACAAAATATTATTTCTTTCCATGTCTTCTACCTCAATTCCATATTTTTGGTATTGTGAAAATCGATAACTATGGAGTTTTTTTATGTATTAGATTTTAATTTATGTGGTTTTGTGAAAAACAATACAAAATTGTGTTTTTTCCATGTACTAGACTTCTTATTTTGCGGTTTTGTGAGAATAACAAAATATTATTTTTTTCCATGTATTACACATCAATTCTAATTTTTTCGTATTGTGAAAATCATTAACAATGGATTTTTTTTCTATGTATTAGATTTTAAATTTTGTCGTTTCGTGAAAAACAATACAAACTTATGTTTTTTTCCATTTATTAGACATCTTATTTTGCGATTTTGTGAAAATAACAAAATATTATATCTTTTCATGTATTGTACCTCAATTCCATTTTTTTGGTATTGTGAAAATCATTAACAATGGAGTATTTTCCATGTATTAGATTTTAATTTTTTTGGTTTTGTGAAAAACTATTCAAATTTTGTTTTTTCCATGTATTAGACTTCAATTTTTGTAGTTTTGTGAAAATATCAAAAGATTATTTTTTTCCATGTTTTACACCTCAATTCGATTTTTTGGTATTGCGAAAATCAATAGCAATGGAGTTTTTTTCCGTGTATTAGATTTTAGTTTTTGTAGTTTGTGGAAAATAATACAAAATTGTGTATTTTCCATGTATTAGACTTCTTATTTTGCGGTTTTGTGAAAATAACAAAATATTATTTCTTTCCATGTCTTATACCTCAATTCGATTTTTTTGTATAGTGAAAATCAATAATAATGAAGTTTTTTTCATGTATTAGATTTTAATTTTTGTGGTTTGTGAAAATCAATGCAAGATTGTGTTTTTTCCATGTTTTAGACTTGAAATTTTTTGGTTTTGTGAAAATAACAAAATATTATTTCTTTCCATGTCTTGTACCTCTATTCGATTTTTTGGTACTGTGAAAATCAACAACAATGGAGTTTTTAATTTTTGTGGTTTTGTGAAAAAAAATACAAAAATGTATTCTTTCCATGTACTAGACTTCTTATTTTGCGGTTTTGCGAAAATAACAAAATATTATTTTTTTCCATGTATTGTACCTCAATTCGATTTTTTGGTATTGTGAAAATCATTAACAATGGAGTATTTTCCATGTATTAGATTTTAATTTTGTGGTTTCGTGAAAAACAATACAAAATTGTGTTTTTTCCATGTATTAGACTTCTTATTTTGCGGTTTTGTGAAAATAACAGAATATTATTTCTTTCCATGTCTTCTACCTCGATTCCATTTTTTTGGAAATTGTACCTCAATTGAATTTTTTTCGTACTGTGAAAATCATTAACAATGGAGTATTTTTCATGTATTAGATTTTAATTTTTGTGGTTTTGTGAAAAACTATACAAATTTTGTTTTTTCCATGTATTACACTTCAATTTTTGGGGTCTTGTGAAAATATCAAAAGATTATTTTTTTCCAGATATTGTACATGAATTCAATTTTTTAGGTATTGTGAAAATCGTTAACAATGGAGTATTTTCCATGTATTAGTTTTAATTTTCGTGGTTTTGTGAAAAACAATTCAAATTTTGTTTTTTCCATGTATTATACTTCAATTTTTGTGGTCTTGTGAAAATATCAAAAGATTATTTTTTTCCATGTTTTACACCTCAATTCGATTTTTTGGTATTGCGAAAATCAATAGCAATGGAGTGTTTTCCACGTATTAGATTTTAATTTTTGTGGTTTTGTGGAAAATAATACAAAATTGTGTATTTTCCATGTATTAGACTTCTTATTTTCCGGTTTTGTGAAAATAACAAAATATTATTTCTTTCCATGTCTTCTACCTCGTTTCCATTTTTTTGGTATTGTGAAAATCAATAACAACGGAGTTTTTTTCATGTATTTGATTTTAATTTATGTGGTTTTGTGAAAAACAATACAAAATTGTGTTTTTTCCATGTAATAGACTTCTTATTTTGCGGTCTTGTGAGAATAAAAAAATATTATTTTGTTCCATGTATTACACCTCAATTCCAATTTTTTGGTATTGTGAAAATCAATAACAATGGATTTTTTTTTTATGTATTAGATTGTAATTTTTGTAGTTTTCTGAAAAACAGTACAAAATTGTGTATTTTCTATGTATTAAGCTACTTATTTTGCGGTTTTGTGAAAATAACAAAAAATTATTTCTTTCCATGCCTTGTACCTCAATTCCATTTTTTTGGTATGGTGAAAATCATTAACAATGGAGTATTTTTCATGTATTAGATTTTAATTTTCATGGTTTTGTGAAAATAACAAAATAATATTTGTTTCCATGTATTGTACCTAATTCGATTTCTTAGTATTGTGAAAATCATTAACAATGGAGTACCTTCAGTGTATTAGATTTTAATTTTGTGGTTTTCTGAAAAACAATACAAAATTGTGTTTTTTTCATGTATTGGATTTCAATTTTTGTGGTTTTGTGTAAATAACAAAATATTATTTCTTTCCATATATTGTACCTGAATTCCATTTTTTTGGTATTGTGAAAATCATTAAGAATGGCGTATTTTCCATGTATTAGATTTTAATTTTTTTGGTTTTGTGAAACACTATACAAATTTTGTTTTTTCCATGTATTAGACTTCAATTTTTGTGGTTTTGTGAAAATATGAAAAGATTATTTTTTTCCATGTTTTACACCTCAAGACAAAATTGTGTTTTTTCCATGTATTAGACATCTTATTTTGCGATTTTGTGCAAATAACAAAATATTATATCTTTCTTTGTATTGTACCTCTATTCCATTTTTTTGGTATTGTGAAAATCATTAACAATGGATTTTTTTTCCACGTAATCGATTTTAATTTTTACGGTTTTGTGAAAAACAATACAAAAATGTATTCTTTCCATGTATTAAACTTCTTATTTTGTGGTTTTGTGAGAATAACAAAATATTATTTTTTTCCATGTATTACACCTCAATTCCAATTTTTTCGTATTCTGAAAATCATTAACAATGGATTTTTTTTTCTATGTACTAGATTTTAATTTTTGTCGTTTCGTGAAAAACAGTACAAAATTATATTTTTTCCATGTATTAGACATCTTATTTTGCGATTTTGTGAAATAACGAAATATTATATCTTTTCATATATTGTACCTCAATTCCATTTTTTTGGTATTGTGAAAATCATTAACAATGGAGTATTTTCCGTGTATTATATTTTAATTTTTGTGGTTTTGGGAAAAACTATAAAAATTTTGTTTTTTCCATGTATTAGACTTCAATTTTTGTGGTTTTGTGAAAATATCAAAAGATTATTTTTTTTCATGTTTTACACCTCGATTCGATTTTTTGGTATTGCGAAAATCAATAGCAATGGAGTTTTTTTCCATGTATTAGATATTAATTTTTGTGGTTTGTGGAAAATAATACAAAATTGTGTATTTTCCATGTATTAGACTTCTTATTTTGCGGTATTGTGAAAATCCATATTTTTGGTATTGTGAAAATCGATGTATTAGATTTTAATTTATGTGGTTTTGTAAAAAACAATACAAAATTGTTTTTTTCCATGTACTAGACTTCTTATTTTGCGGTTTTATGAGAATAACAAAATATTATTTTTTTCCATGTATTACACATCAATTCTAATTTTTTCGTATTGTGAAAATCATTAACAATGGATTTTTTTTCTATGTATTAGATTTTAAATTTTGTCGTTTCGTGAAAAACAATACAAAATTATGTTTTTTTCCTTGTATTAGACATCTTATTTTGCGATTTTGTGAAAATAACAAAATATTATATCTTTTCATATATTGTACCTCAATTCCATTTTTTTGGTATTGTGAAAATCATTAACAACGGAGTAATTTCCATGTATTAGATTTTAATTTTCGTGGTTTTGTGAAAAACTATTCAAATTTTGTTTTTTCCATGTATTAGACTTCAATTTTTGTGGTTTTGTGAAAATATCAAAAGATTATTTTTTTCCATGTTTTAAACCTCAATTGGATTTCTTGGTATTGCGAAAATCAATAGCAATGGAGTTTTTTTCCATGTATTAGATTTTAATTTTTGTGGTTTTGTGGAAAATAGTACAAAATTATGTATTTTCCATGTATTAGACTTCTTATTTTGCGGTTTTGTGAAAATAACAAAATATTATTTCTTTCCATATATTGTACCTCAATTCGATTTTTTTGTATAGTGAAAATCAATAATAATGGAGTTTTTTTCATGTATTAGATTTTAATTTTTGTGGTTTGTGAAAATCAATGCAAGATTGTGTTTTTTCCATGTATTAGACTTCAAATTTTTTGGTTTTGTGAAAATAACAAAATATTATTTCTTTCCTTGTCTTGTACCTAAATTCCATTTTTTGGTATTGTGAAAATCAACAACAATGGAGTTTTTTTCCAGGTATTAGATTTTATTTTGTGCTTTTGTGAAAAAAAATACAAAAATGTATTCTTTCCATGTACTAGATTTCTTATTTTGCGGTTTTGTGAAAATAACAAAATATTATTTTTTTCCATGTATTGTACCTCAATTCGATTTTTTGGTATTGTGAAAATCATTAACAATGGAGTATTTTCCATGTATTAGACTTTAATTTTGTGGTTTCGTTAAAAACAATACAAAATTGTGTTTTTTCCATCTATTAGACTTCTTATTTTGCGGTTTTGTGAAAATAACAAAATATTATTTCTTTCCACAAATTGTACCTCAATTGAATACTGTGAAAATCTTTAACAATAGAGTATTCTTCATGTATTAGATTTTAATTTTTGTGGTTTTGTGAAAAACTATACAAATTTTGTTTTTTCCATGTATTAGACTTCAATTTTTGGGGTCTTGTGAAAATATCAAAAGATTATTTTTTTCCAGATATTGTACCTGAATTCAATTTTTTAGGTATTGTGAAAATCGTTAACAATGGAGTATTTTCCATGTATTAGATTTTAATTTTTGTGGTTTTGTGAAAAACTATACAAATTTTGTTTTTTCCATGTATTAGACTTCAATTTTTGGGGTCTTGTGAAAATATCAAAAGATTATTTTTTTCCAGATATTGTACCTGAATTCAATTTTTTAGGTATTGTGAAAATCGTTAACAATGGAGTATTTTCCATGTATTAGATTTTAATTTTCGTGGTTTTCTGAAAAACAATTGAAATTTTGTTTTTTCCATGTATTAGACTTCAATTTTTGTGGTCTTGTGAAAATATCAAAAGATTGTTTTTTTCCATGTTTTACACCTCAATTCGATTTTTTGGTATTGCGAAAATCAATAGCAATGGAGTTTTTTCCATGTATTAGATTTTAATTTTTGTGGTTTTGTGGAAAATAATACAAAATTGTGTATTTTCCATGTATTAGACTTCTTATTTTGTGGTTTTGTGAAAATAACTAAATATTATTTCTTTCCATGTGTTCTACCTCAATTCCATTTTTTTGGTATTGTTAAAATCAATAACAATGGAGTTTTTTTCATGTATTAGATTTTAATTTATGTGGTTTCGTGAAAAACAATACAAAATTATGTTTTTTCCATGTATTAGAATTCAATTTTTGTGGTTTTGTGAAAATAACAAAATATTATTTCTTTCCATCTATTGTACCTCCATTCCTTTTTTTGTGGTATTGTGAAAATCATTAGCAATGACGTATTTTCCATGCATTAGATTTTAATTTTTGTGGTTTTGTGAAAAACTATACAAATTTTATTTTTTCCATGTATTACACTTCAATTTTTGTGGTTTTGTGAAAATATCAAATGATTATTTTTTTCCATGTTTTACACCTCAATTCGATTTTTTGGTATTGCGAAAATCAATAGCAATGGAGTTTTTTTCCGTGTATTAGATTTTAATTTTCGTTGTTTTGTGAAAAATAATACAAAATTGTGTATTTTCCATGTATTAGACTTCCAATTTTCAGGTTTTGTGAAAATAACAAAATATTATTTCTTTCCATGTCTTCTACCTCAATTCCATTTTTTTGGTATTGGGAAAATCAATAACAATGGAGTTTTTTTCATGTATTAGATTTTAATTTATGTGGTTTTGTGAAAAACAATACAAAATTGTGTTTTTGCCGTGTATTAGACTTCTTATTTTGCGGTTCTGTGAGAATAACAAAATATTATTTTTTTCCTTGTATTACTCCTCAATTCCAATTTTTTGGTATTGTGAAAATCATTAACAATGGATTTTTTTTTCAATGTATTAGATTTTAATTTTTGTGGTTTCGTGAAAAATAGTACAAAATTGTGTTTTTTTCATGTATTAGACATCTTATTTTGTAATTTTGTGAAAATAGCAAAATATTATACCTCAATTCTATTTTTTTGGTATTGTGAAAATCATTAACAATGGATTTTTTTTTTCTGTGTATTAGATTTTAATTTTATTTTCCATGTATATTTTCTGTGAAAATCATTAACAACTGTATATTTTCCATGTATTAGACTTCTTATTTCGCGGTTTTGTGAAAATAACAAAATATTATTTCTTTCCATGTCTTCTACCTCAATTCCATTTTTTTGGTATTGTGAAAATCAATAACAATGGAGTTTTTTTCATGTATTAGATTTTAATTTATGTGGTTTTGTGAAAAACAATACAAAATTGTGTTTTTCCCATGTAATATACATCTTATTTTGCGATTTTGTGAAAATACCAAAATATGATAACTCAATTCCATTTTTTTTGGGACCGTGGAAATCATTAACAATGGGTTTTTTTTTTCTATGTATTAGATTGTAATTTTTGTGATTTTCTGAAAAAAAATACAAAATTGTGTATTTTCTATGTATTAAGCTTCTTATTTTGCGGTTTTGTGAAAATCACGAAATATTATTTCTTTCCATGCCTTGTACCTCAATTCCATTTTTTTGGTATGGTGAAAATCATTAACAGTGGAGTATTTTTCATGTATTAGATTTTAATTTTCATGGTTTTGTGAAAATAACAAAATATTATTTGTTTCCATGTATTGTACCTAATTCGATTTCTTAGTATTGTGAAAATCATTAACAATGGAGTATCTTCAGTGTATTAGATTTTAATTTTGTGGTTTTCTGAAAAACAATACAAAATTGTGTTTTTTCCATGTATTGGATTTCAATTTTTGTGGTTTTGTGTAAATAACAAAATATTATTTCTTTCCATATATTGTACCTGAATTCCATTTTTTTGGTATTGTGAAAATCATTAAGAATGGCGTATTTTCCATGGATTAGATTTTAATTTTTTTGGTTTTGTGAAACACTATACAAATTTTGTTTTTTCCATGTATTAGACTTCAATTTTTGTGGTTTTGTGAAAATATGAAAAGATTATTTTTTTCCATGTTTTACACCTCAAGACAAAATTGTGTTTTTTCCATGTATTAGACATCTTATTTTGCGATTTTGTGCAAATAACAAAATATTATATCTTTCTTTGTATTGTACCTCTATTCCATTTTTTTGGTATTGTGAAAATCATTAACAATGGATTTTTTTTCCACGTAATCGATTTTAATTTTTACGGTTTTGTGAAAAACAATACAAAAATGTATTCTTTCCATGTATTAAACTTCTTATTTTGTGGTTTTGTGAGAATAACAAAATATTATTTTTTTCCATGTATTACACCTCAATTCCAATTTTTTCGTATTCTGAAAATCATTAACAATGGATTTTTTTTTCTATGTATTAGATTTTAATTTTTGTCGTTTCGTGAAAAACAGTACAAAATTATATTTTTTCCATGTATTAGACATCTTATTTTGCGATTTTGTGAAATAACGAAATATTATATCTTTTCATATATTGTACCTCAATTCCATTTTTTTGGTATTGTGAAAATCATTAACAATGGAGTATTTTCCGTGTATTATATTTTAATTTTTGTGGTTTTGGGAAAAACTATAGAAATTTTGTTTTTTCCATGTATTAGACTTCAATTTTTGTGGTTTTGTGAAAATATCAAAAGATTATTTTTTTTCATGTTTTACACCTCGATTCGATTTTTTGGTATTGCGAAAATCAATAGCAATGGAGTTTTTTTCCATGTATTAGATATTAATTTTTGTGGTTTGTGGAAAATAATACAAAATTGTGTATTTTCCATGTATTAGACTTCTTATTTTGCGGTTTTGTGAAAATAACAAAATATTATTTCTTTCCATGTCTCCTACCTCAATCCCATATTTTTGGTATTGTGAAAATCGATAACAATGGAGTTTTTTTATGTATTAGATTTTAATTTATGTGGTTTTGTAAAAAACAATACAAAATTGTGTTTTTTCCATGTACTAGACTTCTTATTTTGCGGTTTTATGAGAATAACAAAATATTATTTTTTTCCATGTATTACACATCAATTCTAATTTTTTCGTATTGTGAAAATCATTAATAATGGATTTTTTTTCTATGTATTAGATTTTAAATTTTGTCGTTTCGTGAAAAACAATACAAAATTATGTTTTTTTCCTTGTATTAGACATCTTATTTTGCGATTTTGTGAAAATAACAAAATATTATATCTTTTCATATATTGTACCTCAATTCCATTTTTTTGGTATTGTGAAAATCATTAACAATGGAGTAATTTCCATGTATTAGATTTTAATTTTCGTGGTTTTGTGAAAAACTATTCAAATTTTGTTTTTTCCATGTATTAGACTTCAATTTTTGTGGTTTTGTGAAAATATCAAAAGATTATTTTTTTCCATGTTTTAAACCTCAATTGGATTTTTTGGTATTGCGAAAATCAATAGCAATGGAGTTTTTTTCCATGTATTAGATTTTAATTTTTGTGGTTTTGTGGAAAATAGTACAAAATTATGTATTTTCCATGTATTAGACTTCTTATTTTGCGGTTTTGTGAAAATAACAAAATATTATTTCTTTCCATATATTGTACCTCAATTCGATTTTTTTGTATAGTGAAAATCAATAATAATGGAGTTTTTTTCATGTATTAGATTTTAATTTTTGTGGTTTGTGAAAATCAATGCAAGATTGTGTTTTTTCCATGTATTAGACTTCAAATTTTTTGGTTTTGTGAAAATAACAAAATATTATTTCTTTCCATGTCTTGTACCTAAATTCCATTTTTTGGTATTGTGAAAATCAACAACAACGGAGTTTTTTTCCAGGTATTAGATTTTAATTTTTGTGCTTTTGTGAAAAAAAATACAAAAATGTATTCTTTCCATGTACTAGACTTCTTATTTTGCGGTTTTGTGAAAATAACAAAATATTATTTTTTTCCATGTATTGTACCTCAATTCGATTTTTTGGTATTGTGAAAATCATTAACAATGGAGTATTTTCCATGTATTAGACTTTAATTTTGTGGTTTCGTTAAAAACAATACAAAATTGTGTTTTTTCCATCTATTAGACTTCTTATTTTGCGGTTTTGTGAAAATAACAAAATATTATTTCTTTCCACAAATTGTACCTCAATTGAATTTTTTTGGTACTATGAAAATCTTTAACAATGGAGTATTCTTCATGTATTAGATTTTAATTTTTGTGGTTTTGTGAAAAACTATACAAATTTTGTTTTTTCCATGTATTAGACATCAATTTTTGGGGTCTTGTGAAAATATCAAAAGATTATTTTTTTCCAGATATTGTACCTGAATTCAATTTTTTAGGTATTGTGAAAATCGTTAACAATGGAGTATTTTCCATGTATTAGATTTTAATTTTCGTGGTTTTCTGAAAAACAATTGAAATTTTGTTTTTTCCATGTATTAGACTTCAATTTTTGTGGTCTTGTGAAAATATCAAAAGATTGTTTTTTTCCATGTTTTACACCTCAATTCGATTTTTTGGTATTGCGAAAATCAATAGCAATGGAGTTTTTTCCATGTATTAGATTTTAATTTTTGTGGTTTTGTGGAAAATAATACAAAATTGTGTATTTTCCATGTATTAGACTTCTTATTTTGTGGTTTTGTGAAAATAACTAAATATTATTTCTTTCCATGTGTTCTACCTCAATTCCATTTTTTTGGTATTCTTAAAATCAATAACAATGGAGTTTTTTTCATGTATTAGATTTTAATTTATGTGGTTTCGTGAAAAACAATACAAAATTATGTTTTTTCCATGTATTAGAATTCAATTTTTGTGGTTTTGTGAAAATAACAAAATATTATTTCTTTCCATATATTGTACCTCCATTCCTTTTTTTGTGGTATTGTGAAAATCATTAGCAATGACGTATTTTCCATGCATTAGATTTTAATTTTTGTGGTTTTGTGAAAAACTATACAAATTTTATTTTTTCCATGTATTACACTTCAATTTTTGTGGTTTTGTGAAAATATCAAATGATTATTTTTTTCCATGTTTTACACCTCAATTCGATTTTTTGGTATTGCGAAAATCAATAGCAATGGAGTTTTTTTCCGTGTATTAGATTTTAATTTTCGTTGTTTTGTGAAAAATAATACAAAATTGTGTATTTTCCATGTATTAGACTTCCAATTTTCAGGTTTTGTGAAAATAACAAAATATTATTTCTTTCCATGTCTTCTACCTCAATTCCATTTTTTTGGTATTGGGAAAATCAATAACAATGGAGTTTTTTTCATGTATTAGATTTTAATTTATGTGGTTTTGTGAAAAACAATACAAAATTGTGTTTTTGCCGTGTATTAGACTTCTTATTTTGCGGTTCTGTGAGAATAACAAAATATTATTTTTTTCCTTGTATTACTCCTCAATTCCAATTTTTTGGTATTGTGAAAATCATTAACAATGGATTTTTTTTTCAATGTATTAGATTTTAATTTTTGTGGTTTCGTGAAAAATAGTACAAAATTGTGTTTTTTTCATGTATTAGACATCTTATTTTGTAATTTTGTGAAAATAGCAAAATATTATACCTCAATTCTATTTTTTTGGTATTGTGAAAATCATTAACAATGGATTTTTTTTTTCTGTGTATTAGATTTTAATTTTATTTTCCATGTATATTTTCTGTGAAAATCATTAACAACTGTATATTTTCCATGTATTAGACTTCTTATTTCGCGGTTTTGTGAAAATAACAAAATATTATTTCTTTCCATGTCTTCTACCTCAATTCCATTTTTTTGGTATTGTGAAAATCAATAACAATGGAGTTTTTTTCATGTATTAGATTTTAATTTATGTGGTTTTGTGAAAAACAATACAAAATTGTGTTTTTCCCATGTAATATACATCTTATTTTGCGATTTTGTGAAAATACCAAAATATGATAACTCAATTCCATTTTTTTTGGGACCGTGGAAATCATTAACAATGGGTTTTTTTTTTCTATGTATTAGATTGTAATTTTTGTGATTTTCTGAAAAAAAAATACAAAATTGTGTATTTTCTATGTATTAAGCTTCTTATTTTGCGGTTTTGTGAAAATCACGAAATATTATTTCTTTCCATGCCTTGTACCTCAATTCCATTTTTTTGGTATGGTGAAAATCATTAACAATGGAGTATTTTTCATGTATTAGATTTTAATTTTCATGGTTTTGTGAAAATAACAAAATATTATTTGTTTCCATGTATTGTACCTAATTCGATTTCTTAGTATTGTGAAAATCATTAACAATGGAGTATCTTCAGTGTATTAGATTTTAATTTTGTGGTTTTCTGAAAAACAATACAAAATTGTGTTTTTTCCATGTATTGGATTTCAATTTTTGTGGTTTTGTGTAAATAACAAAATATTATTTCTTTCCATATATTGTACCTGAATTCCATTTTTTTGGTATTGTGAAAATCATTAAGAATGGCGTATTTTCCATGGATTAGATTTTAATTTTTTTGGTTTTGTGAAACACTATACAAATTTTGTTTTTTCCATGTATTAGACTTCAATTTTTGTGGTTTTGTGAAAATATGAAAAGATTATTTTTTTCCATGTTTTACACCTCAAGACAAAATTGTGTTTTTTCCATGTATTAGACATCTTATTTTGCGATTTTGTGCAAATAACAAAATATTATATCTTTCTTTGTATTGTACCTCTATTCCATTTTTTTGGTATTGTGAAAATCATTAACAATGGATTTTTTTTCCACGTAATCGATTTTAATTTTTACGGTTTTGTGAAAAACAATACAAAAATGTATTCTTTCCATGTATTAAACTTCTTATTTTGTGGTTTTGTGAGAATAACAAAATATTATTTTTTTCCATGTATTACACCTCAATTCCAATTTTTTCGTATTCTGAAAATCATTAACAATGGATTTTTTTTTCTATGTATTAGATTTTAATTTTTGTCGTTTCGTGAAAAACAGTACAAAATTATATTTTTTCCATGTATTAGACATCTTATTTTGCGATTTTGTGAAATAACGAAATATTATATCTTTTCATATATTGTACCTCAATTCCATTTTTTTGGTATTGTGAAAATCATTAACAATGGAGTATTTTCCGTGTATTATATTTTAATTTTTGTGGTTTTGGGAAAAACTATAGAAATTTTGTTTTTTCCATGTATTAGACTTCAATTTTTGTGGTTTTGTGAAAATATCAAAAGATTATTTTTTTTCATGTTTTACACCTCGATTCGATTTTTTGGTATTGCGAAAATCAATAGCAATGGAGTTTTTTTTCCATGTATTAGATATTAATTTTTGTGGTTTGTGGAAAATAATACAAAATTGTGTATTTTCCATGTATTAGACTTCTTATTTTGCGGTTTTGTGAAAATAACAAAATATTATTTCTTTCCATGTCTCCTACCTCAATCCCATATTTTTGGTATTGTGAAAATCGATAACAATGGAGTTTTTTTATGTATTAGATTTTAATTTATGTGGTTTTGTAAAAAACAATACAAAATTGTGTTTTTTCCATGTACTAGACTTCTTATTTTGCGGTTTTATGAGAATAACAAAATATTATTTTTTTCCATGTATTACACATCAATTCTAATTTTTTCGTATTGTGAAAATCATTAATAATGGATTTTTTTTCTATGTATTAGATTTTAAATTTTGTCGTTTCGTGAAAAACAATACAAAATTATGTTTTTTTTCCTTGTATTAGACATCTTATTTTGCGATTTTGTGAAAATAACAAAATATTATATCTTTTCATATATTGTACCTCAATTCCATTTTTTTGGTATTGTGAAAATCATTAACAATGGAGTAATTTCCATGTATTAGATTTTAATTTTCGTGGTTTTGTGAAAAACTATTCAAATTTTGTTTTTTCCATGTATTAGACTTCAATTTTTGTGGTTTTGTGAAAATATCAAAAGATTATTTTTTTCCATGTTTTAAACCTCAATTGTATTTTTTGGTATTGCGAAAATCAATAGCAATGGAGTTTTTTTCCATGTATTAGATTTTAATTTTTGTGGTTTTGTGGAAAATAGTACAAAATTATGTATTTTCCATGTATTAGACTTCTTATTTTGCGGTTTTGTGAAAATAACAAAATATTATTTCTTTCCATATATTGTACCTCAATTCGATTTTTTTGTATAGTGAAAATCAATAATAATGGAGTTTTTTTCATGTATTAGATTTTAATTTTTGTGGTTTGTGAAAATCAATGCAAGATTGTGTTTTTTCCATGTATTAGACTTCAAATTTTTTGGTTTTGTGAAAATAACAAAATATTATTTCTTTCCATGTCTTGTACCTAAATTCCATTTTTTGGTATTGTGAAAATCAACAACAACGGAGTTTTTTTCCAGGTATTAGATTTTAATTTTTGTGCTTTTGTGAAAAAAAATACAAAAATGTATTCTTTCCATGTACTAGACTTCTTATTTTGCGGTTTTGTGAAAATAACAAAATATTATTTTTTTCCATGTATTGTACCTCAATTCGATTTTTTGGTATTGTGAAAATCATTAACAATGGAGTATTTTCCATGTATTAGACTTTAATTTTGTGGTTTCGTTAAAAACAATACAAAATTGTGTTTTTTCCATCTATTAGACTTCTTATTTTGCGGTTTTGTGAAAATAACAAAATATTATTTCTTTCCACAAATTGTACCTCAATTGAATTTTTTTGGTACTATGAAAATCTTTAACAATGGAGTATTCTTCATGTATTAGATTTTAATTTTTGTGGTTTTGTGAAAAACTATATAAATTTTGTTTTTTCCATGTATTAGACATCAATTTTTGGGGTCTTGTGAAAATATCAAAAGATTATTTTTTTCCAGATATTGTACCTGAATTCAATTTTTTAGGTATTGTGAAAATCGTTAACAATGGAGTATTTTCCATGTATTAGATTTTAATTTTCGTGGTTTTCTGAAAAACAATTGAAATTTTGTTTTTTCCATGTATTAGACTTCAATTTTTGTGGTCTTGTGAAAATATCAAAAGATTGTTTTTTTCCATGTTTTACACCTCAATTCGATTTTTTGGTATTGCGAAAATCAATAGCAATGGAGTTTTTTCCATGTATTAGATTTTAATTTTTGTGGTTTTGTGGAAAATAATACAAAATTGTGTATTTTCCATGTATTAGACTTCTTATTTTGTGGTTTTGTGAAAATAACTAAATATTATTTCTTTCCATGATTTCTACCTCAATTCCATTTTTTTGGTATTGTTAAAATCAATAACAATGGAGTTTTTTTCATGTATTAGATTTTAATTTATGTGGTTTCGTGAAAAACAATACAAAATTATGTTTTTTCCATGTATTAGAATTCAATTTTTGTGGTTTTGTGAAAATAACAAAATATTATTTCTTTCCATATATTGTACCTCCATTCCTTTTTTTGTGGTATTGTGAAAATCATTAGCAATGACGTATTTTCCATGCATTAGATTTTAATTTTTGTGGTTTTGTGAAAAACTATACAAATTTTATTTTTTCCATGTATTACACTTCAATTTTTGTGGTTTTGTGAAAATATCAAATGATTATTTTTTTCCATGTTTTACACCTCAATTCGATTTTTTGGTATTGTGAAAATCAATAGCAATGTAGTTTTTTTCCGTGTATTATATTTTAATTGTTTTGGTTTTGTGAAAAATAATACAAAATTGTGTATTTTCCATGTATTAGACTTCTTATTTTCCGGTTTCGTGAAAATAACAAAATATTATTTCTTTCCATGTCTTCTACCTCAATTCCATTTTTTTGGTATTGTGAAAACCAATAACAATGGAGTTTTTTTTATGTATTACATTTTAATTTATGTGGTTTTGTGAAAAATAATACAAAATTGTGTTTTTTCCGTGTATTAGACTTCAATTTTTGTGGTTTTGTGAAAATAACAAAATATTATTTCTTTCCATGTATTACACCTCAATTCGATTTTTTGGTACTGTGAAAATCATTAACAATGGAGTTTTTTTTCCATGTAATTGTTTTTAATTTTTGTGGTTTTGTGAAAAACAATACAAAATTGTGTTTTTTCCTTGTATTAGACTTTTTATTTTTCGGCTTTGTGAAAATAACAAAATATTATTTTTTTCCATGTATTACACCTCAATTAAATTTTTTTGGTATTGTGAAAATTATGAGCAATGGTTTTCTTTCTCAGTATTAGATTTTAATTTTTGTGGTTTTCTGAAAAACAATACAAAATTATGTACTTTCTATGTATTAAACTTCTTATTTTGCAGTTTTCTAAAAATAACAAAATATTATTTCTTTCCATGTCTTGTACCACAATTCCATTTTTTTGGTATTGTGAAAATCAACAACATTGGAGTTTTTTTTTCCATGTATTAGATTTTTATTTTTGTGGTTTTCTGAAAAACAATACAAAATTGTATTTTTTTCATGTATTAGACTTCAATTTTTGCGGTTTAGTGAAAATAACAAAATATTATTTCTTTCATGCCTTGTACCTCAATTCCATTTTTTAGGTATTGTGAAAATCATTAACAATGGAGTATTTTCCATGTATTAGATTTTAATTTTCGGGGTTTTGTGAAAATAAGAAAGTATTATTTGTTTCCATGTATTATACCTAATTCGATTTTTTGGTATTCTGAAAATCATTAACAATGGAGTATTTTCAGTGTATTAGATTTTAATTTTGTGGTATTGTGAAAAACAATACAAAATTGTGTTTTTCCAATGTATTAGAATTCAATTTTTGAGGTTTTGTCAAAATAACAAAATATTATTTCTTTCCCTATATTGTACATGAATTCCCTTTTTTTGGTATTCTGAAAATCATTAACAATGGAGTTTTTTTCCATGTAATTGTTTTTAATTTTTGTGGTTTTGTGAAAAACAATGCAAAATTGTGTTTTTTTCCTTGTATTAGACTTCAAATTTTCTTGTTTTGTGTAAATAACAAAATATTATTTCTTTCCATGTGTTGTACCTCAATTCCATTTTTTTGGTATTGTGAAAATCAACAACAATGGAGTTTTTTTCCATGTATTACACTTCTTATTTTTCGGTTTTGTGAAAATAACAAAATATTATTTTTTTCCATGTTTTACACCCCAAATCGATTTTTTGGTATTGCGAAAATCAATAGCAATGGAGTTTTTCCATGTATTAGATTTTAATTTTTGTGGTGTTGTGAAAAATAATACAAATTTGTGTATTTTCCATGTATTAGACTTCTTATTTTCCGGTTTCGTGAAAATATCAAAAGATTATTTTTTTCCATGTTTTACACCTCAATTCGATTTTTTGGTATTGCGAAAATCAATAGCAATGGAGTTTTTTCCATGTATTAGATTTTAATTTTTGTGGTTTTGTGAAAAATAATACAAAATTGTGTATTTTCCATGTATTAGACTTCAATTTTTGCGGTCTAGTGAAAATAACAAAATATTATTTCTTTCCATGCCTTGTACCTCAATTCCATTTTTTAGGTATTGTGAAAATCATTAACAATGGAGTATTTTCCATGTATTAGATTTTAATTTTCGGGGTTTTGTGAAAATAAGAAAGTATTATTTGTTTCCATGTATTATACCTAATTCGATTTTTTGGTATTGTGAAAATCATTAACAATGGAGTATTTTCAGTGTATTAGACTTTAATTTTGTGGTATTGTGAAAAACAATACAAAATTGTGTTTTTCCAATGTATTAGAATTCAATCTTTGAGGTTTTGTGAAAATAACAAAATATTATTTCTTTCCATATATTGTACATGAATTCCCTTTTTTTGGTATTCTGAAAATCATTAACAATGGCGTATGTTCCATGTATTAGATTTTAATTTTTGTGGTTTTGTCAAAAACTGTAGAAATTTTGTTTTTTCCATGTATTAGACTTCAATTTTTGTGGTTTTGTGAAAATATCAAAAGATTAATTTTTTCCATGTTTTACACCTCAATTCGATTTTTTGGTATTGCGAAAATCAATAGCAATGGAGTTTTTTCCATGTATTAGATTTTAATTTTTGTGGTTTTGTGAAAAATAATACAAAATTGTGTTTTTTCCTTGTATTAGACTTTTTATTTTTCGGTTTTGTGAAAATAACAAAATATTATTTTTTTCCATGTATTACACCTCAATTAAATTTTTTTGGTATTGTGAAAATTATTAGCAAGGGTTTTTTTTCTCAGTATTAGATTTTAATTTTTGTGGTTTTCTGAAAAACAATACAAAATTATGTACTTTCTATGTATTAAACTTCTTATTTTGCGGTTTTCTAAAAATTACAAAATATTATTTCTTTCCAAGTCTTGTACCACAATTTCATTTTTTTGGTATTGTGAAAATCAACAACATTGGAGTTTTTTTTTCCATGTATTAGATTTTAATTTTTGTGGTTTTGTGAAAAACAATACAAATTTTTTTTTTTTTTCATGTATTAGACTTCAATTTTTGTGGTCTGTGAAAATAACAAAATATTTCTTTCCATATATTGTACCTCAATTCCTTTTTTTTTGGTATTGTGCAAATCAATAATGGAATTTTTTTCATGTATTAGATTTTAATTTTTGTGGTTTGTGAAAAACAATGCAAAATTGTGTTTTTTCCTTGTATTAGACTTCAAATTTTATTGTTTTGTGAAAATAACAAAATATTATTTCTTTCCATGTCTTGTACCCCAATTCCATTTTTTTGGTATTGTGAAAATCAACACCAATGAAGTTTTTTTCCAAGTATTAAATTTTAATTTTTGAGGTTTTGTGAAAAACAATACAAAAATGTATTCTTTCCATCTATTAGACTTCCTATTTCTTTCCATGTATTATACCTCAATTCGATTTTTTTGTATTGTGAAAATCATTAACAATGGAGTATTTTCCATGTATTAGATTTTAATTTTTGTGGTCTGTGAAAAACAATGAAAAATTGTGTTTTTTCCTTGTATTAAACTTCAAATTTTTTGGTTTTGTGAAAATAACAAAATATTATTTCTTTCCATGTCTTGTACCTCAATTCCATTTTTTTGGTATTGTGAAAATCAACAACAATGGAGTGTTTTTCCATGTATTACACTTCCTATTTTTCGGTTTTGTGAAAATAACAAAATATTATTTTTTTCCATGTATTACACCTCAATTAAAGTATTTTGGTATTGTGAAAATTATTAGCAATGGATTTTTTTCCTCAGTATTAGATTTTAATTTTTGTGGTTTTCTGAAAAACAATACAGAATTATGTACTTTCTATGTATTAAACTTCTTATTTTGCGGTTTTGTTAAAATAACAAAATATTATTTCTTTCCATGTCTTGTACCACAATTCCATTTTTTTAGTATTGTGAAAATCAACAACAACGGAGTTTTTTTTCCATGTATCAGATTTTAATTTTTGTGGTTTTCTGAAAAACAATACAAAATTGCATTTTTTTCATGTATTAGAGACTTCAATTTTTGCGGTTTAGTGAAAATAACAAAATATTATTTCTTTCCATGCCTTGTACCTCAATTCCATTTTTTAGGTATTGTGAAAATCATTAACAATGGAGTATTTTCCATGTATTAGATTTTAATTTTCGGGGTTTTGTGAAAATAAGAAAGTATTATTTGTTTCCATGTATTATACCTAATTCGATTTTTTGGTATTCTGAAAATCATTAACAATGGAGTATTTTCAGTGTATAAGATTTTAATTTTGTGGTATTGTGAAAAACAATACAAAATTGTGTTTTTCCAATGTATTAGAATTCAATTTTTGAGGTTTTGTCAAAATAACAAAATATTATTTTTTTCCATATATTGTACATGAATTCCCTTTTTTTGGTATTCTGAAAATCATTAACAATGGAGTTTTTTTCCATGTAATTGTTTTTAATTTTTGTGGTTTTGTGAAAAACAATGCAAAATTGTGTTTTTTTCCTTGTATTAGACATCAAATTTTCTTGTTTTGTGAAAATAACAAAATATTATTTCTTTCCATGTCTTGTACCTCAATTCCATTTTTTTGGTATTGTGAAAATCAACAACAATGGAGTTTTTTTCCATGTATTACACTTCTTATTTTTCGGTTTTGTGAAAATAACAAAATATTATTTTTTTCCATGTTTTACACCCCAAATCGATTTTTTGGTATTGCGAAAATCAATAGCAATGGAGTTTTTCCATGTATTAGATTTTAATTTTTGTGGTCTTGTGAAAAATAATACAAAATTGTGTATTTTCCATGTATTAGACTTCTTATTTTCCGGTTTCGTGAAAATATCAAAAGATTATTTTTTTCCATGTTTTACACCTCAATTCGTTTTTTTGGTATTGCGAAAATCAATAGCAATGGAGTTTTTTCCATGTATTAGATTTTAATTTTTGTGGTTTTGTGAAAAATAATACAAAATTGTGTATTTTCCATGTATTAGACTTCTTATTTTCCGGTTTCGTGAAAATAACAAAATATTATTTCTTTCCATGTCTTCTACCTCAATTCCATTTTTTTGGTATTGTGAAAATCAATAACAATGGAGTTTTTTTTATGTATTACATTTTAATTTATGTGGTTTTGTGAAAAATAATACAAAATTGTGTTTTTTCCGTGTGTTAGACTTCAATTTTTGTGGTTTTGTGAAAATAACAAAATATTATTTCTTTCCATGTATTACACCTCAATTCGATTTTTTGGTACTGTGAAAATCATTAACAATGGATTTTTTTTCCATGTAATTGTTTTTAATTTTTGTGGTTTTGTGAAAAACAATACACAATTGTGTTTTTTCCTTGTATTAGACTTTTTATTTTTCGGTTTTGTCAAAATAACAAAATATTATTTTTTTCCATGTATTACACCTCAATTAAATTTTTTTGGTATTGTGAAAATTATTAGCAATGGTTTTTTTTCTCAGTATTAGATTTTAATTTTTGTGGTTTTCTGAAAAACAATACAAAATTATGTACTCTCTATGTATTAAACTTCTTATTTTGCGGTTTTCTAAAAATAACAAAATATTATTTCTTTCCATGTCTTGTACCACAATTCCATTTTTTTGGTATTGTGAAAATCAACAACATTGGAGTTTTTTTTTCCATGTATTAGATTTTAATTTTTGTGGTTTTGTGAAAAACAATACAAAAATTTATTTTTTTCATGTATTAGACTTCAATTTTTGTGGTTTGTGAAAATAACAAAATAGTATTTCTTTCCATATATTGTACCTCAATTCCTTTTTTTTTGGTATTGTGCAAATCAATAATGGGAATTTTTTCATGTATTAGATTTTAATTTTTGTGGTTTGTGAAAAACAATGCAAAATTGTGTTTTTTCCTTGTATTAGACTTCAAATTTTCTTGTTTTGTGAAAATAACAAAATATTATTTCTTTCCATGTCTTGTACCCCAATTCCATTTTTTTGGTATTGTGAAAATCAACACCAATGAAGTTTTTTTCCAAGTATTAGATTTTAATTTTTGAGGTTTTGTGAAAAACAATACAAAAATGTATTCTTTCCATCTATTAGACTTCCTATTTCTTTCCATGTATTATACCTCAATTCGATTTTTTGGTATTGTGAAAATCATTAACAATCGAGTATTTTCCATGTATTAGATTTTAATTTTTGTGGTTTGTGAAAAACAATGAAAAATCGTGTTTTTTCCTTGTATTAGACTTCAAATTTTTTGGTTTTGTGAAAATAACAAAATATTATTTCTTTCCATGTCTTGTACCTCAATTCCATTTTTTTGGTATTGTGAAAATCAACCACAATCGAGTTTTTTTCCATGTATTACACTTCTTATTTTTCGGTTTTGTGAAAATAACAAAATATTATTTTTTTCCATGTATTACACCTCAATTAAAGTATTTTGGTATTGTGAAAATTATTAGCAATGGATTTTTTTCCTCAGTATTAGATTTTAATTTTTGTGGTTTTCTGAAAAACAATACAGAATTATGTACTTTCTATGTATTAAACTTCTTATTTTGCGGTTTTGTTAAAATAACAAAATATTATTTCTTTCCATGTCTTGTACCACAATTCCATTTTTTTAGTATTGTGAAAATCAACAACAATGGAGTTTTTTTTTCCATGTATCAGATTTTAATTTTTGTGGTTTTGTGAAAAACAATACAAAATTGTATTTTTTTCATGTATTAGACTTCAATTTTTGCGGTCTAGTGAAAATAACAAAATATTATTTCTTTCCATGCCTTGTATCTCAATTCCATTTTTTAGGTATTGTGAAAATCATTAACAATGGAGTATTTTCCATGTATTAGATTTTAATTTTCGGGGTTTTGTGAAAATAAGAAAGTATTATTTGTTTCCATGTATTATACCTAATTCGATTTTTTGGTATTGTGAAAATCATTAACAATGGAGTATTTTCAGTGTATTAGATTTTAATTTTGTGGTATTGTGAAAAACAATACAAAATTGTGTTTTTCCAATGTATTAGAATTCAATCTTTGAGGTTTTGTGAAAATAACAAAATATTATTTCTTTCCATATATTGTACATGAATTCCCTTTTTTTGGTATTCTGAAAATCATTAACAATGGCGTATGTTCCATGTATTAGATTTTAATTTTTGTGGTTTTGACAAAAACTGTAGAAATTTTGTTTTTTCCATGTATTAGACTTCAATTTTTGTGGTTTTGTGAAAATATCAAAAGATTATTTTTTTCCATGTTTTACACCTCAATTCGATTTTTTGGTATTGCGAAAATCAATAGCAATGGAGTTTTTTCCATATATTAGATTTTAATTTTTGTGGTTTTGTGAAAAATAATACAAAATTGTGTTTTTTCCTTGTATTAGACTTTTTATTTTTCGGTTTTGTGAAAATAACAAAATATTATTTTTTTCCATGTATTACACCTCAATTAAATTTTTTTGGTATTGTGAAAATTATTAGCAAGGGTTTTTTTTCTCAGTATTAGATTTTAATTTTTGTGGTTTTCTGAAACACAATACAAAATTATGTACTTTCTATGTATTAAACTTCTTATTTTGCGGTTTTCTAAAAATTACAAAATATTATTTCTTTCCAAGTCTTGTACCACAATTCCATTTTTTTGGTATTGTGAAAATCAACAACATTGGAGTTTTTTTTTCCATGTATTAGATTTTAATTTTTGTGGTTTTGTGAAAAACAATACAAATTTTTTTTTTTTTCATGTATTAGACATCAATTTTTGTGGTCTGTGAAAATAACAAAATAGTATTTCTTTCCATATATTGTACCTCAATTCCTTTTTTTTTGGTATTGTGCAAATCAATAATGGAATTTTTTTCATGTATTAGATTTTAATTTTTGTGGTTTGTGAAAAACAATGCAAAATTGTGTTTTTTCCTTGTATTAGACTTCAAATTTTCTTGTTTTGTGAAAATAACAAAATATTATTTCTTTCCATGTCTTGTACCCCAATTCCGTTTTTTTGGTATTGTGAAAATCAACACCAATGAAGTTTTTTTCCAAGTATTAGATTTTAATTTTTGAGGTTTTGTGAAAAACAATACAAAAATGTATTCTTTCCATCTATTAGACTTCCTATTTCTTTCCATGTATTATACCTCAATTCGATTTTTTGGTATTGTGAAAATCATTAGCAATGGAGTATTTTCCATGTATTAGATTTTAATTTTTGTGGTTTGTGAAAAACAATGAAAAATTGTGTTTTTTCCTTGTATTAGACTTCAAATTTTTTGGTTTTGTGAAAATAACAAAATATTATTTCTTTCCATGTCTTGTACCTCAATTCCATTTTTTTGGTATTGTGAAAATCAACAAGAATGGAGTGTTTTTCCATTTATTACACTTCTTATTTTTCGGTTTTGTGAAAATAACAAAATATTATTTTTTTCCATGTATTACACCTCAATTAAAGTATTTTGGTATTGTGAAAATTATTAGCAATGGATTTTTTTCCTCAGTATTAGATTTTAATTTTTGTGGTTTTCTGAAAAACAATACAGAATTATGTACTTTCTATGTATTAAACTTCTTATTTTGCGGTTTTGTTAAAATAACAAAATATTATTTCTTTCCATGTCTTGTACCACAATTCCATTTTTTTAGTATTGTGAAAATCAACAACAATGGAGTTTTTTTTCCATGTATCAGATTTTTATTTTTGTGGTTTTCTGAAAAACAATACAAAATTGTAATTTTTTCATGTATTAGACTTCAATTTTTGCGGTTTAGTGAAAATAACAAAATATTATTTCTTTCCATGCCTTGTACCTCAATTCCATTTTTTAGGTATTGTGAAAATCATTAACAATGGAGTATTTTCCATGTATTAGATTTTAATTCTCGGGATTTTGTGAAAATAAGAAAGTATTATTTGTTTCCATGTATTATACCTAATTCGATTTTTTGGTATTCTGAAAATCATTAACAATGGAGTATTTTCAGTGTATTAGATTTTAATTTTGTGGTATTGTGAAAAACAATACAAAATTGTGTTTTTCCAATGTATTAGAATTCAATTTTTGAGGTTTTGTCAAAATAACAAAATATTATTTCTTTCCATATATTGTACATGAATTCCCTTTTTTTGGTATTCTGAAAATCATTAACAATGGAGTTTTTTTCCATGTAATTGTTTTTAATTTTTGTGGTTTTGTGAAAAACAATGCAAAATTGTGTTTTTTCCTTGTATTAGACTTCAAATTTTCTTGTTTTGTGAAAATAACAAAATATTATTTCTTTCCATGTCTTGTACCTCAATTCCATTTTTTTGGTATTGTGAAAATCAACAACAATGGAGTTTTTTTCCATGTATTACACTTCTTATTTTTCGGTTTTGTGAAAATAACAAAATATTATTTTTTTCCATGTTTTACACCCCAAATCGATTTTTTGGTATTGCGAAAATCAATAGCAATGGAGTTTTTTCCATGTATTAGATTTTAATTTTTGTGGTCTTGTGAAAAATAATTCAAAATTGTGTATTTTCCATGTATTAGACTTCTTATTTTCCGGTTTCGTGAAAATATCAAAAGATTATTTTTTTCCATGTTTTACACCTCAATTCGATTTTTTGGTATTGCGAAAATCAATAGCAATGGAGTTTTTTCCATGTATTAGATTTTAATTTTTGTGGTTTTGTGAAAAATAATACAAAATTGTGTATTTTCCATGTATTAGACTTCTTATTTTCCGGTTTCGTGAAAATAACAAAATATTATTTCTTTCCATGTCTTCTACCTCAATTCCATTTTTTTGGTATTGTGAAAATCAATAACAATGGAGTTTTTTTTATGTATTACATTTTAATTTATGTGGTTTTGTGAACAATAATACAAAATTGTGTTTTTTCCGTGTGTTAGACTTCAATTTTTGTGGTTATGTGAAAATAACAAAATATTATTTCTTTCCATGTATTACACCTCAATTCGATTTTTTGGTACTGTGAAAATCATTAACAATGGATTTTTTTTCCATGTAATTGTTTTTAATTTTTGTGGTTTTGTGAAAAACAATACAAAATTGTTTTTTCTCCTTGTATTAGACTTTTTATTTTTCGGTTTTGTGAAAATAACAAAATATTATTTTTTTCCATGTATTACACCTCAATTAAATTTTTTTGGTATTGTGAAAATTATTAGCAATGGTTTTTTTTCTCAGTATTAGATTTTAATTTTTGTGGTTTTCTGAAAAACAATACAAAATTATGTACTTTCTATGTATTAAACTTCTTATTTTGCGGTTTTCTAAAAATAACAAAATATTATTTCTTTCCATGTCTTGTACCACAATTCCATTTTTTGGTATTGTGAAAATCAACAACATTGGAGTTTTTTTTTCCATGTATTAGATTTTAATTTTTGTGGTTTTGTGAAAAACAATACAAAAATTTATTTTTTTCATGTATTAGACTTCAATTTTTGTGGTTTGTGAAAATAACAAAATAGTATTTCTTTCCATATATTGTACCTCAATTCCTTTTTTTTTGGTATTGTGCAAATCAATAATGGAAATTTTTTCATGTATTAGATTTTAATTTTTGTGGTTTGTGAAAATCAATGCAAAATTGTGTTTTTTCCTTGTATTAGACTTCAAATTTTCTTGTTTTGTGAAAATAACAAAATATTATTTCCTTCCATGTCTTGTACCCCAATTCCATTTTTTTGGTATTGTGAAAATCAACACCAATGAAGTTTTTTTCCAAGTATTACATTTTAATTTTTGAGGTTTTGTGAAAAACAATACAAAAATGTATTCTTTCCATCTATTAGACTTCCTATTTCTTTCCATGTATTATACCTCAATTCGATTTTTTGGTATTGTGAAAATCATTAGCAATGGAGTATTTTCCATGTATTAGATTTTAATTTTTGTGGTTTGTGAAAAACAATGAAAAATTGTGTTTTTTCCTTGTATTAGACTTCAAATTTTTTGGTTTTGTGAAAATAACAAAATATTATTTCTTTCCATGTCTTGTACCTCAATTCCATTTTTTTGGTATTGTGAAAATCAACCACAATCGAGTTTTTTTCCATGTATTACACTTCTTATTTTTCGGTTTTGTGAAAATAACAAAATATTATTTTTTTCCATGTATTACACCTCCATTAAAGTATTTTGGTATTGTGAAAATTATTAGCAATGGATTTTTTTCCTCAGTATTAGATTTTAATTTTTGTGGTTTTCTGAAAAACAATACAGAATTATGTACTTTCTATGTATTAAACTTCTTATTTTGCGGTTTTGTTAAAATAACAAAATATTATTTCTTTCCATGTCTTGTACCACAATTCCATTTTTTTAGTATTGTGAAAATCAACAACAATGGAGTTTTTTTTCCATGTATCAGATTTTAATTTTTGTGGTTTTGTGAAAAACAATACAAAATTGTAATTTTTTCATGTATTAGACTTCAATTTTTGTGGTCTAGTGAAAATAACAAAATATTATTTCTTTCCATGCCTTGTACCTCAATTCCATTTTTTAGGTATTGTGAAAATCATTAACAATGGAGTATTTTCCATGTATTAGATTTTAATTTTCGGGGTATTGTGAAAATAAGAAAGTATTATTTGTTTCCATGTATTATACCTAATTCGATTTTTTGGTATTGTGAAAATCATTAACAATGGAGTATTTTCAGTGTATTAGATTTTAATTTTGTGGTATTGTGAAAAACAATACAAAATTGTGTTTTTCCAATGTATTAGAATTCAATCTTTGAGGTTTTGTGAAAATAACAAAATATTATTTCTTTCCATATATTGTACATGAATTCCCTTTTTTTGGTATTCTGAAAATCATTAACAATGGCGTATGTTCCATGTATTAGATTTTAATTTTTGTGGTTTTGTCAAAAACTGTAGAAATTTTGTTTTTTCCATGTATTAGACTTCAATTTTTGTGGTTTTGCGAAAATAACAAAATATTATTTCTTTCCATGTATTACACCTCAATTCGATTTTTTGGTACTGTGAAAATCATTAACAATGGATTTTTTTTCCATGTAATTGTTTTTAATTTTTGTGGTTTTGTGAAAAACAATACAAAATTGTGTTTTTTCCTTGTATTAGACTTTTTTTTTTTCGGTTTTGTGAAAATAACAAAATATTATTTTTTTCCATGTATTACACCTCAATTAAATTTTTTTGGTATTGTGAAAATTATTAGCAATGGTTTTTTTTCTCAGTATTAGATTTTAATTTTTGTGGTTTTCTGAAAAACAATACAAAATTATGTACTTTCTATGTATTAAACTTCTTATTTTGCGGTTTTCAAAAAATAACAAAATATTATTTCTTTCCATATCTTGTACCACAATTCCATTTTCTTGGTATTGTGAAAATCAACAACATTGGAGTTTTTTTTCCAAGTATTAGATTTTAATTTTTGTGGTTTTGTGAAAAACAATACAAAAATTTATTTTTTTCATGTATTAGACTTCAATTTTTGTGGTTTGTGAAAATAACAAAATAGTATTTCTTTCCATATATTGTACCTCAATTCCTTTTTTTTTGGTATTGTGCAAATCAATAATGGAAATTTTTTCATGTATTAGATTTTAATTTTCGTGGTTTGTGAAAAACAATGCAAAATTGTGTTTTTTCCTTGTATTAGACTTCAAATTTTCTTGTTTTGTGAAAATAACAAAATATTATTTCTTTTCATGTCTTGTACCCCAATTCCATTTTTTTGGTATTGTGAAAATCAACACCAATGAAGTTTTTTTCCAAGTATTAGATTTTAATTTTTGAGGTTTTGTGAAAAACAATACAAAAATGTATTCTTTCCATCTATTAGACTTCCTATTTCTTTCCATGTATTATACCTCAATTCGATTTTTTGGTATTGTGAAAATCATTAACAATGGAGTATTTTCCATGTATTAGATTTTAATTTTTGTGGTTTGTGAAAAACAATGAAAAATTGTGTTTTTTCCTTGTATTAGACTTCAAATTTTTTGGTTTTGTGAAAATAACAAAATATTATTTCTTTCCATGTCTTGTACCTCAATTCCATTTTTTTGGTATTGTGAAAATCAACAACAATCGAGTTTTTTTCCATGTATTACACTTCTTATTTTTCGGTTTTGTGAAAATAACAAAATATTATTTTTTTCCATGTATTACACCTCAATTAAAGTATTTTGGTATTGTGAAAATTATTAGCAATGGATTTTTTTCCTCAGTATTAGATTTTAATTTTTGTGGTTTTCTGAAAAAACAATATAGAATTATGTACTTTCTATGTATTAAACTTCTTCTTTTGCCGTTTTGTTAAAATAACAAAATATTATTTCTTTCCATGTCTTGTACCACAATTCCATTTTTTTAGTATTGTGAAAATCAACAACAATGGAGTTTTTTTTCCATGTATCAGATTTTAATTTTTGTGGTTTTGTGAAAAACAATACAAAATTGTATTTTTTTCATGTATTAGACTTCAATTTTTTCGGTTTAGTGAAAATAACAAAATATTATTTCTTTCCATGCCTTGTACCTCAATTCCATTTTTTAGGTATTGTGAAAATCATTAACAATGGAGTATTTTCCATGTATTAGATTTTAATTTTCGGGGTTTTGTGAAAATAAGAAAGTATTATTTGTTTCCATGGATTATACCTAATTCGATTTTTTGGTATTGTGAAAATCATTAACAATGGAGTATTTTCAGTGTATTAGATTTTAATTTTGTGGTATTGTGAATAACAATACAAAATTGTGTTTTTCCAATGTATTAGAATTCAATTTTTGAGGTTTTGTGAAAATAACAAAATATTATTTCTTTCCATATATTGTACATGAATTCCCTTTTTTTGGTATTCTGAAAATCATTAACAATGGCGTATGTTCCATGTATTAGATTTTAATTTTTGTGGTTTTGTCAAAAACTGTAGAAATTTTGTTTTTTCCATGTATTAGACTTCAATTTTTGTGGTTTTGTGAAAATATCAAAAGATTATTTTTTTCCATGTTTTACACCTCAATTCGATTTTTTGGTATTGCGAAAATCAATAGCAATGGAGTTTTTTCCATGTATTAGATTTTAATTTTTGTGGTTTTGTGAAAAATAATACAAAATTGTGTATTTTCCATGAATTAGACTTCTTATTTTCCGGTTTCGTGAAAATAACAAAATATTATTTCTTTCCATGTCTTCTACCTCAATTCCATTTTTTTGGTATTGTGAAAATCAATAACAATGGATTTTGTTTTATGTATTACATTTTAATTTATGTGGTTTTGTGAAAAATAATACAAAATTGTGTTTTTTCCGTGTGTGAGACTTCAATTTTTGTGGTTTTGTGAAATTAACAAAATATTATTTCTTTCCATGTATTACACCTCAATTCGATTTTTTGGTACTGTGAAAATCATTAACAATGGATTTTTTTTCCATGTAATTGTTTTTAATTTTTGTGGTTTTGTGAAAAACAATACAAAATTGTGTTTTTTCCTTGTATTAGACTTTTTTTTTTTCGGTTTTGTGAAAATAACAAAATATTATTTTTTTCCATGTATTACACCTCAATTAAATTTTTTTGGTATTGTGAAAATTATTAGCAATGGTTTTTTTTCTCAGTATTAGATTTTAATTTTTGTGGTTTTCTGAAAAACAATACAAAATTATGTACTTTCTATGTATTAAACTTCTTATTTTGCGGTATTCTAAAAATAACAAAATATTATTTCTTTCCATCTCTTGTAGCACAATTCCATTTTCTTGGTATTGTGAAAATCAACAACATTGGAGTTTTTTTTCCATGTATTAGATTTTAATTTTTGTGGTTTTGTGAAAAACAATACAAAAATTTATTTTTTTCATGTATTAGACTTCATTTTTTGTGGTTTGTGAAAATAACAAAATAGTATTTCTTTCCATATATTGTACCTCAATTCATTTTTTTTTGGTATTGTGCAAATCAATAATGGAAATTTTTTCATGTATTAGATTTTAATTTTTGTGGTTTGTGAAAAACAATGCAAAATTGTGTTTTTTCCTTGTATTAGACTTCAAATTTTCTTGTTTTGTGAAAATAACAAAATATTATTTCTTTCCATGTCTTGTACCCCAATTCCATTTTTTTGGTATTGTGAAAATCAACACCAATGTAGTTTTTTTCCAAGTATTAGATTTTAATTTTTGAGGTTTTGTGAAAAACAATACAAAAATGTATTCTTTCCATCTATTAGACTTCCTATTTCTTTCCATGTATTATACCTCAATTCGATTTTTTGGTATTGTGAAAATCATTAACAATGGAGTATTTTCCATGTATTAGATTTTAATTTTTGTGGTTTGTGAAAAACAATAAAAAATTGTGTTTTTTCCTTGTATGAGACTTCAAATTTTTTGGTTTTGTGAAAATAACAAAATATTATTTCTTTCTATGTCTTGTACCACAATTCCATTTTTTTGGTATTGTGAAAATCAACAACAATCGAGTTTTTTTCCATGTATTACACTTCTTATTTTTCGGTTTTGTGAAAATAACAAAATATTATGTTTTTCCATGTATTACACCTCAATTAAAGTATTTTGTTATTGTGAAAATTATTTATTAGCAATGGATTTTTTTCCTCAGTATTAGATTTTAATTTTTGTGGTTTTCTGAAAAAACAATACAGAATTATGTACTTTCTATGTATTAAACTTCTTATTTTGCGGTTTTGTTAAAATAACAAAATATTATTTCTTTCCATGTCTTGTACCACAATTCCATTTTTCTAGTATTGTGAAAATCAACAACAATGGAGTTTTTTTTTCCATGTATCAGATTTTAATTTTTGTGGTTTTGTGAAAAACAATACAAAATTGTATTTTTTTCATGTATTAGACTTCAATTTTTGCGGTTTAGTGAAAATAACAAAATATTATTTCTTTCCATGCCTTGTACCTCAATTCCATTTTTTAGGTATTGTGAAAATCATTAACAATGGAGTATTTTCCATGTATTAGATTTTAATTTTCGGGGTTTTGTGAAAATAAGAAAGTATTATTTGTTTCCATGTATTATACCTAATTCGATTTTTTGGTATTGTGAAAATCATTAACAATGGAGTATTTTCAGTGTATTAGATTTTAATTTTGTGGTATTGTGAAAAACAATACAAAATTGTGTTTTTCCAATGTATTAGAATTCAATTTTTGAGGTTTTGTGAAAATAACAAAATATTATTTCTTTCCATATATTGTACATGAATTCCCTTTTTTTGGTATTCTGAAAATCATTAACAATGGCGTATGTTCCATGTATTAGATTTTAATTTTTGTGGTTTTGTCAAAAACTGTAGAAATTTTGTTTTTTCCATGTATTGGACTTCAATTTTTGTGGTTTTGTGAAAATATCAAAAGATTATTTTTTTCCATGTTTTACACCTCAATTCGATTTTTTGGTATTGCGAAAATCAATAGCAATGGAGTTTTTTCCATGTATTAGATTTTAATTTTTTTGGTTTTGTGAAAAATAATACAAAATTGTGTATTTTCCAAGTATTAGACTTCTTATTTTCCGGTTTCGTGAAAATAACAAAATATTATTTCTTTCCATGTCTTCTACCTCAATTCCATTTTTTTGGTATTGTGAAAATCAATAACAATGGAGTTTTTTTTATGTATTACATTTTAATTTATGTGGTTTTGTGAAAAATAATACAAAATTGTGTTTTTTCCGTGCATTAGACTTCAATTTTTGTGGTTTTGTGAAAATAACAAAATATTATTTCTTTCCATGTATTACACCTCAATTCGATTTTTTGGTACTGTGAAAATCATTAACAATGGAGTTTTTTTCCATGTAATTGTTTTTAATTTTTGTGGTTTTGTGAAAAACAATACAAAATTGTGTTTTTTCCGTGTATTAGACTTTTTATTTTTCGGTTTTGTGAAAATAACAAAATATTATTTTTTTCCATGTATTACACCTTAATTAAATTTTTTTGGTATTGTGAAAATTATTAGCAATGGTTTATATTCTAAGTATTAGATTTTAATTTTTGTCGTTTTCTGAAAAACAATACAAAATTATGTACTTTCTATGTATTAAACTTCTTATTTTGCGGTATTCTAAAAATAACAAAATAGTATTTCTTTCCATCTCTTGTACCACAATTCCATTTTCTTGGTATTGTGAAAATCAACAACATTGGAGTTTTTTTTCCATGTATTAGATTTTAATTTTTGTGGTTTTGTGAAAAACAATACAAAAATTTATTTTTTTCATGTATTAGACTTCAATTTTTGTGGTTTGTGAAAATAACAAAATAGTATTTCTTTCCATATATTGTACCTCAATTCCTTTTTTTTTGGTATTGTGCAAATCAATAATGGAAATTTTTTCATGTATTAGATTTTAATTTTTGTGGTTTGTGAAAAACAATGCAAAATTGTGTTTTTTCCTTGTATTAGACTTCAAATTTTCTTGTTTTGTGAAAATAACAAAATATTATTTCTTTCCATGTCTTGTACCCCAATTCCATTTTTTTGGTATTGTGAAAATCAACACCAATGTAGTTTTTTTCCAAGTATTAAATTTTAATTTTTGAGGTTTTGTGAAAAACAATACAAAAATGTATTCTTTCCATCTATTAGACTTCCTATTTCTTTCCATGTATTATACCTCAATTCGATTTTTTGGTATTGTGAAAATCATTAACAATGGAGTATTTTCCATGTATTAGATTTTAATTTTTGTGGTTTGTGAAAAACAATGAAAAATTGTGTTTTTTCCTTGTATGAGACTTCAAATTTTTTGGTTTTGTGAAAATAACAAAATATTATTTCTTTCCATGTCTTGTACCTCAATTCCATTTTTTTGGTATTGTGAAAATCAACAACAATCGAGTTTTTTTCCATGTATTACACTTCTTATTTTTCGGTTTTGTGAAAATAATAAAATATTATTTTTTTCCATGTATTACACCTCAATTAAAGTATTTTGGTATTGTGAAAATTATTAGCAATGGATTTTATTCCTCAGTATTAGATTTTAATTTTTGTGGTTTTCTGAAAAACAATACAGAATTATGTACTTTCTATGTATTAAACTTCTTATTTTGCGGTTTTGTTAAAATAACAAAATATTATTTCTTTCCTTGTCTTGTACCACAATTCCATTTTTTTAGTATTGTGAAAATCAACAACAATGGAGTTTTTTTTCCATGTATCAGATTTTAATTTTTGTGGTTTTGTGAAAAACAATACAAAATTGTATTTTTTTCATGTATTAGACTTTAATTTTTGCGGTTTAGTGAAAATAACAAAATATTATTTCTTTCCATGCCTTGTACCTCAATTCCATTTTTTAGGTATTGTGAAAATCATTAACAATGGAGTATTTTCCATGTATTAGATTTTAATTTTCGGGGTTTTGTGAAAATAAGAAAGTATTATTTGTTTCCATGTATTATACCTAATTCGATTTTTTGGTATTGTGAAAATCATTAACAATGGAGTATTTTCAGTGTATTAGATTTTAATTTTGTGGTATTGTGAAAAACAATACAAAATTGTGTTTTTCCAATGTATTAGAATTCAATTTTTGAGGTTTTGTGAAAATAACAAAATATTATTTCTTTCCATATATTGTACATGAATTCCCTTTTTTTGGTATTCTGAAAATCATTAACAATGGCGTATGTTCCATGTATTAGATTTTAATTTTTGTGGTTTTGTCAAAAAATTAAGAAATTTTGTTTTTTCCATGTATTAGACTTCAATTTTTGTGGTTTTGTGAAAATATCAAAAGATTATTTTTTTCCATGTTTTACACCTCAATTCGATTTTTTGGTATTGCGAAAATCAATAGCAATGGAGCTTTTTCCATGTATTAGATTTTAATTTTTTTGGTTTTGTGAAAAATAATACAAAATTGTGTATTTTCCATGTATTAGACTTCTTATTTTCCGGTTTCGTGAAAATAACAAAATATTATTTCTTTCCATGTCTTCTACCTCAATTCCATTTTTTTGGTATTGTGAAAATCAATAACAATGGAGTTTTTTTTTATGTATTACATTTTAATTTATGTGGTTTTGTGAAAAATAATACAAAATTGTGTTTTTTCGGTGTATTAGACTTCAATTTTTGTGGTTTTGTGAAAATAACAAAATATTATTTCTTTCCATGTATTACACCTCAATTCGATTTTTTGGTACTGTGAAAATCATTAACAATGGAGTTTTTTTCCATGTAATTGTTTTTAATTTTTGTGGTTTTGTGAAAAACAATACAAAATTGTGTTTTTTCCTTGTATTAGACTTTTTATTTTTCGGTCTTGTGAAAATAACAAAATATTATTTTTTTCCATGTATTACACCTTAATTAAATTTTTTTGGTATTGTGAAAATTATTAGCAATGGTTTTTTTTCTCAGTATTAGATTTTAATTTTTGTGGTTTTCTGAAAAACAATACAAAATTATGTACTTTCTATGTATTAAACTTCTTATTTTGCGGTATTCTAAAAATAATAAAATATTATTTCTTTCCATCTCTTGTACCACAATTCCATTTTCTTGGTATTGTGAAAATCAACAACAATGGAGTTTTTTTTTTCCATGTATCAGATTTTAATTTTTGTTGTTTTGTGAAAAACAATACAAAATTGTATTTCTTTCCATGTCTTGTACCTCAATTCCATTTTTTAGGTATTGTGAAAATCATTAACAATGGAGTATTTTCCATGTATTAGATTTTAATTTTCGTGGTTTTGTGAAAAAAACAAAATATTATTTGTTTCCATGTAATGTACCTAATTTGATTTTTTGGTATTGTGAAAATCATTAACAATGGAGTATTTTCAGTGTATTAGATTTTAATTTTGTGGTATTGTGAAAAACAATACAAAATTGTGTTTTTTCCATGTATTAGAATTCAATTTTTGAGGTTTTGTGAAAATAACAAAATATTATTTCTTTCCATATATTGTACCTGAATTCCATTTTTTTGGTATTGCGAAAATCAATAGCAATGGATTTTTTTCCTCAGTATTAGATTTTAATTTTTGTGGTTTTCTGAAAAACAATACAGAATTACGTACTTTCTATGTATTAAACTGTTTTGTTAAAATAACAAAATATTATTTCTTTCCATGTCTTGTACCACAATTCCATTTTTTTGGTATTGTGAAAATCAACAACGATGGAGTTTTTCTTTCTATGTATCAGATTTTAGTTTTTGTGGTTTTGTGAAAAACAATACAAAATTGTATTTTTTTTCATGTATTAGACTTCAATTTTTGCGGTTTTGTGAAAATAACAAAATATTATTTCTTTCCATGCCTTGTACCTGAATTCCATTTTTTAGGTATTGTGAAAATCATTAACAATGGAGTATTTTCCTTGTATTAGATTTTAATTTTCGTGGTTTTGTGAAAATAACAAAGTATTATTTGTTTCCATGTATTGTACCTAATTCGATTTTTTGGTATTGTGAAAATCATTAACAATGGAGTATTTTCCATGTATTAGATTTTAATTTTTGTGGTTTGTGAAAAACAATGAAAAATTGTGTTTTTTCCTTGTATTAAACTTCAAATTTTTTGGTTTTGTGAAAATAACAAAATATTATTTCTTTCCATGTCTTGTACCTCAATTCCATTTTTTTGGTATTGTGAAAATCAACAACAATGGAGTTTTTTTCCATGTATTAGACTTCTTATTTTTCGGTTTTGTGAAAATAACAAAATATTATTTTTTTCCATGTATTACACCTCAATTAAAGTTTTTTGGTATTGTGAAAATTATTAGCAATGGATTTTTTTCCTTAGTATTAGATTTTAATTTTTGTGGTTTTCTGAAACACAATACAGAATTATGTACTTTCTATGTATTAAACATTTTATTTTGCGGTCTTGTTAAAATAACAAAATATTATTTCTTTCCATCTCTTGTACCACAATTCCATTTTCTTGGTATTGTCAAAATCAACAACAATGGAGTTTTTTTTCCATGTATCAGATTTTAATTTTTGTGGTTTTGTGAAAAACAATACAAAATTGTATTTTTTTCATGTATTAGACTTGTTTTTTTACGGTTTTGTGAAAATAACAAAATATTATTTCTTTCCATGCCTTGTAACTCAATTCCATTTTCTAGGTATTGTGAAAATCATTAACAATGGAGTATTTTCCATGTATCAGATTTTAATTTTGTGGTATTGTGAAAAACAATAAAAAATTTTGTTTTTTCCATGTATTAGACTTCAGTTTTTGTGGTTTTGTGAAAATATCAAAAGATTATTTTTTTCCATGTTTACACCTCAATTCGATTTTTTGGTATTGCAAAAATCAATAGCAATGGAGTTTTTTACGTGTATTAGATTTTAATTTTTGTGGTTTTGTGAAAAATAATACAAAATTGTGTATTTTCCATGTATTGGACTTCTTATTTTCCGGTTTCTTGAAAATAACAAAATATTATTTCTTTCCATGTCTTCTACCTCAATTCCATTTTTTTGGTATTGTGAAAATCAATAACAATGGAGTTTTTTTTATGTATTACATTTTAATTTATGTGGTTTTGTGAAAAATAATACAAAGTTGTGTTTTTTCCGTGTATTAGACTTCAATTTTTGTGGTTCTGTTAAAATAACAAAATATTATTTCTTTCCATGTATTACACCTCAATTCGATTTTTTGGTACTGTGAAAATCATTAACAATGGAGTTTTCTTCCGTGTAATTGTTTTTAATTTTTGTGGTTTTGTAAAAAACAATACAAAATTGTGTTTTTTCCGTTTATTAGACTTTTTATTTTTCGGTTTTGTGAGAATAACAAAATATTATTTTTTTCCATGTATTACACCTCAATTAATTTTTTTTGGTATTGTGAAAATTATTAGCAATGATGTTTTTTCTCAGTATTAGATTTTAATATTTGTGGTTTTCTGAAAAGCAATACAAAATTATATACTTTCTATGTATTAAACTTCTTATTTGCGGTTTTCTAAAAATAACAAAATATTAATTCTTTCCATGTCTTGTACCACAATTCCATTTTTTTGGTATTGTGAAAATCAACAGCAATGGAGTTTTGTTTTTCCACGTATCAGATTGTAATTTTTGTGGTTTTGTGAAAAACAATACAAAATTGTATTTTTTTCATGTACTAGACTTCAATTTTTGTCGTTTATGAAAATAACAAAATAGTATTTCTTTCCATATATTGTACCTCAATTCCATTTTTTTGGTATTGTGCAAATCAATAATGGAGTTTTTTTTCATGTATTAGATATTAATTTTTGTGGTTTGTGAAAAACAATGCAAAATTGTGATTTTTCCTTGTATTAGACTTCATATTTTTTTGTTTTGTGAAAATAACAAAATATTATTTCTTTCCATGTCTTGTACCTCAATTCCATTTTTTTGGTATTGTGAAAATCAACACCAATGATGTTTTTTCCAAGTATTGGATTTTAATTTTTGAGGTTTTGTGAAAAACAATACAAAAATGTATTCTTTCCATGTATTAGACATCCTATTTTTTTCCATGTATTGTACCTCAATTCAATTTTTTGGTATTGTGAAAATCATTAACAATGGAGTATTTTCCATGTATTAGATTGTAATTTTTGTGGTTTGTGAAAAACAATGAAAAATTGTGTTTTTTCCTTGTATTAGACTTCAAATTTTTTGGTTTTGTGAAAATAACAAAATATTATTTCTTTCCAGGTCTTGTACCTCAATACCATTTTTTTGGTATTGTGAAAATCAACAACAACGGAGTTTTTTTTCCATGTATTAGATTTTAATTTTTGTGGTTTTGTGAAAAACAATACAAAAATGTATTCTTTCCATGTATTGTACTTCTTATTTTACGGTTTTGTGAAAATAACAAAATATTATTTTTTTCCTTGTATTGTACCACAATTCGATTTTTTGGTATTGTGAAAATCATTAACAATGGAGTATTTTCCATGTATTAGATTTCAATTTTTGTGGTTTTGTGAAAAACAATAGAAAATTTTGTTTTCCATGTATTACACTTCTTATTTTTCGGTTTTGTGAAAATAACAAAATATTATTTTTTTCCATGTATGACACCTCAATTAAATTTTTTTGCTATTGTGAAAATTATTAGCCATGGATTTTTTTCCTCAGTATTAGATTTTAATTTTTGTGGTTTTCTGAAAAACAATACAGAATTATGTACTTTCTATGTATTAAACTTCTTATTTTGCGGTTTTGTAAAAGTAACAAAATATTATTTCTTTCCATGTCTTGTACCTCAATTTCATTTTTTTGGTATAGTGAAAATCAACAACAATGGAATTTTTTTTCCATGTATCAGATTTTAATTTTTGCGGGTTTGTGAAAAACAATATAAAATTGTATTTTTTCCATATATTAGACTTCTTATTTAGCGATTTTGTGAAAATAACGAAATATTATTTCTTTCCATGTCTTGTACCTCAATTCCATTTTTTTGGTAATGTGAAAATCAACAACAATGGAGTTTTTTTCCAAGTATTGGATTTTAATTTTTGTGGTTTTGTGCAAATAACAAAATATTATTTCTTTCCATGTATTACACCTCAATTCAATTTTTTGGTATTGTGAAAATCATTAACAATGGAGTTTTGATCCAAGAAGTGCCCATAGACCTTTCAATTTTTATATATTTTCTATTGATTAGTGTAATAATTGTGAAATGATGAGTTTTTATTTTCGATTTTTTTGAAAATTGGACTATAATATAATTAAACCATATATATTACATCCGTACGATTGAAATTTGAAGTAGCAATTAAAATTTTGATATTTACCAATATATATATTTTTTCATGTATTTGATTTTAATTTTTGTGGTTTGTGAAAAACAATGCAAAATTGTGTTTTTTCCTTGTATTAGACTTCAAATTTTTTGGTTTTGTGAAAATAACAACATATTATTTCTTTCCATGTCTTGTATCTCAATTCCATTTTTTTGGTATGGTGAAAATCAACAACAATGAAGTTTTTTTTCCAAGTATTAGATTTTAATTTTTGAGGTTTTGTGAAAAACAATACAAAAATGTATTCTTTCCATGTATTAGACTTCCCATTTTGCGGTTCTGTGAAAATGACAAAATAGTATTTTTTCCATGTATTGTACCTCAATTCGATTTTTTGGTATTGTGAAAATCATTAACAATGGAGTATTTTCCATGTATTTGATTTTAATTTTTGTGGTTTTGAGAAAAACAACACAAAATTGTGTTTTTTCCATGTATTAGACTTCTCATTTTTCGGTTTTGAGAAAATAACAAAATATTATTTCTTTCCATGTATTGTACCTCAATTCGATTTTTTGGTATTGTGGAAATCAATAAGAATGGACTTTTTTGATGTACTAGATTTTAATTTTTGTGGTTTGTGAAAATCAATGCAAAATTGTCTTTTTTCCTTGTATTAGACTTCAAATTTTCTGGTTTTCTGAAAATAACAAAATATTATTTCTTTCCATGTCCTGTACCTCAATTCCATTTTTTTGGTATTGTGAAAATCACGAACAATAGAGTTTTTTTCCATGTATTGTACTTCAATTTTTGCGGTTTTGGGAAAATAACAAAATAGTATTTCGTTCCATGTATTGTACGTCAATTCGATTTTTTGGTATTGTGATAATCAATAATAATGGAGTTTTTTTGATGTACTAGATTTTAATTTTTGTGGTTTGTGAAAATCAATGCAAAATTGTGTTTTTTGCATGTATTAGACTTCAAATTTTTTGGTTTTCTGAAAATAACAAAATATTATTTCTTTCCATGTCCTGTACCTCCAATTCCAATTTTTTTGGTATTGTGAAAATCAACAACAATGGAGTTTTTTTCCATGTATTGTACTTCAATTTTTGTGGTTTTGTGAAAATAACAAAATATTATTTCTTTCCATAAATTGTACCTCAATTCAATATTTTTGATGCTGTGAAAATCATTAACAATGGAGTATTTTCAATGTATTAGACTTCAATTTTTGTGGTCTGGAGAAAATAACAAAATATTATTTCTTTCCATGTATTACACCTCAATTCAATTCTTTGGTATTGTGAAAGACCTTAACAATGGAGTATTTTCCTTGTATTAGATTTTAATTTTTGTGGTTTTGTGAAAAACTATACAAATTTTGTTTTTTCCATGTATTAGACGTCAATTTTTGTGGTTTTGTGATCATATGAAAAGATTTTTTTTTCCATGTTTTACACCTCAATTCTATTTTTTGGTATTGCGAAAATCAATAGCAATGGAGTTTTTTCCATGTATTAGATTTTAATTTTTGTGGTTTTGTGAAAAATAATACAAAATTGTGTATTTTCCATGTATTAGACTTCTTATTTTCCGGTTTCGTGAAAATAACAAAATATTATTTCTTTCCATGTCTTCTACCTCAATTCCATTTTTTTGGTATTGTGAAAATCAATAATGGAGTTTTTTTCATGTATTAGATTTTAATTTATGTGGTTTTGTGACAATACAACATTGTGTTTTTTGCATATATTAGACATCTTATTTTGCGGTTTTGTGAGAATAACAAAATATTATTTTTTTCCATGTATTATACCTCAATTCCAATTTTTTGGTATTGTGAAAATCGGTAACAATGGAATTTTTTTTCTATGCATTCGATTTTAGTTTTTGTGGTTTCATGAAAAACAATTCCAAAATTGTGTTTTTTCCTTGTATTAGACTTCAAATTTTTTGGTTCTGTGAAAATAACAAAATATTATTTCTTTCCATGTCTTGTACCTTAATTCCATTTTTTTTTCCATGTATTAGATTTTAATTTTTGTGGTTTTGTGAAAAACAATACAAAAATGTATTCTTTCCATGTATTAGACTTCAATTTTTGTGGTTTTGTGAAAATAACAAAATATTATATCTTTCCATGTATTAAACCTCAATTCGATTTTTTGGTATTGTGAAAATCATTAACGATGGAGTATTTTCCATGTATTAGATTTTAATTTTTGTGGTTTTGTGAAAAACTATACAAATTTTGTTTTTTCCATGTATTAGACTTCTTATTTTGCGGTTTTGTGAAAATAACAAAATATTATTTCTTTCCATATGTTGTACCTCAATTCGATTTTTTGGTATTGTGAAAATCAATAACAATGGAGTTTTTTTCATGTAATAGATTTTAATTTTTGTGGTTTATGAAAAACATTGCAAAATTTTATTTTTTCCATGTATTACACATCAAATTTTTTGGTTTTGTCAAAATAACAAAATATTTTTTCTTTCCACGTCTTGTATCTCCATTCCATTTTTTTGGTATTGTGAAAATTAACAACAATGGAGTTTTTTTCCATGTATTAGATTTTAATTTTTGAGGTTTTGTGAAAAACAATACAAAAATGTATTCTTTCCATGTAATAGACTTTTTATTTTGCGGTTTTGTGAAAATAACAAAATATTATTTCTATCCATGTCTTGTTCCTCAATTCCATTTTTTTGGTATTGTGAAAATCAATAACAATGGAGTTTTTTCATTTATTAGATTTTAACTTTTGTGGTTTGTGAAAAACCATGCAAAATTGTGTTTTTTCCTTGTATTAGACTTCAAATTTTTTGGTTTTGTGAAAAGAACAAAATATTATTTCTTTCCATCTCCTGTACCCCAATTCCATTTTTTGGGTATTGTGAAAATCAGTAACAATGGAGTTTTTTTCATTTATTAGATTTTAACTTTTGTGGTTTGTGAAAAACAATACAAAATTGTGTTTTTTCCTTGTTAGACTTCACATTTTTTGGTTTTGTGAAAATAACAAAATATTATTTCCTTCCATCTCCTGTACCGCAATTCCATTTTTTTGGTATTGTGAAAATCAACAACAATGGTGTTTTTTTCCATGTATTAGACTTCAGGTTTTGTGGTTTTATGAAAATAACAAAATATTATTTCTTTCCATTAATTGTACCTCAATTCAATTTTTGTGGTACTGTAAAAATCATTAACAATGGAGTATTTTCCATGTATTAGACTTCAATTTTTGTGGTTTTGTGAAAATAACAAAATATTATTTCTTTCCTTGTATTACTCCTCAATTGAATTTTTTGGTATTGTGAAAATCATTAACAATGGAGTATTTTCCATGTATTAGATTTTAATTTTTGTGGTTTTGTCAAAAACTATACAAATTTTGTTTTTTGCATCTATTAGACTCCAATTTTTGTTGTTTTGTGAACGTATCAAAATATTTTTTTTTCCATGTTTTACACCTCAATTCGATTTTTTGGTATTATGAAAATCAATAACAATGGAGTTTTTTTCATGTATTAGATTTTAATTTATGTGGTTTTGTGACAATGCAAAATTGTTTTCTTTCCATGTATTAGGCTTCTTATTATGCAGTTTTGTGAGACCAACAAAATATTATTTTTTTTCATGGATTACACCTCAATTCCAATTTACTCTTATTGTGAAAATCATTAACAATGGATTTTATTTGCTCTGTATTAGATTTTAATTTTTGTGGTTTTCTGAAAAACAATTCAAAATTGTGTATTTTCTATGTATTAAATTTCTTACTTTGCGGTTTTGTGAAAATAACAAAATATTATTTCTTTCCATGTCTTGTACCTCAATTCCATTTTTTTGGTATTGTGAAAATCAACAACAATGGAGTTTTTTTTCCATGTATTAGATTTTAATTTTTGAGGTTTTGTGAAAAACTATACGAAATTGTGTTTTTTCCATGTATTAGACTTCAATTTTTTTAGTTTTGTGAAAATAACAAAATATTATATCTTTCCATGTATTAAACCTCAATTCGATTTTTTTGGTATTGTGAAAATCATTAACAATGGAGCTTTTTTCCATGTATTAGATTTTAATTATTGTGGTTTCGCGAAAAACAATACAAAATTGTGTTTTTTCCATGTATTAGACTTCTTATTTTGCGGTTTTGTGAAAATAACAAAATATTATTTCTTTCCATATATTGTACCTCAATTCGATTTTTTGGTATTGTGAAAACCAATAACAATGGAGTTTATTTCCATGTATCAGATTTTTATTTTTCTGGTTTTGTGAAAAACAATACAAAATTGTGTTTTTTCCATGTATTAGACTTCTTATTTAGCGGTTTTGTGAAAATAGCAAAATATTATATCTTCCTATGTATTAAACCTCAATTCGATTTTTTGGTATTGTGAAAATCATTAACAATGGAGTATTTTCCGTGTATAAGATTTTAATTTTTTGGTTTTGTGAAAAACAATATGAAATTATGTTTTTTCCATGTATTAGAGTTCAATTTTTGTGGTTTTGTGAAAATAACAAAATATTATATCTTTCCATGTATTAAACCTCAATTCGATTTTTTGGTGTTGTGAAAATCATTAACAATCGAGTTTTTTTCCATGTATTAGATTTTCATTTTTGTGGTTTTGCGAAAAACAATACAAAATTGTGTTTTTTCCATGTATTAGACTTCTTATTTTGCGGTTTTGTGAAAATAACAAAATATTATTTCTTTCTATATATTGTACCTCAATTCGATTTTTTGGTATTGTGACAACCAATAACAATGGAGTTTTTTTTCCATGTATTAGATTTTAATTTTTGTCGTTCGTGAAAAACATTGCAAAATTTTATTTTTTCCATTTATTACACATCAAATTTTTTGGTTTTGTCGAAATAACAAAATATTTTTTCTTTCCATGACTTGTATCTCAATGCCATTTTTTTGGTATTGTGAAAATCAACAACAATGGAGTTTTTTTCCATGTATTAGATTTTAATTTTTGAGGTTTTGTGAAAAGCAATACAAAAATGTATTCTTTCCATGTAATAGACTTTTTATTTTGCGGTTTTGTGAAAATTACAAAATATTATTTCTTTCCATCTCCTGTACCTCAATTCCATTTTTTTGGTATTGTGAAAATCAGTAACAATGGAGTTTTTTTAATTTATTAGATTTTAACTTTTGTGGTTTGTGAAAAACCATGCAAAATTGTGTTTTTTCCTTGTATTAGACTTCAAATTTTTTGGTTTTGCGAAAATAACAAAATATTATTTCTTTCCATCTCCTGTACCTCAATTCCATTTTTTTTGTATTGTGAAAATCAATAACAATGGAGTTTTTTTCCATGTGTTAGACTTCAAGTTTTTTGGTTTTGTGAAAATAACTCCATTGTTAATTATTTTCCCAACACCAAAAAAATGGAATTGATGTACCAAACATGGAAAGAAATAATATTTTCTTATTTTCAGAAAACTAAAAAAATTGAAGTCTAATACATGGAAAAAACACAATTTTGTATTGTTTTTCACAATACCAAAAAAATGGAATTGAGGTACAATACATGGAAAGAAATAATATTTTGTTATTTTCATAAAATCGCAAAATAAGATCTCTAATACATGGAAAAAACATAATTTGTGTTGTTTTTCACAAAAGCACAAAAATTAAAATCTAATATATAAAAAAAAAAATCCATTGTCAATGATTTTCCCAATACCAAAAAATTACAATTGGAGTGTAATACATGGAAAAAAATAATATTTTGTTATTTTCACAGACCCGCAAAATGACAAGTCTAATACATGGAAAAAAAAAATTTTGTATTGTTTTTCACAAACCACAAAATTAAAATCTAATACATGCAAAATACTCCATTGTTATTGATTTTCAGAATACCAAAAAATCTAATTGACGTGTAATACATGGAAAGAAATTATATTTTGTTATTTTCACAAAACCAAAAAAATTGAAGTTTAATACATGAAAAAAAGACAATTTTGTATTGTTTTTCACAAATCCACATAAATTAAAATCTAATACATGGAAAATACTCCATTATTATTTATTTTCACAATACCAAAAAAATGGAATTGAGGTACAATACGTGGAAAGAAATAATATTTTGTTATTTTCACAAAATCGCAAAATAAGTTGTCTAATACAAGGAAAGAACATAATTTGTATTGTTTTTCACAAAACCAAAAAAATTAAAATCTAATATATAGAAAAAAGAATCCATTGTCATTGATTTTACAATAACAAAAAATTGGAATTGAGGTGTAATACATGGAAAAACATAATATTTTGTTATTTTCACAAAACCGCAAAATGACAAGTCTAATACACGGAAAAAACACAATTTTGTATTGTTTTTCACAAAACCACAAAAATTAAAATCTAATACAAGGAAAAAACTCCATTCTTAATTATTTTCCCAACACCAAAATAATGGAATTGATGTACAATACATGGAAAGAAATAATATTTTCTTATTTTCAGAAAACTAAAAAAATTGAAGTCTAATACATGGAAAAAACACAATTTTGTATTGTTTTTCACAATACCAAAAAAATGGAATTGAGGTATAACACAAGGAAAGAAATAATATTTTCTTATTTTCACAAAATCGCAAAATAAGTTGTCTAATACATGGAAAAAACATAATTTGTATTGTTTTTCACAAAACCACAAAAATTAAAATCTAATATATAGAAAAAAGAATCCATTGTCAATGATTTTACAATAACAAAAAATTGGAATTGAGGTGTAATACATGGAAAAACATAATATTTTGTTATTTTCACAAAACCGCAAAATGACAAGTCTAATACACGGAAAAAACACAATTTTATATTGTTTTTCACAAAACAACAAAAATTAAAATCTAATACATGGAAAAACTCCATTGTTAATTATTTTCCCAACACCAAAAAAATGGAATTGATGTACCATACATGGAAAGAAATAATATTTTCTTATTTTCAGAAAACTAAAAAAATTGAAGTCTAATATATGGAAAAAACACAATTTTGTATTGTTTTTCACAATACCAAAAAAATGGAATTGAGGTACAATACATGGAAAGAAATAATATTTTGTTATTTTCACAAAATCGCAAAATAAGATGTCTAATACATGGAAAAAACATAATACATGGAAAAACTCCATTGTTAATTATTTTCCCAACACCAAAAAAATGGAATTGATGTACCAAACATGGAAAGAAATAATATTTTCTTATTTTCAGAAAACTAAAAAAATTGAAGTCTAATACATGGAAAAAACACAATTTTGTATTGTTTTTCACAATACCAAAAAAATGGAATTGAGGTACAATACATGGAAAGAAATAATATTTTGTTATTTTCATAAAATCGCAAAATAAGATCTCTAATACATGGAAAAAACATAATTTGTGTTGTTTTTCACAAAAGCACAAAAATTAAAATCTAATATATAAAAAAAAAATCCATTGTCAATGATTTTCCCAATACCAAAAAATTACAATTGGAGTGTAATACAAGGAAAAAAATAATATTTTGTTATTTTCACAAACCCGCAAAATGACAAGTCTAATACATGGAAAAAAAAAATTTTGTATTGTTTTTCACAAACCACAAAATTAAAATCTAATACATGCAAAATACTCCATTGTTATTGATTTTCACAATACCAAAAAATCTAATTGACGTGTAATACATGGAAAGAAATTATATTTTGTTATTTTCACAAAACCAAAAAAATTGAAGTTTAATACATGAAAAAAAGACAATTTTGTATTGTTTTTCACAAATCCACATAAATTAAAATCTAATACATGGAAAATACTCCATTATTATTTATTTTCACAATACCAAAAAAATGGAATTGAGGTACAATACGTGGAAAGAAATAATATTTTGTTATTTTCACAAAACCACAAAAATTGAAGTGTAATACATGGAAAAAAGACTATTTTGTATTGTTTTTCACAAAGCCACATAAATTAAAATCTAATACAATGGAAAATACTCCATTGTTATTTATTTTCACAATACCAAAAAAATGGAATTGAGGTACATTACGTGGAAAGAAATAATATTTTGTTATTTTCACAAAATCGCAAAATAAGTTGTCTAATACAAGGAAAGAACATAATTTGTATTGTTTTTCACAAAACCAAAAAAATTAAAATCTAATACAAGGAAAAAACTCCATTCTTAATTATTTTCCCAACACCAAAATAATTGAATTGATGTACAATACATGGAAAGAAATAATATTTTCTTATTTTCAGAAAACTAAAAAAATTGAAGTCTAATACATGGAAAAAACACAATTTTGTATTGTTTTTCACAATACCAAGAAAATGGAATTGAGGTATAACACAAGGAAAGAAATAATATTTTCTTATTTTCACAAAATCGCAAAATAAGTTGTCTAATACATGGAAAAAACATAATTTGTATTGTTTTTCACAAAACCACAAAAATTAAAATCTAATATATAGAAAAAAGAATCCATTGTCAATGATTTTACAATAACAAAAAATTGGAATTGAGGTGTAATACATGGAAAAACATAATATTTTGTTATTTTCACAAAACCGCAAAATGACAAGTCTAATACACGGAAAAAACACAATTTTATATTATTTTTCACAAAACAACAAAAATTAAAATCTAATACATGGAAAAACTCCATTGTTAATTATTTTCCCAACACCAAAAAAATGGAATTGATGTACCATACATGGAAAGAAATAATATTTTCTTATTTTCAGAAAACTAAAAAAATTGAAGTCTAATACATGGAAAAAACACAATTTTGTATTGTTTTTCACAATACCAAAAAAATGGAATTGAGGTACAATACATGGAAAGAAATAATATTTTGTTATTTTCACAAAATCGCAAAATAAGATGTCTAATACATGGAAAAAACATAATTTGTGTTGTTTTTCACAAAAGCACAAAAATTAAAATCTAATATATAAAAAAAAGAATCCATTGTCAATGATTTTACAATAACAAAAAATTGGAATTGAGGTGCAATACATGGAAAAACATAATATTTTGTTATTTTCACAAAACCGCAAAATGACAAGTCTAATCCACGGAAAAAACACAATTTTGTATTGTTTTCACAAAACCACAAAAATTAAGATCTAATACATGGAAAAAACTCCATTGTTAATTATTTTCCCAACACCAAAAAAATGGAATTGATGTACCATACATGGAAAGAAATAATATTTTCTTATTTTCAGAAAACTAAAAAAATTGAAGTCTAATACATGGAAAAAACACAATTTTGTATTGTTTTTCACAATACCAAAAAAATGGAATTGAGGTACAATACATGGAAAGAAATAATATTTTGTTATTTTCACAAAATCGCAAAATAAGATGTCTAATACATGGAAAAAACATAATTTGTGTTGTTTTTCACAAAAGCACAAAAATTAAAATCTAATATATAAAAAAAAGAATCCATTGTCAATGATTTTACAATAACAAAAAATTGGAATTGAGGTGCAATACATGGAAAAACATAATATTTTGTTATTTTCACAAAACCGCAAAATGACAAGTCTAATCCACGGAAAAAACACAATTTTGTATTGTTTTCACAAAACCACAAAAATTAAGATCTAATACATGGAAAAAACTCCATTGTTAATTATTTTCCCAACACCAAAAAAATGGAATTGATGTACAATACATGGAAAGAAATAATATTTTCCTATTTTCAGAAAACTAAAAAAATTGAAGTCTAATACATGGAAAAAACATAATTTTGTATTGTTTTTCACAATACCAAAAAAATGGAATTGAGGTACAATACATGGAAAGAAATAATATTTTGTTACTTTCACAAAATCGCAAAATAAATTGTCTAATACATGGAAAAAACATAATTTGTATTGTTTTTCACAAAACCACAAAAATTAAAATCTAATATATAGAAAAAAAGAATCCATTGTCAATGATTTTACAATAACAAAAAATTGGAATTGAGGTGTAATACATGGATAAACATAATATTTTGTTATTTTCACAAAACCGCAAAATGACAAGTCTAATACACTGAAAAAACACAATTCTGTATTGTTTTTCACAAAACCACAAAAATTAAAATCTAATACATGGAAAAAACTCCATTGTTATTTATTTTCCCAACACCAAAAAAATGGAATTGATGTACCATACATGGAAAGAAATAATATTTTCTTATTTTCATAAAACTAAAAAAATTGAAGTCTAATACATGGAAAAAACACAATTTTGAATTGTTTTTCACAATACCAAAAAAATGGAATTGAGGTACAATACATGGAAAGAAATAATATTTTGTTACTTTCACAAAATCGCAAAATAAATTGTCTAATACATGGAAAAAACATAATTTGTATTGTTTTTCACAAAACCACAAAAATTAAAATCTAATATATAGAAAAAAAGAATCCATTGTCAATGATTTTACAATAACAAAAAATTGGAATTGAGGTGTAATACATGGATAAACATAATATTTTGTTATTTTCACAAAACCGCAAAATGACAAGTCTAATACACTGAAAAAACACAATTCTGTATTGTTTTTCACAAAACCACAAAAATTAAAATCTAATACATGGAAAAAACTCCATTGTTATTTATTTTCCCAACACCAAAAAAATGGAATTGATGTACCATACATGGAAAGAAATAATATTTTCTTATTTTCATAAAACTAAAAAAATTGAAGTCTAATACATGGAAAAAACACAATTTTGAATTGTTTTTCACAATACCAAAAAAATGGAATTGAGGTACAATACATGGAAAGAAATAATATTTTGTTATTTTCACAAAATCGCAAAATAAGATGTCTAATACATGGAAAAAACATAATTTGTGTTGTTTTTCACAAAAGCACAAAAATTAAAATCTAATATATAAAAAAAAAAATCCATTGTTAATGATTTTCACAATACCAAAAAATTTCAATTGGAGTGTAATACATGGAAAAAAATAATATTTTTTTATTTTCACAGACCCGCAAAATGACAAGTCTAATACATGGAAAGAAAAAATTTTGTATTGTTTTTCACAGACCACAAAATTAAAATCTAATACATGCAAAATACTCCATTGTTATTGATTTTCACAATACCAAAAAATCTAATTGACGTGTAATACATGGAAAGAAATTATATTTTGTTATTTTCACAAAACCAAAAAAATTGAAGTGTAATACATGAAAAAAAGACAATTTTGTATTGTTTTTCACAAATCCACATAAATTAAAATCTAATACATGGAAAATACTCCATTGTTATTTATTTTCACAATACCAAAAAAATGGAATTGATGTACAATACGTGGAAAGAAATAATATTTTGTTATTTTCACAAAATCGCAAAATAAGTTGTCTAATACATGGAAAGAACATAATTTGTATTGTTTTTCACAAAACCAGAAAAATTAAAATCAAATATATAGAAAAAAGAATCCATTTTCAATGATTTTACAATAACAAATAATTGGAATTGAGGTGTAATACATGGAAAAACATAATATTTTGTTATTTTCACAAAACTGCAAAATGACAAGTCTAATACACGGAAAAAACACAATTTTGTACTGTTTTTCACAAAACCACAAAAATTAAAATCGAATACATGGAAAAAACTCCATCGTTAATTATTTTCCCAACACCAAAAAAATGGAATTGATGTACAATACATGGAAAGAAATAATATTTTCTTATTTTCAGAAAACTAAAAAAATTGAAGTCTATTACATGGAAAAAACACAATTTTGAATTGTTTTTCACAATACCAAAAAAATGGAATTGAGGTACAATACATGGAAAGAAACAATATTTTGTTATTTTCACAAAATCGCAAAATAAGTTGTCTAATACATGGAAAAGACATAATTTGTATTGTTTTTCACAAAACCACAAAAATTAAAATCTAATATATAGAAAAAAGAATCCATTGTCAATGATTTTACAATAACAAAAAATTGGAATTGAGGTGCAATACATGGAAAAACATAATATTTTGTTATTTTCACAAAACCGCAAAATGACAAGTCTAATCCACGGAAAAAACACAATTTTGTATTGTTTTCACAAAACCACAAAAATTAAGATCTAATACATGGAAAAAACTCCATTGTTAATTATTTTCCCAACACCAAAAAAATGGAATTGATGTACAATACATGGAAAGAAATAATATTTTCCTATTTTCAGAAAACTAAAAAAATTGAAGTCTAATACATGGAAAAAACATAATTTTGTATTGTTTTTCACAATACCAAAAAAATGGAATTGAGGTACAATACATGGAAAGAAATAATATTTTGTTACTTTCACAAAATCGCAAAATAAATTGTCTAATACATGGAAAAAACATAATTTGTATTGTTTTTCACAAAACCACAAAAATTAAAATCTAATATATAGAAAAAAAGAATCCATTGTCAATGATTTTACAATAACAAAAAATTGGAATTGAGGTGTAATACATGGATAAACATAATATTTTGTTATTTTCACAAAACCGCAAAATGACAAGTCTAATACACTGAAAAAACACAATTCTGTATTGTTTTTCACAAAACCACAAAAATTAAAATCTAATACATGGAAAAAACTCCATTGTTATTTATTTTCCCAACACCAAAAAAATGGAATTGATGTACCATACATGGAAAGAAATAATATTTTCTTATTTTCATAAAACTAAAAAAATTGAAGTCTAATACATGGAAAAAACACAATTTTGAATTGTTTTTCACAATACCAAAAAAATGGAATTGAGGTACAATACATGGAAAGAAATAATATTTTGTTATTTTCACAAAATCGCAAAATAAGATGTCTAATACATGGAAAAAACATAATTTGTGTTGTTTTTCACAAAAGCACAAAAATTAAAATCTAATATATAAAAAAAAAAATCCATTGTTAATGATTTTCACAATACCAAAAAATTTCAATTGGAGTGTAATACATGGAAAAAAATAATATTTTTTTATTTTCACAGACCCGCAAAATGACAAGTCTAATACATGGAAAGAAAAAATTTTGTATTGTTTTTCACAGACCACAAAATTAAAATCTAATACATGCAAAATACTCCATTGTTATTGATTTTCACAATACCAAAAAATCTAATTGACGTGTAATACATGGAAAGAAATTATATTTTGTTATTTTCACAAAACCAAAAAAATTGAAGTGTAATACATGAAAAAAAGACAATTTTGTATTGTTTTTCACAAATCCACATAAATTAAAATCTAATACATGGAAAATACTCCATTGTTATTTATTTTCACAATACCAAAAAAATGGAATTGATGTACAATACGTGGAAAGAAATAATATTTTGTTATTTTCACAAAATCACAAAATAAGTTGTCTAATAAATGGAAAGAACATAATTTGTATTGTTTTTCACAAAACCAGAAAAATTAAAATCAAATATATAGAAAAAAGAATCCATTTTCAATGATTTTACAATAACAAATAATTGGAATTGAGGTGTAATACATGGAAAAACATAATATTTTGTTATTTTCACAAAACTGCAAAATGACAAGTCTAATACACGGAAAAAACACAATTTTGTACTGTTTTTCACAAAACCACAAAAATTAAAATCTAATACATGGAAAAAACTCCATCGTTAATTATTTTCCCAACACCAAAAAAATGGAATTGATGTACAATACATGGAAAGAAATTATATTTTCTTATTTTCAGAAAACTAAAAAAATTGAAGTCTATTACATGGAAAAAACACAATTTTGAATTGTTTTTCACAATACCAAAAAAATGGAATTGAGGTACAATACATGGAAAGAAACAATATTTTGTTATTTTCACAAAATCGCAAAATAAGTTGTCTAATACATGGAAAAGACATAATTTGTATTGTTTTTCACAAAACCACAAAAATTAAAATCTAATATATAGAAAAAAGAATCCATTGTCAATGATTTTACAATAACAAAAAATTGGAATTGAGGTGCAATACATGGAAAAACATAATATTTTGTTATTTTCACAAAACCGCAAAATGACAAGTCTAATCCACGGAAAAAACACAATTTTGTATTGTTTTCACAAAACCACAAAAATTAAGATCTAATACATGGAAAAAACTCCATTGTTAATTATTTTCCCAACACCAAAAAAATGGAATTGATGTACAATACATGGAAAGAAATAATATTTTCTTATTTTCAGAAAACTAAAAAAATTGAAGTCTAATACATGGAAAAAACATAATTTTGTATTGTTTTTCACAATACCAAAAAAATGGAATTGAGGTACAATACATGGAAAGAAATAATATTTTGTTACTTTCACAAAATCGCAAAATAAATTGTCTAATACATGGAAAAAACATAATTTGTATTGTTTTTCACAAAACCACAAAAATTAAAATCTAATATATAGAAAAAAAGAATCCATTGTCAATGATTTTACAATAACAAAAAATTGGAATTGAGGTGTAATACATGGAAAAACATAATATTTTGTTATTTTCACAAAACCGCAAAATGACAAGTCTAATACACTGAAAAAACACAATTCTGTATTGTTTTTCACAAAACCACAAAAATTAAAATCTAATACATGGAAAAAACTCCATTGTTATTTATTTTCCCAACACCAAAAAAATGGAATTGATGTACCATACATGGAAAGAAATAATATTTTCTTATTTTCATAAAACTAAAAAAATTGAAGTCTAATACATGGAAAAAACACAATTTTGAATTGTTTTTCACAATACCAAAAAAATGGAATTGAGGTACAATACATGGAAAGAAATAATATTTTGTTATTTTCACAAAATCGCAAAATAAGATGTCTAATACATGGAAAAAAACATAATTTGTGTGGTTTTTCACAAAAGCACAAAAATTAAAATCTAATATATAGAAAAAAAATCCATTGGTAATGATTTTCACAATACCAAAAAATTGCAATTGGAGTGTAATACATGGAAAAAAATAATATTTTGTTATTTTCAAAAAACCGCAAAATGACAAGTCTAATACATGGAAAAAACAGAATTTTGTATTGTTTTTCACAAACCACAAAATTAAAATCTAATACATGCAAAATACTCCATTGTTATTGATTTTCACAATACCAAAAAATCGAATTGACATGTAATACATGGAAAGAAATTATATTTTGTTATTTTAACAAAACCAAAAAAACTGAAGTGTAATACATGAAAAAAAGACAATTTTGTATTGTTTTTCACAAATCCACATAAATTAAAATCTAATACATGGAAAATACTCCATTGTTATTTATTTTCACAATACCAAAAAAATGGAATTGAGGTACAATACGTGGAAAGAAATAATATTTTGTTATTTTCACAAAATCGCAAAATAAGTTGTCTAATACAAGGAAAGAACATAATTTGTATTGTTTTTCACAAAACCAAAAAAATTAAAATCTAATATAAAGAAAAAAGAATCCATTGTCAATGATTTTACAATAACAAAAAATTGGAATTGAGGTGTAATACATGGAAAAACATAATATTTTGTTATTTTCACAAAACCGCAAAATGACAAGTCTAATACACGGAAAAAACACAATTTTGTATTGTTTTTCACAAAAACACAAAAATTAAAATCTAATACAAGGAAAAAACTCCATTCTTAATTATTTTCCCAACACCAAAAAAATGGAATTGATGTACCATACATGGAAAGAAATAATATTTTCTTATTTTCAGAAAACTAAAAAAAGTGAAGTCTAATACATGGAAAAAACACAATTTTGTATTGTTTTTCACAATACCAAAAAAATGGAATTGAGGTATAATACATGGAAAGAAATAATATTTTGTTATTTTCACAAAATCGCAAAATAAGTTGTCTAATACATGGAAAAAACATAATTTGTATTGTTTTTCACAAAACCACAAAAATTAAAATCTAATATATAGAAAAAAGAATCCATTGTCAATGATTTTACAATAACAAAAAATTGGAATTGAGGTGTAATATATGGAAAAACATAATATTTTGTTATTTTCAAACCACCGCAAATTGACAAGTCTAGTACACGGAAAAAAACACAATTTTCTATTGTTTTTCACAAAACCACAAAAATTAAAATCTGATACATGGAAAAACTCCATTGTTAATTATTTTCCCAACACCAAAAAAATGGAATTGATGTACCATACATGGAAAGATATAATATTTTCTTATTTTCTGAAAACTAAAAAAATTGAAGTCTAAAACATGGAAAAAACACAATTTTGTATTGTTTTTCACAATACCAAAAAAATGGAATTGAGGTACAATACATGGAATGAAATAATATTTTGTTATTTTCACAAAATCGCGAAATAAATTGTCTAATACATCGAATATACATAATTTGTATTGTTTTTCACAAAACCACAAAAATTTAAATCTAATACATAGAAAAAAAGAATCCACTGTCAATGATTTTACAATAACAAAAAATTGGAATTGAGGTGTAATATATGGAAAAACATAATATTTTGTTATTTTCACAAAACCGCAAAATGACAAGTCTAATACACTGAAAAAACACAATTTTGTATTGTTTTTCACAAGACCACAAAAATTAAAATCTAATACATGGAAAAAACTCCATTGTTAATTATTTTCCCAACACCAAATAAATGGAATTGATGTACCATACATGGAAAGAAATAATATTTTCTTATTTTCAGAATACTAAAAAAAGTGAAGTCTAATACATGGAAAAAACACAATTTTGTATTGTTTTTCACAGTACCATAAAAATGGAATTGAGGTATAATACATGGAAAGAAATAATATTTTGTTATTTTCACAAAATCGCAAAATAAGTTGTCTAATACATCGAATAAACATAATTTGTATTGTTTTTCACAAAACCACAAAAATTTAAATCTAATACATAGAAAAAAAGAATCCACTGTCAATGATTTTACAATAACAAAAAATTGGAATTGAGGTGTAATATATGGAAAAACATAATATTTTGTTATTTTCACAAAACCGCAAAATGACAAGTCTAATACACTGAAAAAACACAATTTTGTATTGTTTTTCACAAAACCACAAAAATTAAAATCTAATACATGGAAAAAACTCCATTGTTAATTATTTTCCCAACACCAAAAAAATGGAATTGATGTACCATACATGGAAAGAAATAATATTTTCTTATTTTCAGAAAACTATAAAAATTGAAGTCTAATAAATGGAAAAAACACAATTTTGAATTGTTTTTCACAATACTAAAAAAATGGAATTGAGGTACAATACATGGAAAGAAATAATATTTTGTTATTTTCACAAAATCGCAAAATATGATGTCTAATACATGGAAAAAACATAATTTGTGTGGTTTTTCACAAAAGCACAAAAATTAAAATCTAATATATAGAAAAAAAATCCATTGTTAATGATTTTCACAATACCAAAAAATTGCAATTGGAGTGTAATACATGGAAAAAAATAATATTTTGTTATTTTCAAAAAACCGAAAAATGACAAGTCTAATACATGGAAAAATCAGAATTTTGTATTGTTTTTCACAAACCACAAAATTAAAATCTAATACATGCAAAATACTCCATTGTTATTGATTTTCACAATACCAAAAAATCGAATTGACGTGTAATACATGGAAAGAAATTATATTTTGTTATTTTAACAAAACCAAAAAAACTGAAGTGTAATACATGAAAAAAAGACAATTTTGTATTGTTTTTCACAAATCCACATAAATTAAAATCTAATACATGGAAAATACTCCATTGTTATTTATTTTCACAATACCGAAAAAATGGAATTGAGGTACAATACGTGGAAAGAAATAATATTTTGTTATTTTCACAAAATCGCAAAATAAGTTGTCTAATACAAGGAAAGAACATAATTTGTATTGTTTTTCACAAAACCAAAAAAATTAAAATCTAATATATAGAAAAAAGAATCCATTGTCAATGATTTTACAATAACAAAAAATTGGAATTGAGGTATAATACATGGAAAAACATAATATTTTGTTATTTCCACAAAACCGCAAAATGACAAGTCTAATACACGGAAAAAACACAATTTTGTATTGTTTTTCACAAAACCACAAAAATTAAAATCTAATACAAGGAAAAAACTCCATTCTTAATTATTTTCCCAACACCAAAAAAATGGAATTGATGTACAATACATGGAAAGAAATAATATTTTCTTATTTTCAGAGAACTAAAAAAATTGAAGTCTAATACATGGAAAAAACACAATTTTGTATTGTTTTTCACAATACCAAAAAAATGGAATTGAGGTACAATACAAGGAAAGAAATAATATTTTGTTATTTTCACAAAATCGCAAAAAAAGTTGTCTAATACATGGAAAAAGCGTAATTTGTATTGTTTTTCACAAAACCACAAAAATTAAAATCTTATATATAAAAAAAAAATCCATTGTTAATGATTTTCACAATACCAAAAAATTGCAATTGGAGTGTAATACATGGAAAAAAATAATATTTTGTTATTTTCACAAAACCGCAAAATGACAAGTCTATTACATGGGAAAAAAAAATTTTGTATTGTTTTTCACAAACCACAAAATTAAAATCTAATACATGCAAAATACTCCATTGTTATTGATTTTCACAATACCAAAAAATCGAATTGATGTGTAATGCGTGGAAAGAAATTATATTTTGTTATTTTCACAAAACCAAAACAATTGAAGTGTAATACATGAAAAAAAGACAATTTTGTATTGTTTTTCACAAAACCACAAAAATTAAAATCTAATACATGGAAAAAACTCCATTGTTAATGATTTTTACGATACCAGAAAAATTGAATTGAGGTACAATACATGGAAGGAAATAATATTTTGTTACTTTAACAAATCCAGAAAAATTGAAGTCTAATACATGGAAAAAAGGCAATTTTGTATTGTTTTTCACAAACCACAAAATTAAAATCTAATACATGCAAAATACTCCATTGTTATTGATTTTCACAATACCAAAAAATCGAATTGTCGTGTAATACATGGAAAGAAATCATATTTTGTTATTTTCACAAAACCAAAACAATTGAAGTGTAATACATGGAAAAAAGACAATTTTTTATTGTTTTTCACAAATCCACATAAATTAAAATCTAGTACAATGGAAAATACTCCATTGTTATTTATTTTCACAATACCAAAAAAATGGAATTGAGGTACAATACGTGGAAAGAAATAATATTTTGTTATTTTCACAAAATCGCAAAATAAGTTGTCTAATACAAGGAAAGAACATAATTTGTATTGTTTTTCACAAAACCAAAAAATTAAAATCTAATATATAGAAAAAAGAATCCATTGTCAATGATTTTACAATAACAAAAAATTGGAATTGAGGTGTAATAAATGGAAAAACATAATATTTTGTTATTTTCACAAAACCGCAAAATGAAAAGTCTAATACACGGAAAAAACACAATTTTATATTGTTTTTCACAAAACCACAAAAATTAAAATCTAATACATGGAAAAACTCCATTGTTAATTATTTTCCCAACACCAAAAAAATGGAATTGATGTACCATACATGGAAAGAAATAATATTTTCTTATTTTCAGAAAACTAAAAAAAATGAAGTCTAATACATGGAGAAAACACAATTTTGTATTGTTTTTCACAATACCAAAAAAATGGAATTGAGGTACAATACATGGAAAGAAATAATATTTTGTTATTTTCACAAAATCGCAAAATAAGATGTCTAATACATGGAAAAAACATAATTTGTGTTGTTTTTCACAAAAGCACAAAAATTAAAATCTAATATATAAAAAAAAAATCCATTGTTAATGATTTTCACAATACCAAAAAATTGCAATTGGAGTGTAATACATGAAAAAAAATAATATTTTTTTATTTTCACAAACCCGCAAAATGACAAGTCTAATACATGGAAACAAAAAATTTTGCATTGTTTTTCACAAACCACAAAATTAAAATCTAATACATGCAAAATACTCCATTGTTATATTGTTTTTCACAAAACCACAAAAATTAAAATCTAATCATGGAAAAAACACAATTTTGTATTGTTTTTCACAATACCAAAAAAATGGAATTGAGGTACAATACATGGAAAGAAATAATATTTTGTTATTTTCACAAAATCGCAAAATATGATGTCTAATACATGGAAAAAACATAATTTGTATTGTTTTTCACAAAACCACAAAAATTAAAATCTAATATATAGAAAAAAGAATCCATTGTCAATGATTTTACAATAACAAAAAATTGGAATTGAGGTGTAATACATGGAAAAACATAATATTTTGTTATTTTCACAAAACCGCAAAATGACAAGTCTAATACACGGAAAAAACACAATTTTGTATTGTTTTTCACAAAACCACAAAAATTAAAATCTCATACAAGGAAAAAACTCCATTCTTAATTATTTTCCCAACACCAAAATAATGGAATTGATGTACAATACATGGAAAGAAATAATATTTTCTTATTTTCAGAAAACTAAAAAAATTGAAGTCTAATACATGGAAAAAACACAATTTTGTATTGTATTTCACAATACCAAAAAAATGGAATTGAGGTATAACACAAGGAAAGAAATAATATTTTGTTATTTTCACAAAATCGCAAAATAAGTTGTCTAATACATGGAAAAAACATAATTTGTATTGTTTTTCACAAAACCACAAAAATTAAAATCTAATATATAGAAAAAAGAATCCATTGTCAATGATTTTACAATAACAAAAAATTGGAATTGAGGTGTAATACATGGAAAAACATAATATTTTGTTATTTTCACAAAACCGCAAAATGACAAGTCTAATACACGGAAAAAACACAATTTTATATTGTTTTTCACAAAACCACAAAAATTAAAATCTAATACATGGAAAAACTCCATTGTTAATTATTTTCCCAACACCAAAAAAATGGAATTGATGTACCATACATGGAAAGAAATAATATTTTCTTATTTTCAGAAAACTAAAAAAACTGAAGTCTAATACATGGAAAAAACACAATTTTGTATTGTTTTTCACAATACCAAAAAAATGGAATTGAGGTACAATACATGGAAAGAAATAATATTTTGTTATTTTCACAAAATCGCAAAATAAGATGTCTAATACATGGAAAAAACATAATTTGTATTGTTTTTCACAAAACCACAAAAATTAAAATCTAATATATAAAAAAAAAAATCCATTGTTAATGATTTTCACAATACCAAAAAATTGCAATTGGAGTGTAATACATGGAAAAAAATAATATTTTTTTATTTTCACAGACCCGCAAAATGACAAGTCTAATACATGGAAAAAAAAAAATTTGTATTGTTTTTCACAGACCACAAAATTAAAATCTAATACATGCAAAATACTCCATTGTTATTGATTTTCACAATACCAAAAAATCTAATTGACGTGTAATACATGGAAAGAAATTATATTTTGTTATTTTCACAAAACCAAAAAAATTAGAGTGTAATACATGAAAAAAAGACAATTTTGTATTGTTTTTCACAAATCCACATAAATTAAAATCTAATACATGGAAAATACTCCATTATTATTTATTTTCACAATACCAAAAAAATGGAATTGAGGTACAATACGTGGAAAGAAATAATATTTTGTTATTTTCACAAAACCAAGAAAATTGAAGTGTAATAAATTGAAAAAAGACAATTTTGTATTGTTTTTCACAAAGCCACATAAATTAAAATCTAATACAATGGAAAATACTCCATTGTTATTTATTTTCACAATACCAAAAAAATGGAATTGAGGTACAATACATGGAAAGAAATAATATTTTGTTATTTTCACAAAATCGCAAAATAAGTTGTCTAATACAAGGAAAGAACATAATTTGTATTGTTTTTCACAAAACCAAAAAAATTAAAATCTAATATATAGAAAAAAGAATCCATTGTCAATGATTTTACAATAACAAAAAATTGGAATTGAGGTGTAATACATGGAAAAACATAATATTTTGTTATTTTCACAAAACCGCAAAATGACAAGTCTAATACACGGAAAAAACACAATTTTGTATTGTTTTTCACAAAACCACAAAAATTAATATCTAATACAAGGAAAAAATTCCATTCTTAATTATTTTCCCATCACCAAAATAATGGAATTGATGTACAATACATGGAAAGAAATAATATTTTCTTATTTTCAGAAAACTAAAAAAATTGAAGTCTAATACATGGAAAAAACACAATTTTGTATTGTTTTTCACAATACCAAAAAAATTGAATTGAGGTATAACACAAGGAAAGAAATAATATTTTGTTATTTTCACAAAATCGCAAAATAAGTTGTCTAATACATGGAAAAAACATAATTTGAATTGTTTTTCACAAATCCACAAAAATTAAAATCTAATATATAGAAAAAAGAATCCATTGTCAATGATTTTACAATAACAAAAAATTGGAATTGAGGTGTAATACATGGAAAAACATAATATTTTGTTATTTTCACAAAACCGCAAAATGACAAGTCTAATACACGGAAAAAACACAATTTTATATTGTTTTTCACAAAACCACAAAAATTAAAATCTAATACATGGAAAAACTCCATTGTTAATTATTTTCCCAACACCAAAAAAATGGAATTGATGTACCATACATGGAAAGAAATAATATTTTCTTATTTTCTGAAAACTAAAAAAACTGAAGTCTAATACATGGAAAAAACACAATTTTGTATTGTTTTTCACAATACCAAAAAAATGGAATTGAGGTACAATACATGGAAAGAAATAATATTTTGTTATTTCCACAAAATCGCAAAATAAGATGTCTAATACATGGAAAAAACATAATTTGTATTGTTTTTCACAAAACCACAAAAATTAAAATCTAATATATAGAAAAAAGAATCCATTGTCAATGATTTTACAATAACAAAAAATTGGAATTGAGGTGTAATACATGGAAAAACATAATATTTTGTTATTTTCACAAAACCGCAAAATGACAAGTCTAATACACGGAAAAAACACAATTTTATATTGTTTTTCACAAAACCACAAAAATTAAAATCTAATACATGGAAAAACTCCATTGTTAATTATTTTCCCAACACCAAAAAAATGGAATTGATACATGGAAAGAAATACATGGAAAGAAATAATATTTTCTTATTTTCAGAAAACTAAAAAAACTGAAGTCTAATACATGGAAAAAACACAATTTTGTATTGTTTTTCACAATACCAAAAAAATGGAATTGAGGTACAATACATGGAAAGAAATAATATTTTGTTATTTTCACAAAATCGCAAAATAAGATGTCTAATACATGGAAAAAACATAATTTGTATTGTTTTTCACAAAACCACAAAAATTAAAATCTAATATATAAAAAAAAAAATCCATTGTTAATGATTTTGACAATACCAAAAAATTGCAATTGGAGTGTAATACATGGAAAAAAATAATATTTTTTTATTTTCACAGACCCGCAAAATGACAAGTCTAATACATGGAAAAAAAAAAATTTGTATTGTTTTTCACAGACCACAAAATTAAAATCTAATACATGCAAAATACTCCATTGTTATTGATTTTCACAATACCAAAAAATCTAATTGACGTGTAATACATGGAAAGAAATTATATTTTGTTATTTTCACAAAACCAAAAAAATTAAAGTGTAATACATGAAAAAAAGACAATTTTGTATTGTTTTTCACAAATCCACATAAATTAAAATCTAATACATGGAAAATACTCCATTGTTATTTATTTTCACAATACCAAAAAAATGGAATTGATGTACAATACGTGGAAAGAAATAATATTTTGTTATTTTCACAAAATCGCAAAATAAGTTGTCTAATACATGGAAAGAACATAATTTGTATTGTTTTTCACAAAACCAGAAAAATTAAAATCTAATATATAGAAAAAAGAATCCATTTTCAATGATTTTACAATAACAAATAATTGGAATTGAGGTGTAATACATGGAAAAACATAATATTTTGTTATTTTCACAAAACTGCAAAATGACAAGTCTAATACACGGAAAAAACACAATTTTGTATTGTTTTTCACAAAACCACAAAAATTAAAATCTAATACATGGAAAAAACTCCATCGTTAATTATTTTCCCAACACCAAAAAAATGGAATTGATGTACAATACATGGAAAGAAATAATATTTTCTTATTTTCAGAAAACTAAAATAATTGAAGTCTATTACATGGAAAAAACACAATTTTGAATTGTTTTTCACAATACCAAAAAAATGGAATTGAGGTACAATACATGGAAGGAAACAATATTTTGTTATTTTCACAAATTCGCAAAATAAGTTGTCTAATACATGGAAAAAACATAATTTGTATTGTTTTTCACAAAACCACAAAAATTAAAATCTAATATATAGAAAAAAGAATCCATTGTCAATGATTTTACAATAACAAAAAATGGGAATTGAGGTGTAATACATGGAAAAACATAATATTTTGTTATTTTCACAAAACCGCAAAATGACAAGTCTAATACACGGAAAAAACACAATTTTATATTGTTTTTCACAAAACCACAAAAATTAAAATCTAATACATGGAAAAACTCCATTGTTAATTATTTTCCCAACACCAAAAAAATGGAATTGATGTACCATACATGGAAAGAAATAATATTTTCTTATTTTCAGAAAACTAAAAAAAATGAGGTCTAATACATGGAGAAAACACAATTTTGTATTGTTTTTCACAATACCAAAAAAATGGAATTGAGGTACAATACATGGAAAGAAATAATAATTTGTTATTTTCACAAAATCGCAAAATAAGATGTCTAATACATGGAAAAAACATAATTTGTGTTGTTTTTCACAAAAGCACAAAAATTAAAATCTAATATATAAAAAAAAAATCCATTGTTAATGATTTTCACAATACCAAAAAATTGCAATTGGAGTGTAATACATGGAAAAAAATAATATTTTTTTATTTTCACAGACCCGCAAAATGACAAGTCTAATACATGGAAACAAAAAATTTTGCATTGTTTTTCACAAACCACAAAATTAAAATCTAATGCATGCAAAATACTCCATTGTTATATTGTTTTTCACAAAACCACAAAAATTAAAATCTAATACATGGAAAAACTCCATTGTTAATTATTTTCCCAACAACAAAAAAATGGAATTGATGTACCATACATGGAAAGAAATAATATTTTCTTATTTTCAGAAAACTAAAAAAACTGAAGTCTAATACATGGAAAAAACACAATTTTGTATTGTTTTTCACAATACCAAAAAAATGGAATTGAGGTACAATACATGGAAAGAAATAATATTTTGTTATTTTCACAAAATCGCAAAATAAGATATCTAATACATGGAAAAAACATAATTTGTATTGTTTTTCACAAAACCACAAAAATTAAAATCTAATATATAGAAAAAAGAATCCATTGTCAATGATTTTACAATAACAAAAAATTGGAATTGAGGTGTAATACATGGAAAAACATAATATTTTGTTATTTTCACCAAACCGCAAAATGACAAGTCTAATACACGGAAAAAACACAATTTTGTATTGTTTTTCACAAACCACAAAAATTAAAATCTAATACATGGAAAAAACTCCATCGTTAATTATTTTCCCAACACCAAAATAATGGAATTGATGTACAATACATGGAAAGAAATAATATTTTCTTATTTTCAGAAAACTAAAAAAATTGAAGTCTAATACATGGAAAAAACACAATTTTGTATTGTATTTCACAATACCAAAAAAATGGAATTGAGGTATAACACAAGGAAAGAAATAATATTTTGTTATTTTCACAAAATCGCAAAATAAGTTGTCTAATACATGGAAAAAACATAATTTGTATTGTTTTTCACAAAACCACAAAAATTTAAATCTAATATATAGAAAAAAGAATCCATTGTCAATGATTTTACAATAACAAAAAATTGGAATTGAGGTGTAATACATGGAAAAACATAATATTTTGTTATCTTCACAAAACCGCAAAATGACAAGTCTAATACACGGAAAAAACACAATTTTATATTGTTTTTCACAAAACCACAAAAATTAAAATCTAATACATGGAAAAACTCCATTGTTAATTATTTTCCCAACACCAAAAAAATGGAATTGATGTACCATACATGGAAAGAAATAATATTTTCTTATTTTCAGAAAACTAAAAAAACTGAAGTCTAATACATGGAAAAAACACAATTTTGTATTGTTTTTCACAATACCAAAAAAATGGAATTGAGGTACAATACATGGAAAGAAATAATATTTTGTTATTTTCACAAAATCGCAAAATAAGATGTCTAATACATGGAAAAAACATAATTTGTATTGTTTTTCACAAAACCACAAAAATTAAAATCTAATATATAAAAAAAAAAATCCATTGTTAATGATTTTCACAATACCAAAAAATTGCAATTGGAGTGTAATACATGGAAAATATAATATTTTTTTATTTTCACAGACCCGCAAAATGACAAGTCTAATACATGGAAAAAAAAAATTTGTATTGTTTTTCACAGACCACAAAATTAAAATCTAATACATGCAAAATACTCCATTGTTATTGATTTTCACAATACCAAAAAATCTAATTGACGTGTAATACATGGAAAGAAATTATATTTTGTTATTTTCACAAAACCAAAAAAATTAAAGTGTAATACATGAAAAAAAGTCAATTTTGTATTGTTTTTCACAAATCCACATAAATTAAAATCTAATACATGGAAAATACTCCATTATTATTTATTTTCACAATACCAAAAAAATGGAATTGAGGTACAATACGTGGAAAGAAATAATATTTTGTTATTTTCACAAAACCAAAAAAATTGAAGTGTAATAAATGGAAAAAAGACAATTTTGTATTGTTTTTCACAAAGCCACATAAATTAAAATCTAATACAATGGAAAATACTCCATTGTTATTTATTTTCACAATACCAAAAAAATGGAATTGAGGTACAATACGTGGAAAGAAATAATATTTTGTTATTTTCACAAAATCGCAAAATAAGTTGTCTAATACAAGGAAAGAACATAATTTGTATTGTTTTTCACAAAACCAAAAAAATTAAAATCTAATATATAGAAAAAAGAATCCATTGTCAATGATTTTACAATAACAAAAAATTGGAATTGAGGTGTAATACATGGAAAAACATAATATTTTGTTATTTTCACAAAACCGCAAAATGACAAGTCTAATACACGGAAAAAACACAATTTTATATTGTTTTTCACAAAACCACAAAAATTAAAATCTAATACATGGAAAAACTCCATTGTTAATTATTTTCCCAACACCAAAAAAGTGGAATTGATGTACCATACATGGAAAGAAATAATATTTTCTTATTTTCAGAAAACTAAAAAAACTGAAGTCTAATACATGGAAAAAACACAATTTTGTATTGTTTTTCACAATACCAAAAAAATGGAATTGAGGTACAATACATGGAAACAAATAATATTTTGTTATTTTCACAAAATCGCAAAATAAGATGTCTAATACATGGAAAAAACATAATTTGTATTGTTTTTCACAAAACCACAAAAATTAAAATCTAATATATAGAAAAAAGAATCCATTGTCAATGATTTTACAATAACAAAAAATTGGAATTGAGGTGTAATACATGGAAAAACATAATATTTTGTTATTTTCACAAAACCGCAAAATGACAAGTCTAATACACGGAAAAAACACAATTTTGTATTGTTTTTCACAAAACCACAAAAATTAAAATCTAATACAAGGAAAAAACTCCATTCTTAATTATTTTCCCAACACCAAAATAATGGAATTGATGTACAATACATGGAAAGAAATAATATTTTCTTATTTTCAGAAAACTAAAAAAATTGAAGTCTAATACATGGAAAAAACACAATTTTGTATTGTATTTCACAATACCAAAAAAATGGAATTGAGGTATAACACAAGGAAAGAAATAATGTTTTGTTATTTTCACAAAATCGCAAAATAAGTTGTCTAATACATGGAAAAAACATAATTTGTATTGTTTTTCACAAAACCACAAAAATTAAAATCTAATATATAGAAAAAAGAATCCATTGTCAATGATTTTACAATAACAAAAAATTGGAACTGAGGTGTAATACATGGAAAAACATAATATTTTGTTATTTTCACAAAACCGCAAAATGACAAGTCTAATACACGGAAAAAACACAATTTTATATTGTTTTTCACAAAACCACAAAAATTAAAATCTAATACATGGAAAAACTCCATTGTTAATTATTTTCCCAACACCAAAAAAATGGAATTGATGTACCATACATGGAAAGAAATAATATTTTCTTATTTTCAGAAAACTAAAAAAACTGAAGTCTAATACATGGAAAAAACACAATTTTGTATTGTTTTTCACAATACCAAAAAAATGGAATTGAGGTACAATACATGGAAAGAAATAATATTTTGTTATTTTCACAAAATCGCAAAATAAGATGTCTAATACATGGAAAAAACATAATTTGTATTGTTTTTCACAAAACCACAAAAATTAAAATCTAATATATAGAAAAAAGAATCCATTGTCAATGATTTTACAATAACAAAAAATTGGAATTGAGGTGTAATACATGGAAAAACATAATATTTTGTTATTTTCACAAAACCGCAAAATGACAAGTCTAATACACGGAAAAAACACAATTTTGTATTGTTTTTCACAAAACCACAAAAATTAAAATCTAATACAAGGAAAAAACTCCATTCTTAATTATTTTCCCGACACCAAAATAATGGAATTGATGTACAATACATGGAAAGAAATAATATTTTCTTATTTTCAGAAAACTAAAAAAATTGAAGTCTAATACATGGAAAAAACACAATTTTGTATTGTATTTCACAATACCAAAAAAATGGAATTGAGGTATAACACAAGGAAAGAAATAATATTTTGTTATTTTCACAAAATCGCAAAATAAGTTGTCTAATACATGGAAAAAACATAATTTGTATTGTTTTTCACAAAACCACAAAAATTAAAATCTAATATATAGAAAAAAGAATCCATTGTCAATGATTTTACAATAACAAAAAATTGGAATTGAGGTGTAATACATGGAAAAACATAATATTTTGTTATTTTCACAAAACCGCAAAATGACAAGTCTAATACACGGAAAAAACACAATTTTATATTGTTTTTCACAAAACCACAAAAATTAAAATCTAATACATGGAAAAACTCCATTGTTAATTATTTTCCCAACACCAAAAAAGTGGAATTGATGTACCATACATGGAAAGAAATAATATTTTCTTATTTTCAGAAAACTAAAAAAACTGAAGTCTAATACATGGAAAAAACACAATTTTGTATTGTTTTTCACAATACCAAAAAAATGGAATTGAGGTACAATACATGGAAAGAAATAATATTTTGTTATTTTCACAAAATCGCAAAATAAGATGTCTAATACATGGAAAAAACATAATTTGTATTGTTTTTCACAAAACCACAAAAATTAAAATCTAATATATAGAAAAAAGAATCCATTGTCAATGATTTTACAATAACAAAAAATTGGAATTGAGGTGTAATACATGGAAAAACATAATATTTTGTTATTTTCACAAAACCGCAAAATGACAAGTCTAATACACGGAAAAAACACAATTTTGTATTGTTTTTCACAAAACCACAAAAATTAAAATCTAATACAAGGAAAAAACTCCATTCTTAATTATTTTCCCGACACCAAAATAATGGAATTGATGTACAATACATGGAAAGAAATAATATTTTCTTATTTTCAGAAAACTAAAAAAATTGAAGTCTAATACATGGAAAAAACACAATTTTGTATTGTATTTCACAATACCAAAAAAATGGAATTGAGGTATAACACAAGGAAAGAAATAATATTTTGTTATTTTCACAAAATCGCAAAATAAGTTGTCTAATACATGGAAAAAACATAATTTGTATTGTTTTTCACAAAACCACAAAAATTAAAATCTAATATATAGAAAAAAGAATCCATTGTCAATGATTTTACAATAACAAAAAATTGGAATTGAGGTGTAATACATGGAAAAACATAATATTTTGTTATTTTCACAAAACCGCAAAATGACAAGTCTAATACACGGAAAAAACACAATTTTATATTGTTTTTCACAAAACCACAAAAATTAAAATCTAATACATGGAAAAACTCCATTGTTAATTATTTTCCCAACACCAAAAAAATGGAATTGATGTACCATACATGGAAAGAAATAATATTTTCTTATTTTCAGAAAACTAAAAAAACTGAAGTCTAATACATGGAAAAAACACAATTTTGTATTGTTTTTCACAATACCAAAAAAATGGAATTGAGGTACAATACATGGAAAGAAATAATATTTTGTTATTTTCACAAAATCGCAAAATAAGATGTCTAATACATGGAAAAAACATAATTTGTATTGTTTTTCACAAAACCACAAAAATTAAAATCTAATATATAGAAAAAAGAATCCATTGTCAATGATTTTACAATAACAAAAAATTGGAATTGAGGTGTAATACATGGAAAAACATAATATTTTGTTATTTTCACAAAACCGCAAAATGACAAGTCTAATACACGGAAAAAACACAATTTTGTATTGTTTTTCACAAAACCACAAAAATTAAAATCTAATACAAGGAAAAAACTCCATTCTTAATTATTTTCCCGACACCAAAATAATGGAATTGATGTACAATACATGGAAAGAAATAATATTTTCTTATTTTCAGAAAACTAAAAAAATTGAAGTCTAATACATGGAAAAAACACAATTTTGTATTGTATTTCACAATACCAAAAAAATGGAATTGAGGTATAACACAAGGAAAGAAATAATATTTTGTTATTTTCACAAAATCGCAAAATAAGTTGTCTAATACATGGAAAAAACATAATTTGTATTGTTTTTCACAAAACCACAAAAATTAAAATCTAATATATAGAAAAAAGAATCCATTGTCAATGATTTTACAATAACAAAAAATTGGAATTGAGGTGTAATACATGGAAAAACATAATATTTTGTTATTTTCACAAAACCGCAAAATGACAAGTCTAATACACGGAAAAAACACAATTTTATATTGTTTTTCACAAAACCACAAAAATTAAAATCTAATACATGGAAAAACTCCATTGTTAATTATTTTCCCAACACCAAAAAAGTGGAATTGATGTACCATACATGGAAAGAAATAATATTTTCTTTTTTTCAGAAAACTAAAAAAACTGAAGTCTAATACATGGAAAAAACACAATTTTGTATTGTTTTTCACAATACCAAAAAAATGGAATTGAGGTACAATACATGGAAAGAAATAATATTTTGTTATTTTCACAAAATCGCAAAATAAGATGTCTAATACATGGAAAAAACATAATTTGTATTGTTTTTCACAAAACCACAAAAATTAAAATCTAATATATAGAAAAAAGAATCCATTGTCAATGATTTTACAATAACAAAAAATTGGAATTGAGGTGTAATACATGGAAAAACATAATATTTTGTTATTTTCACAAAACCGCAAAATGACAAGTCTAATACACGGAAAAAACACAATTTTGTATTGTTTTTCACAAAACCACAAAAATTAAAATCTAATACAAGGAAAAAACTCCATTCTTAATTATTTTCCCGACACCAAAATAATGGAATTGATGTACAATACATGGAAAGAAATAATATTTTCTTATTTTCAGAAAACTAAAAAAATTGAAGTCTAATACATGGAAAAAACACAATTTTGTATTGTATTTCACAATACCAAAAAAATGGAATTGAGGTATAACACAAGGAAAGAAATAATATTTTGTTATTTTCACAAAATCGCAAAATAAGTTGTCTAATACATGGAAAAAACATAATTTGTATTGTTTTTCACAAAACCACAAAAATTAAAATCTAATATATAGAAAAAAGAATCCATTGTCAATGATTTTACAATAACAAAAAATTGGAATTGAGGTGTAATACATGGAAAAACATAATATTTTGTTATTTTCACAAAACCGCAAAATGACAAGTCTAATACACGGAAAAAACACAATTTTGTATTGTTTTTCACAAAACCACAAAAATTAAAATCTAATACAAGGAAAAAACTCCATTCTTAATTATTTTCCCGACACCAAAATAATGGAATTGATGTACAATACATGGAAAGAAATAATATTTTCTTATTTTCAGAAAACTAAAAAAATTGAAGTCTAATACATGGAAAAAACACAATTTTGTATTGTATTTCACAATACCAAAAAAATGGAATTGAGGTATAACACAAGGAAAGAAATAATATTTTGTTATTTTCACAAAATCGCAAAATAAGTTGTCTAATACATGGAAAAAACATAATTTGTATTGTTTTTCACAAAACCACAAAAATTAAAATCTAATATATAGAAAAAAGAATCCATTGTCAATGATTTTACAATAACAAAAAATTGGAATTGAGGTGTAATACATGGAAAAACATAATATTTTGTTATTTTCACAAAACCGCAAAATGACAAGTCTAATACACGGAAAAAACACAATTTTATATTGTTTTTCACAAAACCACAAAAATTAAAATCTAATACATGGAAAAACTCCATTGTTAATTATTTTCCCAACACCAAAAAAATGGAATTGATGTACCATACATGGAAAGAAATAATATTTTCTTATTTTCAGAAAACTAAAAAAACTGAAGTCTAATACATGGAAAAAACACAATTTTGTATTGTTTTTCACAATACCAAAAAAATGGAATTGAGGTACAATACATGGAAAGAAATAATATTTTGTTATTTTCACAAAATCGCAAAATAAGATGTCTAATACATGGAAAAAACATAATTTGTATTGTTTTTCACAAAACCACAAAAATTAAAATCTAATATATAGAAAAAAGAATCCATTGTCAATGATTTTACAATAACAAAAAATTGGAATTGAGGTGTAATACATGGAAAAACATAATATTTTGTTATTTTCACAAAACCGCAAAATGACAAGTCTAATACACGGAAAAAACACAATTTTGTATTGTTTTTCACAAAACCACAAAAATTAAAATCTAATACAAGGAAAAAACTCCATTCTTAATTATTTTCCCGACACCAAAATAATGGAATTGATGTACAATACATGGAAAGAAATAATATTTTCTTATTTTCAGAAAACTAAAAAAATTGAAGTCTAATACATGGAAAAAACACAATTTTGTATTGTATTTCACAATACCAAAAAAATGGAATTGAGGTATAACACAAGGAAAGAAATAATATTTTGTTATTTTCACAAAATCGCAAAATAAGTTGTCTAATACATGGAAAAAACATAATTTGTATTGTTTTTCACAAAACCACAAAAATTAAAATCTAATATATAGAAAAAAGAATCCATTGTCAATGATTTTACAATAACAAAAAATTGGAATTGAGGTGTAATACATGGAAAAACATAATATTTTGTTATTTTCACAAAACCGCAAAATGACAAGTCTAATACACGGAAAAAACACAATTTTATATTGTTTTTCACAAAACCACAAAAATTAAAATCTAATACATGGAAAAACTCCATTGTTAATTATTTTCCCAACACCAAAAAAGTGGAATTGATGTACCATACATGGAAAGAAATAATATTTTCTTATTTTCAGAAAACTAAAAAAACTGAAGTCTAATACATGGAAAAAACACAATTTTGTATTGTTTTTCACAATACCAAAAAAATGGAATTGAGGTACAATACATGGAAAGAAATAATATTTTGTTATTTTCACAAAATCGCAAAATAAGATGTCTAATACATGGAAAAAACATAATTTGTATTGTTTTTCACAAAACCACAAAAATTAAAATCTAATATATAGAAAAAAGAATCCATTGTCAATGATTTTACAATAACAAAAAATTGGAATTGAGGTGTAATACATGGAAAAACATAATATTTTGTTATTTTCACAAAACCGCAAAATGACAAGTCTAATACACGGAAAAAACACAATTTTGTATTGTTTTTCACAAAACCACAAAAATTAAAATCTAATACAAGGAAAAAACTCCATTCTTAATTATTTTCCCGACACCAAAATAATGGAATTGATGTACAATACATGGAAAGAAATAATATTTTCTTATTTTCAGAAAACTAAAAAAATTGAAGTCTAATACATGGAAAAAACACAATTTTGTATTGTATTTCACAATACCAAAAAAATGGAATTGAGGTATAACACAAGGAAAGAAATAATATTTTGTTATTTTCACAAAATCGCAAAATAAGTTGTCTAATACATGGAAAAAACATAATTTGTATTGTTTTTCACAAAACCACAAAAATTAAAATCTAATATATAGAAAAAAGAATCCATTGTCAATGATTTTACAATAACAAAAAATTGGAATTGAGGTGTAATACATGGAAAAACATAATATTTTGTTATTTTCACAAAACCGCAAAATGACAAGTCTAATACACGGAAAAAACACAATTTTATATTGTTTTTCACAAAACCACAAAAATTAAAATCTAATACATGGAAAAACTCCATTGTTAATTATTTTCCCAACACCAAAAAAGTGGAATTGATGTACCATACATGGAAAGAAATAATATTTTCTTATTTTCAGAAAACTAAAAAAACTGAAGTCTAATACATGAAAAAAACACAATTTTGTATTGTTTTTCACAATACCAAAAAAATGGAATTGAGGTACAATACATGGAAAGAAATAATATTTTGTTATTTTCACAAAATCGCAAAATAAGATGTCTAATACATGGAAAAAACATAATTTGTATTGTTTTTCACAAAACCACAAAAATTAAAATCCAATATATAAAAAAAAAAATCCATTGTTAATGATTTTCACAATACCAAAAAATTGCAATTGGAGTGTAATACATGGAAAAAAATAATATTTTTTTATTTTCACAGACCCGCAAAATGACAAGTCTAATACATGGAAAAAAAAAATTTGTATTGTTTTTCACAGACCACAAAATTAAAATCTAATACATGCAAAATACTCCATTGTTATTGATTTTCACAATACCAAAAAATCTAATTGACGTGTAATACATGGAAAGAAATTATATTTTGTTATTTTCACAAAACCAAAAAAATTAAAGTGTAATACATGAAAAAAAGTCAATTTTGTATTGTTTTTCACAAATCCACATAAATTAAAATCTAATACATGGAAAATACTCCATTATTATTTATTTTCACAATACCAAAAAAATGGAATTGAGGTACAATACGTGGAAAGAAATAATATTTTGTTATTTTCACAAAACCAAAAAAATTGAAGTGTAATAAATGGAAAAAAGACAATTTTGTATTGTTTTTCACAAAGCCACATAAATTAAAATCTAATACAATGGAAAATACTCCATTGTTATTTATTTTCACAATACCAAAAAAATGGAATTGAGGTACAATACGTGGAAAGAAATAATATTTTGTTATTTTCACAAAATCGTAAAATAAGTTGTCTAATACAAGGAAAGAACATAATTTGTATTGTTTTTCACAAAACCAAAAAAATTAAAATCTAATATATAGAAAAAAGAATCCATTGTCAATGATTTTACAATAACAAAAAATTGGAATTGAGGTGTAATACATGGAAAAACATAATATTTTGTTATTTTCACAAAACCGCAAAATGACAAGTCTAATACACGGAAAAAACACAATTTTATATTGTTTTTCACAAAACCACAAAAATTAAAATCTAATACATGGAAAAACTCCATTGTTAATTATTTTCCCAACACCAAAAAAGTGGAATTGATGTACCATACATGGAAAGAAATAATATTTTCTTATTTTCAGAAAACTAAAAAAACTGAAGTCTAATACATGGAAAAAACACAATTTTGTATTGTTTTTCACAATACCAAAAAAATGGAATTGAGGTACAATACATGGAAAGAAATAATATTTTGTTATTTTCACAAAATCGCAAAATAAGATGTCTAATACATGGAAAAAACATAATTTGTATTGTTTTTCACAAAACCACAAAAATTAAAATCTAATATATAGAAAAAAGAATCCATTGTCAATGATTTTACAATAACAAAAAATTGGAATTGAGGTGTAATACATGGAAAAACATAATATTTTGTTATTTTCACAAAACCGCAAAATGACAAGTCTAATACACGGAAAAAACACAATTTTGTATTGTTTTTCACAAAACCACAAAAATTAAAATCTAATACAAGGAAAAAACTCCATTCTTAATTATTTTCCCAACACCAAAATAATGGAATTGATGTACAATACATGGAAAGAAATAATATTTTCTTATTTTCAGAAAACTAAAAAAATTGAAGTCTAATACATGGAAAAAACACAATTTTGTATTGTATTTCACAATACCAAAAAAATGGAATTGAGGTATAACACAAGGAAAGAAATAATGTTTTGTTATTTTCACAAAATCGCAAAATAAGTTGTCTAATACATGGAAAAAACATAATTTGTATTGTTTTTCACAAAACCACAAAAATTAAAATCTAATATATAGAAAAAAGAATCCATTGTCAATGATTTTACAATAACAAAAAATTGGAATTGGGGTGTAATACATGGAAAAACATAATATTTTGTTATTTTCACAAAACCGCAAAATGACAAGTCTAATACACGGAAAAAACACAATTTTGTATTGTTTTTCACAAAACCACAAAAATTAAAATCTAATACAAGGAAAAAACTCCATTCTTAATTATTTTCCCAACACCAAAATACTGGAATTGATGTACAATACATGGAAAGAAATAATATTTTCTTATTTTCAGAAAACTAAAAAAATTGAAGTCTAATACATGGAAAAAACACAATTTTGTATTGTATTTCACAATACCAAAAAAATGGAATTGAGGTATAACACAAGGAAAGAAATAATGTTTTGTTATTTTCACAAAATCGCAAAATAAGTTGTCTAATACATGGAAAAAACATAATTTGTATTGTTTTTCACAAAACCACAAAAATTAAAATCTAATATATAGAAAAAAGAATCCATTGTCAATGATTTTACAATAACAAAAAATTGGAATTGAGGTGTAATACATGGAAAAACATAATATTTTGTTATTTTCACAAAACCGCAAAATGACAAGTCTAATACACGGAAAAAACACAATTTTATATTGTTTTTCACAAAACCACAAAAATTAAAATCTAATACATGGAAAAACTCCATTGTTAATTATTTTCCCAACACCAAAAAAATGGAATTGATGTACCATACATGGAAAGAAATAATATTTTCTTATTTTCAGAAAACTAAAAAAACTGAAGTCTAATACATGGAAAAAACACAATTTTGTATTGTTTTTCACAATACCAAAAAAATGGAATTGAGGTACAATACATGGAAAGAAATAATATTTTGTTATTTTCACAAAATCGCAAAATAAGATGTCTAATACATGGAAAAAACATAATTTGTATTGTTTTTCACAAAACCACAAAAATTAAAATCTAATATATAGAAAAAAGAATCCATTGTCAATGATTTTACAATAACAAAAAATTGGAATTGAGGTGTAATACATGGAAAAACATAATATTTTGTTATTTTCAAAAAACCGCAAAATGACAAGTCTAATACACGGAAAAAACACAATTTTGTATTGTTTTTCACAAAACCACAAAAATTAAAATCTAATACAAGGAAAAAACTCCATTCTTAATTATTTTCCCAACACCAAAATAATGGAATTGATGTACAATACATGGAAAGAAATAATATTTTCTTATTTTCAGAAAACTAAAAAAATTGAAGTCTAATACATGGAAAAAACACAATTTTGTATTGTATTTCACAATACCAAAAAAATGGAATTGAGGTATAACACAAGGAAAGAAATAATGTTTTGTTATTTTCACAAAATCGCAAAATAAGTTGTCTAATACATGGAAAAAACATAATTTGTATTGTTTTTCACAAAACCACAAAAATTAAAATCTAATATATAGAAAAAAGAATCCATTGTCAATGATTTTACAATAACAAAAAATTGGAATTGAGGTGTAATACATGGAAAAACATAATATTTTGTTATTTTCACAAAACCGCAAAATGACAAGTCTAATACACGGAAAAAACACAATTTTATATTGTTTTTCACAAAACCACAAAAATTAAAATCTAATACATGGAAAAACTCCATTGTTAATTATTTTCCCAACACCAAAAAAATGGAATTGATGTACCATACATGGAAAGAAATAATATTTTCTTATTTTCAGAAAACTAAAAAAACTGAAGTCTAATACATGGAAAAAACACAATTTTGTATTGTTTTTCACAATACCAAAAAAATGGAATTGAGGTACAATACATGGAAAGAAATAATATTTTGTTATTTTCACAAAATCGCAAAATAAGATGTCTAATACATGGAAAAAACATAATTTGTATTGTTTTTCACAAAACCACAAAAATTAAAATCTAATATATAGAAAAAAGAATCCATTGTCAATGATTTTACAATAACAAAAAATTGGAATTGAGGTGTAATACATGGAAAAACATAATATTTTGTTATTTTCACAAAACCGCAAAATGACAAGTCTAATACACGGAAAAAACACAATTTTGTATTGTTTTTCACAAAACCACAAAAATTAAAATCTAATACAAGGAAAAAACTCCATTCTTAATTATTTTCCCAACACCAAAATAATGGAATTGATGTACAATACATGGAAAGAAATAATATTTTCTTATTTTCAGAAAACTAAAAAAATTGAAGTCTAATACATGTAAAAAACACAATTTTGTATTGTATTTCACAATACCAAAAAAATGGAATTGAGGTATAACACAAGGAAAGAAATAATATTTTGTTATTTTCACAAAATCGCAAAATAAGTTGTCTAATACATGGAAAAAACATAATTTGTATTGTTTTTCACAAAACCACAAAAATTAAAATCTAATATATAGAAAAAAGAATCCATTGTCAATGATTTTACAATAACAAAAAATTGGAATTGAGGTGTAATACATGGAAAAACATAATATTTTGTTATTTTCACAAAACCGCAAAATGACAAGTCTAATACACGGAAAAAACACAATTTTATATTGTTTTTCACAAAACCACAAAAATTAAAATCTAATACATGGAAAAACTCCATTGTTAATTATTTTCCCAACACCAAAAAAATGGAATTGATGTACCATACATGGAAAGAAATAATATTTTCTTATTTTCAGAAAACTAAAAAAACTGAAGTCTAATACATGGAAAAAACACAATTTTGTATTGTTTTTCACAATACCAAAAAAATGGAATTGAGGTACAATACATGGAAAGAAATAATATTTTGTTATTTTCACAAAATCGCAAAATAAGATGTCTAATACATGGAAAAAACATAATTTGTATTGTTTTTCACAAAACCACAAAAATTAAAATCTAATATATAGAAAAAAGAATCCATTGTCAATGATTTTACAATAACAAAAAATTGGAATTGAGGTGTAATACATGGAAAAACATAATATTTTGTTATTTTCACAAAACCGCAAAATGACAAGTCTAATACACGGAAAAAACACAATTTTGTATTGTTTTTCACAAAACCACAAAAATTAAAATCTAATACAAGGAAAAAACTCCATTCTTAATTATTTTCCCAACACCAAAATAATGGAATTGATGTACAATACATGGAAAGAAATAATATTTTCTTATTTTCAGAAAACTAAAAAAATTGAAGTCTAATACATGGAAAAAACACAATTTTGTATTGTATTTCACAATACCAAAAAAATGGAATTGAGGTATAACACAAGGAAAGAAATAATGTTTTGTTATTTTCACAAAATCGCAAAATAAGTTGTCTAATACATGGAAAAAACATAATTTGTATTGTTTTTCACAAAACCACAAAAATTAAAATCTAATATATAGAAAAAAGAATCCATTGTCAATGATTTTACAATAACAAAAAATTGGAATTGAGGTGTAATACATGGAAAAACATAATATTTTGTTATTTTCACAAAACCGCAAAATGACAAGTCTAATACACGGAAAAAACACAATTTTGTATTGTTTTTCACAAAACCACAAAAATTAAAATCTAATACAAGGAAAAAACTCCATTCTTAATTATTTTCCCAACACCAAAATAATGGAATTGATGTACAATACATGGAAAGAAATAATATTTTCTTATTTTCAGAAAACTAAAAAAATTGAAGTCTAATACATGGAAAAAACACAATTTTGTATTGTATTTCACAATACCAAAAAAATGGAATTGAGGTATAACACAAGGAAAGAAATAATGTTTTGTTATTTTCACAAAATCGCAAAATAAGTTGTCTAATACATGGAAAAAACATAATTTGTATTGTTTTTCACAAAACCACAAAAATTAAAATCTAATATATAGAAAAAAGAATCCATTGTCAATGATTTTACAATAACAAAAAATTGGAATTGAGGTGTAATACATGGAAAAACATAATATTTTGTTATTTTCACAAAACCGCAAAATGACAAGTCTAATACACGGAAAAAACACAATTTTATATTGTTTTTCACAAAACCACAAAAATTAAAATCTAATACATGGAAAAACTCCATTGTTAATTATTTTCCCAACACCAAAAAAATGGAATTGATGTACCATACATGGAAAGAAATAATATTTTCTTATTTTCAGAAAACTAAAAAAACTGAAGTCTAATACATGGAAAAAACACAATTTTGTATTGTTTTTCACAATACCAAAAAAATGGAATTGAGGTACAATACATGGAAAGAAATAATATTTTGTTATTTTCACAAAATCGCAAAATAAGATGTCTAATACATGGAAAAAACATAATTTGTATTGTTTTTCACAAAACCACAAAAATTAAAATCTAATATATAGAAAAAAGAATCCATTGTCAATGATTTTACAATAACAAAAAATTGGAATTGAGGTGTAATACATGGAAAAACATAATATTTTGTTATTTTCACAAAACCGCAAAATGACAAGTCTAATACACGGAAAAAACACAATTTTGTATTGTTTTTCACAAAACCACAAAAATTAAAATCTAATACAAGGAAAAAACTCCATTCTTAATTATTTTCCCAACACCAAAATAATGGAATTGATGTACAATACATGGAAAGAAATAATATTTTCTTATTTTCAGAAAACTAAAAAAATTGAAGTCTAATACATGGAAAAAACACAATTTTGTATTGTATTTCACAATACCAAAAAAATGGAATTGAGGTATAACACAAGGAAAGAAATAATGTTTTGTTATTTTCACAAAATCGCAAAATAAGTTGTCTAATACATGGAAAAAACATAATTTGTATTGTTTTTCACAAAACCACAAAAATTAAAATCTAATATATAGAAAAAAGAATCCATTGTCAATGATTTTACAATAACAAAAAATTGGAATTGAGGTGTAATACATGGAAAAACATAATATTTTGTTATTTTCACAAAACCGCAAAATGACAAGTCTAATACACGGAAAAAACACAATTTTATATTGTTTTTCACAAAACCACAAAAATTAAAATCTAATACATGGAAAAACTCCATTGTTAATTATTTTCCCAACACCAAAAAAATGGAATTGATGTACCATACATGGAAAGAAATAATATTTTCTTATTTTCAGAAAACTAAAAAAACTGAAGTCTAATACATGGAAAAAACACAATTTTGTATTGTTTTTCACAATACCAAAAAAATGGAATTGAGGTACAATACATGGAAAGAAATAATATTTTGTTATTTTCACAAAATCGCAAAATAAGATGTCTAATACATGGAAAAAACATAATTTGTATTGTTTTTCACAAAACCACAAAAATTAAAATCTAATATATAGAAAAAAGAATCCATTGTCAATGATTTTACAATAACAAAAAATTGGAATTGAGGTGTAATACATGGAAAAACATAATATTTTGTTATTTTCACAAAACCGCAAAATGACAAGTCTAATACACGGAAAAAACACAATTTTGTATTGTTTTTCACAAAACCACAAAAATTAAAATCTAATACAAGGAAAAAACTCCATTCTTAATTATTTTCCCAACACCAAAATAATGGAATTGATGTACAATACATGGAAAGAAATAATATTTTCTTATTTTCAGAAAACTAAAAAAATTGAAGTCTAATACATGTAAAAAACACAATTTTGTATTGTATTTCACAATACCAAAAAAATGGAATTGAGGTATAACACAAGGAAAGAAATAATATTTTGTTATTTTCACAAAATCGCAAAATAAGTTGTCTAATACATGGAAAAAACATAATTTGTATTGTTTTTCACAAAACCACAAAAATTAAAATCTAATATATAGAAAAAAGAATCCATTGTCAATGATTTTACAATAACAAAAAATTGGAATTGAGGTGTAATACATGGAAAAACATAATATTTTGTTATTTTCACAAAACCGCAAAATGACAAGTCTAATACACGGAAAAAACACAATTTTATATTGTTTTTCACAAAACCACAAAAATTAAAATCTAATACATGGAAAAACTCCATTGTTAATTATTTTCCCAACACCAAAAAAATGGAATTGATGTACCATACATGGAAAGAAATAATATTTTCTTATTTTCAGAAAACTAAAAAAACTGAAGTCTAATACATGGAAAAAACACAATTTTGTATTGTTTTTCACAATACCAAAAAAATGGAATTGAGGTACAATACATGGAAAGAAATAATATTTTGTTATTTTCACAAAATCGCAAAATAAGATGTCTAATACATGGAAAAAACATAATTTGTATTGTTTTTCACAAAACCACAAAAATTAAAATCTAATATATAGAAAAAAGAATCCATTGTCAATGATTTTACAATAACAAAAAATTGGAATTGAGGTGTAATACATGGAAAAACATAATATTTTGTTATTTTCACAAAACCGCAAAATGACAAGTCTAATACACGGAAAAAACACAATTTTGTATTGTTTTTCACAAAACCACAAAAATTAAAATCTAATACAAGGAAAAAACTCCATTCTTAATTATTTTCCCAACACCAAAATAATGGAATTGATGTACAATACATGGGAAGAAATAATATTTTCTTATTTTCAGAAAACTAAAAAAATTGAAGTCTAATACATGGAAAAAACACAATTTTGTATTGTATTTCACAATACCAAAAAAATGGAATTGAGGTATAACACAAGGAAAGAAATAATGTTTTGTTATTTTCACAAAATCGCAAAATAAGTTGTCTAATACATGGAAAAAACATAATTTGTATTGTTTTTCACAAAACCACAAAAATTAAAATCTAATATATAGAAAAAAGAATCCATTGTCAATGATTTTACAATAACAAAAAATTGGAATTGAGGTGTAATACATGGAAAAACATAATATTTTGTTATTTTCACAAAACCGCAAAATGACAAGTCTAATACACGGAAAAAACACAATTTTATATTGTTTTTCACAAAACCACAAAAATTAAAATCTAATACATGGAAAAACTCCATTGTTAATTATTTTCCCAACACCAAAAAAATGGAATTGATGTACCATACATGGAAAGAAATAATATTTTCTTATTTTCAGAAAACTAAAAAAACTGAAGTCTAATACATGGAAAAAACACAATTTTGTATTGTTTTTCACAATACCAAAAAAATGGAATTGAGGTACAATACATGGAAAGAAATAATATTTTGTTATTTTCACAAAATCGCAAAATAAGATGTCTAATACATGGAAAAAACATAATTTGTATTGTTTTTCACAAAACCACAAAAATTAAAATCTAATATATAGAAAAAAGAATCCATTGTCAATGATTTTACAATAACAAAAAATTGGAATTGAGGTGTAATACATGGAAAAACATAATATTTTGTTATTTTCACAAAACCGCAAAATGACAAGTCTAATACACGGAAAAAACACAATTTTGTATTGTTTTTCACAAAACCACAAAAATTAAAATCTAATACAAGGAAAAAACTCCATTCTTAATTATTTTCCCAACACCAAAATAATGGAATTGATGTACAATACATGGAAAGAAATAATATTTTCTTATTTTCAGAAAACTAAAAAAATTGAAGTCTAATACATGTAAAAAACACAATTTTGTATTGTATTTCACAATACCAAAAAAATGGAATTGAGGTATAACACAAGGAAAGAAATAATATTTTGTTATTTTCACAAAATCGCAAAATAAGTTGTCTAATACATGGAAAAAACATAATTTGTATTGTTTTTCACAAAACCACAAAAATTAAAATCTAATATATAGAAAAAAGAATCCATTGTCAATGATTTTACAATAACAAAAAATTGGAATTGAGGTGTAATACATGGAAAAACATAATATTTTGTTATTTTCACAAAACCGCAAAATGACAAGTCTAATACACGGAAAAAACACAATTTTATATTGTTTTTCACAAAACCACAAAAATTAAAATCTAATACATGGAAAAACTCCATTGTTAATTATTTTCCCAACACCAAAAAAATGGAATTGATGTACCATACATGGAAAGAAATAATATTTTCTTATTTTCAGAAAACTAAAAAAACTGAAGTCTAATACATGGAAAAAACACAATTTTGTATTGTTTTTCACAATACCAAAAAAATGGAATTGAGGTACAATACATGGAAAGAAATAATATTTTGTTATTTTCACAAAATCGCAAAATAAGATGTCTAATACATGGAAAAAACATAATTTGTATTGTTTTTCACAAAACCACAAAAATTAAAATCTAATATATAGAAAAAAGAATCCATTGTCAATGATTTTACAATAACAAAAAATTGGAATTGAGGTGTAATACATGGAAAAACATAATATTTTGTTATTTTCACAAAACCGCAAAATGACAAGTCTAATACACGGAAAAAACACAATTTTGTATTGTTTTTCACAAAACCACAAAAATTAAAATCTAATACAAGGAAAAAACTCCATTCTTAATTATTTTCCCAACACCAAAATAATGGAATTGATGTACAATACATGGAAAGAAATAATATTTTCTTATTTTCAGAAAACTAAAAAAATTGAAGTCTAATACATGGAAAAAACACAATTTTGTATTGTATTTCACAATACCAAAAAAATGGAATTGAGGTATAACACAAGGAAAGAAATAATGTTTTGTTATTTTCACAAAATCGCAAAATAAGTTGTCTAATACATGGAAAAAACATAATTTGTATTGTTTTTCACAAAACCACAAAAATTAAAATCTAATATATAGAAAAAAGAATCCATTGTCAATGATTTTACAATAACAAAAAATTGGAATTGAGGTGTAATACATGGAAAAACATAATATTTTGTTATTTTCACAAAACCGCAAAATGACAAGTCTAATACACGGAAAAAACACAATTTTGTATTGTTTTTCACAAAACCACAAAAATTAAAATCTAATACAAGGAAAAAACTCCATTCTTAATTATTTTCCCAACACCAAAATAATGGAATTGATGTACAATACATGGAAAGAAATAATATTTTCTTATTTTCAGAAAACTAAAAAAATTGAAGTCTAATACATGGAAAAAACACAATTTTGTATTGTATTTCACAATACCAAAAAAATGGAATTGAGGTATAACACAAGGAAAGAAATAATGTTTTGTTATTTTCACAAAATCGCAAAATAAGTTGTCTAATACATGGAAAAAACATAATTTGTATTGTTTTTCACAAAACCACAAAAATTAAAATCTAATATATAGAAAAAAGAATCCATTGTCAATGATTTTACAATAACAAAAAATTGGAATTGAGGTGTAATACATGGAAAAACATAATATTTTGTTATTTTCACAAAACCGCAAAATGACAAGTCTAATACACGGAAAAAACACAATTTTATATTGTTTTTCACAAAACCACAAAAATTAAAATCTAATACATGGAAAAACTCCATTGTTAATTATTTTCCCAACACCAAAAAAATGGAATTGATGTACCATACATGGAAAGAAATAATATTTTCTTATTTTCAGAAAACTAAAAAAACTGAAGTCTAATACATGGAAAAAACACAATTTTGTATTGTTTTTCACAATACCAAAAAAATGGAATTGAGGTACAATACATGGAAAGAAATAATATTTTGTTATTTTCACAAAATCGCAAAATAAGATGTCTAATACATGGAAAAAACATAATTTGTATTGTTTTTCACAAAACCACAAAAATTAAAATCTAATATATAGAAAAAAGAATCCATTGTCAATGATTTTACAATAACAAAAAATTGGAATTGAGGTGTAATACATGGAAAAACATAATATTTTGTTATTTTCACAAAACCGCAAAATGACAAGTCTAATACACGGAAAAAACACAATTTTGTATTGTTTTTCACAAAACCACAAAAATTAAAATCTAATACAAGGAAAAAACTCCATTCTTAATTATTTTCCCAACACCAAAATAATGGAATTGATGTACAATACATGGAAAGAAATAATATTTTCTTATTTTCAGAAAACTAAAAAAATTGAAGTCTAATACATGTAAAAAACACAATTTTGTATTGTATTTCACAATACCAAAAAAATGGAATTGAGGTATAACACAAGGAAAGAAATAATATTTTGTTATTTTCACAAAATCGCAAAATAAGTTGTCTAATACATGGAAAAAACATAATTTGTATTGTTTTTCACAAAACCACAAAAATTAAAATCTAATATATAGAAAAAAGAATCCATTGTCAATGATTTTACAATAACAAAAAATTGGAATTGAGGTGTAATACATGGAAAAACATAATATTTTGTTATTTTCACAAAACCGCAAAATGACAAGTCTAATACACGGAAAAAACACAATTTTATATTGTTTTTCACAAAACCACAAAAATTAAAATCTAATACATGGAAAAACTCCATTGTTAATTATTTTCCCAACACCAAAAAAATGGAATTGATGTACCATACATGGAAAGAAATAATATTTTCTTATTTTCAGAAAACTAAAAAAACTGAAGTCTAATACATGGAAAAAACACAATTTTGTATTGTTTTTCACAATACCAAAAAAATGGAATTGAGGTACAATACATGGAAAGAAATAATATTTTGTTATTTTCACAAAATCGCAAAATAAGATGTCTAATACATGGAAAAAACATAATTTGTATTGTTTTTCACAAAACCACAAAAATTAAAATCTAATATATAGAAAAAAGAATCCATTGTCAATGATTTTACAATAACAAAAAATTGGAATTGAGGTGTAATACATGGAAAAACATAATATTTTGTTATTTTCACAAAACCGCAAAATGACAAGTCTAATACACGGAAAAAACACAATTTTGTATTGTTTTTCACAAAACCACAAAAATTAAAATCTAATACAAGGAAAAAACTCCATTCTTAATTATTTTCCCAACACCAAAATAATGGAATTGATGTACAATACATGGAAAGAAATAATATTTTCTTATTTTCAGAAAACTAAAAAAATTGAAGTCTAATACATGGAAAAAACACAATTTTGTATTGTATTTCACAATACCAAAAAAATGGAATTGAGGTATAACACAAGGAAAGAAATAATGTTTTGTTATTTTCACAAAATCGCAAAATAAGTTGTCTAATACATGGAAAAAACATAATTTGTATTGTTTTTCACAAAACCACAAAAATTAAAATCTAATATATAGAAAAAAGAATCCATTGTCAATGATTTTACAATAACAAAAAATTGGAATTGAGGTGTAATACATGGAAAAACATAATATTTTGTTATTTTCACAAAACCGCAAAATGACAAGTCTAATACACGGAAAAAACACAATTTTGTATTGTTTTTCACAAAACCACAAAAATTAAAATCTAATACAAGGAAAAAACTCCATTCTTAATTATTTTCCCAACACCAAAATAATGGAATTGATGTACAATACATGGAAAGAAATAATATTTTCTTATTTTCAGAAAACTAAAAAAATTGAAGTCTAATACATGGAAAAAACACAATTTTGTATTGTATTTCACAATACCAAAAAAATGGAATTGAGGTATAACACAAGGAAAGAAATAATGTTTTGTTATTTTCACAAAATCGCAAAATAAGTTGTCTAATACATGGAAAAAACATAATTTGTATTGTTTTTCACAAAACCACAAAAATTAAAATCTAATATATAGAAAAAAGAATCCATTGTCAATGATTTTACAATAACAAAAAATTGGAATTGAGGTGTAATACATGGAAAAACATAATATTTTGTTATTTTCACAAAACCGCAAAATGACAAGTCTAATACACGGAAAAAACACAATTTTATATTGTTTTTCACAAAACCACAAAAATTAAAATCTAATACATGGAAAAACTCCATTGTTAATTATTTTCCCAACACCAAAAAAATGGAATTGATGTACCATACATGGAAAGAAATAATATTTTCTTATTTTCAGAAAACTAAAAAAACTGAAGTCTAATACATGGAAAAAACACAATTTTGTATTGTTTTTCACAATACCAAAAAAATGGAATTGAGGTACAATACATGGAAAGAAATAATATTTTGTTATTTTCACAAAATCGCAAAATAAGATGTCTAATACATGGAAAAAACATAATTTGTATTGTTTTTCACAAAACCACAAAAATTAAAATCTAATATATAGAAAAAAGAATCCATTGTCAATGATTTTACAATAACAAAAAATTGGAATTGAGGTGTAATACATGGAAAAACATAATATTTTGTTATTTTCACAAAACCGCAAAATGACAAGTCTAATACACGGAAAAAACACAATTTTGTATTGTTTTTCACAAAACCACAAAAATTAAAATCTAATACAAGGAAAAAACTCCATTCTTAATTATTTTCCCAACACCAAAATAATGGAATTGATGTACAATACATGGAAAGAAATAATATTTTCTTATTTTCAGAAAACTAAAAAAATTGAAGTCTAATACATGGAAAAAACACAATTTTGTATTGTATTTCACAATACCAAAAAAATGGAATTGAGGTATAACACAAGGAAAGAAATAATGTTTTGTTATTTTCACAAAATCGCAAAATAAGTTGTCTAATACATGGAAAAAACATAATTTGTATTGTTTTTCACAAAACCACAAAAATTAAAATCTAATATATAGAAAAAAGAATCCATTGTCAATGATTTTACAATAACAAAAAATTGGAATTGAGGTGTAATACATGGAAAAACATAATATTTTGTTATTTTCACAAAACCGCAAAATGACAAGTCTAATACACGGAAAAAACACAATTTTATATTGTTTTTCACAAAACCACAAAAATTAAAATCTAATACATGGAAAAACTCCATTGTTAATTATTTTCCCAACACCAAAAAAATGGAATTGATGTACCATACATGGAAAGAAATAATATTTTCTTATTTTCAGAAAACTAAAAAAACTGAAGTCTAATACATGGAAAAAACACAATTTTGTATTGTTTTTCACAATACCAAAAAAATGGAATTGAGGTACAATACATGGAAAGAAATAATATTTTGTTATTTTCACAAAATCGCAAAATAAGATGTCTAATACATGGAAAAAACATAATTTGTATTGTTTTTCACAAAACCACAAAAATTAAAATCTAATATATAGAAAAAAGAATCCATTGTCAATGATTTTACAATAACAAAAAATTGGAATTGAGGTGTAATACATGGAAAAACATAATATTTTGTTATTTTCACAAAACCGCAAAATGACAAGTCTAATACACGGAAAAAACACAATTTTGTATTGTTTTTCACAAAACCACAAAAATTAAAATCTAATACAAGGAAAAAACTCCATTCTTAATTATTTTCCCAACACCAAAATAATGGAATTGATGTACAATACATGGAAAGAAATAATATTTTCTTATTTTCAGAAAACTAAAAAAATTGAAGTCTAATACATGTAAAAAACACAATTTTGTATTGTATTTCACAATACCAAAAAAATGGAATTGAGGTATAACACAAGGAAAGAAATAATATTTTGTTATTTTCACAAAATCGCAAAATAAGTTGTCTAATACATGGAAAAAACATAATTTGTATTGTTTTTCACAAAACCACAAAAATTAAAATCTAATATATAGAAAAAAGAATCCATTGTCAATGATTTTACAATAACAAAAAATTGGAATTGAGGTGTAATACATGGAAAAACATAATATTTTGTTATTTTCACAAAACCGCAAAATGACAAGTCTAATACACGGAAAAAACACAATTTTATATTGTTTTTCACAAAACCACAAAAATTAAAATCTAATACATGGAAAAACTCCATTGTTAATTATTTTCCCAACACCAAAAAAATGGAATTGATGTACCATACATGGAAAGAAATAATATTTTCTTATTTTCAGAAAACTAAAAAAACTGAAGTCTAATACATGGAAAAAACACAATTTTGTATTGTTTTTCACAATACCAAAAAAATGGAATTGAGGTACAATACATGGAAAGAAATAATATTTTGTTATTTTCACAAAATCGCAAAATAAGATGTCTAATACATGGAAAAAACATAATTTGTATTGTTTTTCACAAAACCACAAAAATTAAAATCTAATATATAGAAAAAAGAATCCATTGTCAATGATTTTACAATAACAAAAAATTGGAATTGAGGTGTAATACATGGAAAAACATAATATTTTGTTATTTTCACAAAACCGCAAAATGACAAGTCTAATACACGGAAAAAACACAATTTTGTATTGTTTTTCACAAAACCACAAAAATTAAAATCTAATACAAGGAAAAAACTCCATTCTTAATTATTTTCCCAACACCAAAATAATGGAATTGATGTACAATACATGGGAAGAAATAATATTTTCTTATTTTCAGAAAACTAAAAAAATTGAAGTCTAATACATGGAAAAAACACAATTTTGTATTGTATTTCACAATACCAAAAAAATGGAATTGAGGTATAACACAAGGAAAGAAATAATGTTTTGTTATTTTCACAAAATCGCAAAATAAGTTGTCTAATACATGGAAAAAACATAATTTGTATTGTTTTTCACAAAACCACAAAAATTAAAATCTAATATATAGAAAAAAGAATCCATTGTCAATGATTTTACAATAACAAAAAATTGGAATTGAGGTGTAATACATGGAAAAACATAATATTTTGTTATTTTCACAAAACCGCAAAATGACAAGTCTAATACACGGAAAAAACACAATTTTATATTGTTTTTCACAAAACCACAAAAATTAAAATCTAATACATGGAAAAACTCCATTGTTAATTATTTTCCCAACACCAAAAAAATGGAATTGATGTACCATACATGGAAAGAAATAATATTTTCTTATTTTCAGAAAACTAAAAAAACTGAAGTCTAATACATGGAAAAAACACAATTTTGTATTGTTTTTCACAATACCAAAAAAATGGAATTGAGGTACAATACATGGAAAGAAATAATATTTTGTTATTTTCACAAAATCGCAAAATAAGATGTCTAATACATGGAAAAAACATAATTTGTATTGTTTTTCACAAAACCACAAAAATTAAAATCTAATATATAGAAAAAAGAATCCATTGTCAATGATTTTACAATAACAAAAAATTGGAATTGAGGTGTAATACATGGAAAAACATAATATTTTGTTATTTTCACAAAACCGCAAAATGACAAGTCTAATACACGGAAAAAACACAATTTTGTATTGTTTTTCACAAAACCACAAAAATTAAAATCTAATACAAGGAAAAAACTCCATTCTTAATTATTTTCCCAACACCAAAATAATGGAATTGATGTACAATACATGGAAAGAAATAATATTTTCTTATTTTCAGAAAACTAAAAAAATTGAAGTCTAATACATGTAAAAAACACAATTTTGTATTGTATTTCACAATACCAAAAAAATGGAATTGAGGTATAACACAAGGAAAGAAATAATATTTTGTTATTTTCACAAAATCGCAAAATAAGTTGTCTAATACATGGAAAAAACATAATTTGTATTGTTTTTCACAAAACCACAAAAATTAAAATCTAATATATAGAAAAAAGAATCCATTGTCAATGATTTTACAATAACAAAAAATTGGAATTGAGGTGTAATACATGGAAAAACATAATATTTTGTTATTTTCACAAAACCGCAAAATGACAAGTCTAATACACGGAAAAAACACAATTTTATATTGTTTTTCACAAAACCACAAAAATTAAAATCTAATACATGGAAAAACTCCATTGTTAATTATTTTCCCAACACCAAAAAAATGGAATTGATGTACCATACATGGAAAGAAATAATATTTTCTTATTTTCAGAAAACTAAAAAAACTGAAGTCTAATACATGGAAAAAACACAATTTTGTATTGTTTTTCACAATACCAAAAAAATGGAATTGAGGTACAATACATGGAAAGAAATAATATTTTGTTATTTTCACAAAATCGCAAAATAAGATGTCTAATACATGGAAAAAACATAATTTGTATTGTTTTTCACAAAACCACAAAAATTAAAATCTAATATATAGAAAAAAGAATCCATTGTCAATGATTTTACAATAACAAAAAATTGGAATTGAGGTGTAATACATGGAAAAACATAATATTTTGTTATTTTCACAAAACCGCAAAATGACAAGTCTAATACACGGAAAAAACACAATTTTGTATTGTTTTTCACAAAACCACAAAAATTAAAATCTAATACAAGGAAAAAACTCCATTCTTAATTATTTTCCCAACACCAAAATAATGGAATTGATGTACAATACATGGAAAGAAATAATATTTTCTTATTTTCAGAAAACTAAAAAAATTGAAGTCTAATACATGGAAAAAACACAATTTTGTATTGTATTTCACAATACCAAAAAAATGGAATTGAGGTATAACACAAGGAAAGAAATAATGTTTTGTTATTTTCACAAAATCGCAAAATAAGTTGTCTAATACATGGAAAAAACATAATTTGTATTGTTTTTCACAAAACCACAAAAATTAAAATCTAATATATAGAAAAAAGAATCCATTGTCAATGATTTTACAATAACAAAAAATTGGAATTGAGGTGTAATAGATGGAAAAACATAATATTTTGTTATTTTCACAAAACCGCAAAATGACAAGTCTAATACACGGAAAAAACACAATTTTATATTGTTTTTCACAAAACCACAAAAATTAAAATCTAATACATGGAAAAACTCCATTGTTAATTATTTTCCCAACACCAAAAAAATGGAATTGATGTACCATACATGGAAAGAAATAATATTTTCTTATTTTCAGAAAACTAAAAAAACTGATGTCTAATACATGGAAAAAACACAATTTTGTATTGTTTTTCACAATACCAAAAAAATGGAATTGAGGTACAATACATGGAAAGAAATAATATTTTGTTATTTTCACAAAATCGCAAAATAAGATGTCTAATACATGGAAAAAACATAATTTGTATTGTTTTTCACAAAACCACAAAAATTAAAATCTAATATATAGAAAAAAGAATCCATTGTCAATGATTTTACAATAACAAAAAATTGGAATTGAGGTGTAATACATGGAAAAACATAATATTTTGTTATTTTCACAAAACCGCAAAATGACAAGTCTAATACACGGAAAAAACACAATTTTGTATTGTTTTTCACAAAACCACAAAAATTAAAATCTAATACAAGGAAAAAACTCCATTCTTAATTATTTTCCCAACACCAAAATAATGGAATTGATGTACAATACATGGAAAGAAATAATATTTTCTTATTTTCAGAAAACTAAAAAAATTGAAGTCTAATACATGGAAAAAACACAATTTTATATTGTATTTCACAATACCAAAAAAATGGAATTGAGGTATAACACAAGGAAAGAAATAATATTTTGTTATTTTCACAAAATCGCAAAATAAGTTGTCTAATACATGGAAAAAACATAATTTGTATTGTTTTTCACAAAACCACAAAAATTAAAATCTAATATATAGAAAAAAGAATCCATTGTCAATGATTTTACAATAACAAAAAATTGGAATTGAGGTGTAATACATGGAAAAACATAATATTTTGTTATTTTCACAAAACCGCAAAATGACAAGTCTAATACACGGAAAAAACACAATTTTATATTGTTTTTCACAAAACCACAAAAATTAAAATCTAATACATGGAAAAACTCCATTGTTAATTATTTTCCCAACACCAAAAAAATGGAATTGATGTACCATACATGGAAAGAAATAATATTTTCTTGTTTTCAGAAAACTAAAAAAACTGAAGTCTAATACATGGAAAAAACACAATTTTGTATTGTTTTTCACAATACCAAAAAAATGCAATTGAGGTACAATACATGGAAAGAAATAATATTTTGTTATTTTCACAAAATCGCAAAATAAGATGTCTAATACATGGAAAAAACATAATTTGTATTGTTTTTCACAAAACCAGAAAAATTAAAATCTAATATATAAAAAAAAAAATCCATTGTTAATGATTTTCACAATACCAAAAAATTGCAATTGGAGTGTAATACATGGAAAAAAATAATATTTTTTTATTTTCACAGACCCGCAAAATGACAAGTCTAATACATGGAAAAAAAAAATTTGTATTGTTTTTCACAGACCACAAAATTAAAATCTAATACATGCAAAATACTCCATTGTTATTGATTTTCACAATACCAAAAAATCTAATTGACGTGTAATACATGGAAAGAAATTATATTTTGTTATTTTCACAAAACCAAAAAAATTAAAGTGTAATACATGAAAAAAAGTCAATTTTGTATTGTTTTTCACAAATCCACATAAATTAAAATCTAATACATGGAAAATACTCCATTATTATTTATTTTCACAATACCAAAAAAATGGAATTGAGGTACAATACGTGGAAAGAAATAATATTTTGTTATTTTCACAAAACCAAAAAAATTGAAGTGTAATAAATGGAAAAAAGACAATTTTGTATTGTTTTTCACAAAGCCACATAAATTAAAATCTAACACAATGGAAAATACTCCATTGTTATTTATTTTCACAATACCAAAAAAATGGAATTGAGGTACAATATGTGGAAAGAAATAATATTTTGTTATTTTCACAAAATCGCAAAATAAGTTGTCTAATACAAGGAAAGAACATAATTTGTATTGTTTTTCACAAAACCAAAAAAATTAAAATCTAATATATAGAAAAAAGAATACATTGTCAATGATTTTACAATAACAAAAAATTGGAATTGAGGTGTAATACATGGAAAAACATAATATTTTGTTATTTTCACAAAACCGCAAAATGACAAGTCTAATACACGGAAAAAACACAATTTTATATTGTTTTTCACAAAACCACAAAAATTAAAATCTAATACATGGAAAAACTCCATTGTTAATTATTTTCCCAACACCAAAAAAGTGGAATTGATGTACCATACATGGAAAGAAATAATATTTTCTTATTTTCAGAAAACTAAAAAAACTGAAGTCTAATACATGGAAAAAACACAATTTTGTATTGTTTTTCACAATACCAAAAAAATGGAATTGAGGTACAATACATGGAAAGAAATAATATTTTGTTATTTTCACAAAATCGCAAAATAAGATGTCTAATACATGGAAAAAACATAATTTGTATTGTTTTTCACAAAACCACAAAAATTAAAATCTAATATATAGAAAAAAGAATCCATTGTCAATGATTTTACAATAACAAAAAATTGGAATTGAGGTGTAATACATGGAAAAACATAATATTTTGTTATTTTCACAAAACCGCAAAATGACAAGTCTAATACACGGAAAAAACACAATTTTGTATTGTTTTTCACAAAACCACAAAAATTAAAATGTAATACAAGGAAAAAACTCCATTCTTAATTATTTTCCCAACACCAAAATAATGGAATTGATGTACAATACATGGAAAGAAATAATATTTTCTTATTTTCAGAAAACTAAAAAAATTGAAGTCTAATACATGGAAAAAACACAATTTTGTATTGTATTTCACAATACCAAAAAAATGGAATTGAGGTATAACACAAGGAAAGAAATAATATTTTGTTATTTTCACAAAATCGCAAAATAAGTTGTCTAATACATGGAAAAAACATAATTTGTATTGTTTTTCACAAAACCACAAAAATTAAAATCTAATATATAGAAAAAAGAATCCATTGTCAATGATTTTACAATAACAAAAAATTGGAATTGAGGTGTAATACATGGAAAAACATAATATTTTGTTATTTTCACAAAACCGCAAAATGACAAGTCTAATACACGGAAAAAACACAATTTTATATTGTTTTTCACAAAACCACAAAAATTAAAATCTAATACATGGAAAAACTCCATTGTTAATTATTTTCCCAACACCAAAAAAATGGAATTGATGTACCATACATGGAAAGAAATAATATTTTCTTATTTTCAGAAAACTAAAAAAACTGAAGTCTAATACATGGAAAAAACACAATTTTGTATTGTTTTTCACAATACCAAAAAAATGGAATTGAGGTACAATACATGGAAAGAAATAATATTTTGTTATTTTCACAAAATCGCAAAATAAGATGTCTAATACATGGAAAAAACATAATTTGTATTGTTTTTCACAAAACCACAAAAATTTAAATCTAATATATAGAAAAAAGAATCCATTGTCAATGATTTTACAATAACAAAAAATTGGAATTGAGGTGTAATACATGGAAAAACATAATATTTTGTTATTTTCACAAAACCGCAAAATGACAAGTCTAATACACGGAAAAAACACAATTTTGTATTGTTTTTCACAAAACCACAAAAATTAAAATCTAATACAAGGAAAAAACTCCATTCTTAATTATTTTCCCAACACCAAAATAATGGAATTGATGTACAATACATGGAAAGAAATAATATTTTCTTATTTTCAGAAAACTAAAAAAATTGAAGTCTAATACATGGAAAAAACACAATTTTGTAATGTATTTCACAATACCAAAAAAATGGAATTGAGGTATAACACAAGGAAAGAAATAATATTTTGTTATTTTCACAAAATCGCAAAATAAGTTGTCTAATACATGGAAAAAACATAATTTGTATTGTTTTTCACAAAACCACAAAAATTAAAATCTAATATATAGAAAAAAGAATCCATTGTCAATGATATTACAATAACAAAAAATTGGAATTGAGGTGTAATACATGGAAAAACATAATATTTTGTTAATTTCACAAAACCGCAAAATGACAAGTCTAATACACGGAAAAAACACAATTTTATATTGTTTTTCACAAAACCACAAAAATTAAAATCTAATACATGGAAAAACTCCATTGTTAATTATTTTCCCAACACCAAAAAAATGGAATTGATGTACCATACATGGAAAGAAATAATATTTTCTTATTTTCAGAAAACTAAAAAAACTGAAGTCTAATACATGGAAAAAACACAATTTTGTATTGTTTTTCACAATACCAAAAAAATGGAATTGAGGTACAATACATGGAAAGAAATAATATTTTGTTATTTTCACAAAATCGCAAAATAAGATGTCTAATACATGGAAAAAACATAATTTGTATTGTTTTTCACAAAACCACAAAAATTAAAATCTAATATATAAAAAAAAAATCCATTGTTAATGATTTTCACAATACCAAAAAATTGCAATTGGAGTGTAATACATGGAAAAAAATAATATTTTTTTATTTTCACAGACCCGCAAAATGACAAGTCTAATACATGGAAAAAAAAAATTTGTATTGTTTTTCACAGACCACAAAATTAAAATCTAATACATGCAAAATACTCCATTGTTATTGATTTTCACAATACCAAAAAATCTAATTGACGTGTAATACATGGAAAGAAATTATATTTTGTTATTTTCACAAAACCAAAAAAATTAAAGTGTAATACATGAAAAAAAGTCAATTTTGTATTGTTTTTCACAAATCCACATAAATTAAAATCTAATACATGGAAAATACTCCATTATTATTTATTTTCACAATACCAAAAAAATGGAATTGAGGTACAATACGTGGAAAGAAATAATATTTTGTTATTTTCACAAAACCAAAAAAATTGAAGTGTAATAAATGGAAAAAAGACAATTTTGTATTGTTTTTCACAAAGCCACATAAATTAAAATCTAATACAATGGAAAATACTCCATTGTTATTTATTTTCACAATACCAAAAAAATGGAATTGAGGTACAATACGTGGAAAGAAATAATATTTTGTTATATTCACAAAATCGCAAAATAAGTTGTCTAATACAAGGAAAGAACATAATTTGTATTGTTTTTCACAAAACCAAAAAAATTAAAATCTAATATATAGAAAAAAGAATCCATTGTCAATGATTTTACAATAACAAAAAATTGGAATTGAGGTGTAATACCTGGAAAAACATAATATTTTGTTATTTTCACAAAACCGCAAAATGACAAGTCTAATACACGGAAAAAACACAATTTTATATTGTTTTTCACAAAACCACAAAAATTAAAATCTAATACATGGAAAAACTCCATTGTTAATTATTTTCCCAACACCAAAAAAGTGGAATTGATGTACCATACATGGAAAGAAATAATATTTTCTTATTTTCAGAAAACTAAAAAAACTGAAGTCTAATACATGGAAAAAACACAATTTTGTATTGTTTTTCACAATACCAAAAAAATGGAATTGAGGTACAATACATGGAAAGAAATAATATTTTGTTATTTTCACAAAATCGCAAAATAAGATGTCTAATACATGGAAAAAACATAATTTGTATTGTTTTTCACAAAACCACAAAAATTAAAATCTAATATATAGAAAAAAGAATCCATTGTCAATGATTTTACAATAACAAAAAATTGGAATTGAGGTGTAATACATGGAAAAACATAATATTTTGTTATTTTCACAAAACCGCAAAATGACAAGTCTAATACACGGAAAAAACACAATTTTGTATTGTTTTTCACAAAACCACAAAAATTAAAATCTAATACAAGGAAAAAACTCCATTCTTAATTATTTTCCCAACACCAAAATAATGGAATTGATGTACAATACATGGAAAGAAATAATATTTTCTTATTTTCAGAAAACTAAAAAAATTGAAGTCTAATACATGGAAAAAACACAATTTTGTATTGTATTTCACAATACCAAAAAAATGGAATTGAGGTATAACACAAGGAAAGAAATAATGTTTTGTTATTTTCACAAAATCGCAAAATAAGTTGTCTAATACATGGAAAAAACATAATTTGTATTGTTTTTCACAAAACCACAAAAATTAAAATCTAATATATAGAAAAAAGAATCCATTGTCAATGATTTTACAATAACAAAAAATTGGAATTGAGGTGTAATACATGGAAAAACATAATATTTTGTTATTTTCACAAAACCGCAAAATGACAAGTCTAATACACGGAAAAAACACAATTTTATATTGTTTTTCACAAAACCACAAAAATTAAAATCTAATACATGGAAAAACTCCATTGTTAATTATTTTCCCAACACCAAAAAAATGGAATTGATGTACCATACATGGAAAGAAATAATATTTTGTTATTTTCAGAAAACTAAAAAAACTGAAGTCTAATACATGGAAAAAACACAATTTTGTATTGTTTTTCACAATACCAAAAAAATGGAATTGAGGTACAATACATGGAAAGAAATAATATTTTGTTATTTTCACAAAATCGCAAAATAAGATGTCTAATACATGGAAAAAACATAATTTGTATTGTTTTTCACAAAACCACTAAAATTAAAATCTAATATATAGAAAAAAGAATCCATTGTCGATTTTACAATAACAAAAAATTGGAATTGAGGTGTAATACATGGAAAAACATAATATTTTGTTATTTTCACAAAACCGCAAAATGACAAGTCTAATACACGGAAAAAACACAATTTTGTATTGTTTTTCACAAAACCACAAAAATTAAAATGTAATACAAGGAAAAAACTCCATTCTTAATTATTTTCCCAACACCAAAATAATGGAATTGATGTACAATTCATGGAAAGAAATAATATTTTCTTATTTTCAGAAAACTAAAAAAATTGAAGTCTAATACATGGAAAAAACACAATTTTGTATTGTATTTCACAATACCAAAAAAATGGAATTGAGGTATAACACAAGGAAAGAAATAATATTTTGTTATTTTCACAAAATCGCAAAATAAGTTGTCTAATACATGGGAAAAACATAATTTGTATTGTTTTTCACAAAACCACAAAAATTAAAATCTAATATATAGAAAAAAGAATCCATTGTCAATGATTTTACAATAACAAAAAATTGGAATTGAGGTGTAATACATGGAAAAACATAATATTTTGTTATTTTCACAAAACCGCAAAATGACAAGTCTAATACACGGAAAAAACACAATTTTATATTGTTTTTCACAAAACCACAAAAATTAAAATCTAATACATGGAAAAACTCCATTGTTAATTATTTTCCCAACACCAAAAAAGTGGAATTGATGTACCATACATGGAAAGAAATAATATTTTCTTATTTTCAGAAAACTAAAAAAACTGAAGTCTAATACATGGAAAAAACACAATTTTGTATTGTTTTTCACAATACCAAAAAAATGGAATTGAGGTACAATACATGGAAAGAAATAATATTTTGTTATTTTCACAAAATCGCAAAATAAGATGTCTAATACATGGAAAAAATATAATTTGTATTGTTTTTCACAAAACCACTAAAATTAAAATCTAATATATAGAAAAAAGAATCCATTGTCAATGATTTTACAATAACAAAAAATTGGAATTGAGGTGTAATACATGGAAAAACATAATATTTTGTTATTTTCAGAAAACCGCAAAATGACAAGTCTAATACACGGAAAAAACACAATTTTGTATTGTTTTTCACAAAACCACAAAAATTAAAATGTAATACAAGGAAAAAACTCCATTCTTAATTATTTTCCCAACACCAAAATAATGGAATTGATGTACAATACATGGAAAGAAATAATATTTTCTTATTTTCAGAAAACTAAAAAAATTGAAGTCTAATACATGGAAAAAACACAATTTTGTATTGTATTTCACAATACCAAAAAAATGGAATTGAGGTATAACACAAGGAAAGAAATAATATTTTGTTATTTTCACAAAATCGCAAAATAAGTTGTCTAATACATGGAAAAAACATAATTTGTATTGTTTTTCACAAAACCACAAAAATTAAAATCTAATATATAAAAAAAAAATCCATTGTTAATGATTTTCACAATACCAAAAAATTGCAATTGGAGTGTAATACATGGAAAAAAATAATATTTTTTTATTTTCACAGACCCGCAAAATGACAAGTCTAATACATGGAAAAAAAAAATTTGTATTGTTTTTCACAGACCACAAAATTAAAATCTAATACATGCAAAATACTCCATTGTTATTGATTTTCACAATACCAAAAAATCTAATTGACGTGTAATACATGGAAAGAAATTATATTTTGTTATTTTCACAAAACCAAAAAAATTAAAGTGTAATACATGAAAAAAAGTCAATTTTGTATTGTTTTTCACAAATCCACATAAATTAAAATCTAATACATGGAAAATACTCCATTATTATTTATTTTCACAATACCAAAAAAATGGAATTGAGGTACAATACGTGGAAAGAAATAATATTTTGTTATTTTCACAAAACCAAAAAAATTGAAGTGTAATAAATGGAAAAAAGACAATTTTGTATTGTTTTTCACAAAGCCACATAAATTAAAATCTAATACAATGGAAAATACTCCATTGTTATTTATTTTCACAATACCAAAAAAATGGAATTGAGGTACAATACGTGGAAAGAAATAATATTTTGTTATATTCACAAAATCGCAAAATAAGTTGTCTAATACAAGGAAAGAACATAATTTGTATTGTTTTTCACAAAACCAAAAAAATTAAAATCTAATATATAGAAAAAAGAATCCATTGTCAATGATTTTACAATAACAAAAAATTGGAATTGAGGTGTAATACATGGAAAAACATAATATTTTGTTATTTTCACAAAACCGCAAAATGACAAGTCTAATACACGGAAAAAACACAATTTTATATTGTTTTTCACAAAACCACAAAAATTAAAATCTAATACATGGAAAAACTCCATTGTTAATTATTTTCCCAACACCAAAAAAGTGGAATTGATGTACCATACATGGAAAGAAATAATATTTTCTTATTTTCAGAAAACTAAAAAAACTGAAGTCTAATACATGGAAAAAACACAATTTTGTATTGTTTTTCACAATACCAAAAAAATGGAATTGAGGTACAATACATGGAAAGAAATAATATTTTGTTATTTTCACAAAATCGCAAAATAAGATGTCTAATACATGGAAAAAATATAATTTGTATTGTTTTTCACAAAACCACTAAAATTAAAATCTAATATATAGAAAAAAGAATCCATTGTCAATGATTTTACAATAACAAAAAATTGGAATTGAGGTGTAATACATGGAAAAACATAATATTTTGTTATTTTCACAAAACCGCAAAATGACAAGTCTAATACACGGAAAAAACACAATTTTGTATTGTTTTTCACAAAACCACAAAAATTAAAATGTAATACAAGGAAAAAACTCCATTCTTAATTATTTTCCCAACACCAAAATAATGGAATTGATGTACAATTCATGGAAAGAAATAATATTTTCTTATTTTCAGAAAACTAAAAAAATTGAAGTCTAATACATGGAAAAAACACAATTTTGTATTGTATTTCACAATACCAAAAAAATGGAATTGAGGTACAACACAAGGAAAGAAATAATATTTTGTTATTTTCACAAAATCGCAAAATAAGTTGTCTAATACATGGGAAAAACATAATTTGTATTGTTTTTCACAAAACCACAAAAATTAAAATCTAATATATAGAAAAAAGAATCCATTGTCAATGATTTTACAATAACAAAAAATTGGAATTGAGGTGTAATACATGGAAAAACATAATATTTTGTTATTTTCACAAAACCGCAAAATGACAAGTCTAATACACGGAAAAAACACAATTTTATATTGTTTTTCACAAAACCACAAAAATTAAAATCTAATACATGGAAAAACTCCATTGTTAATTATTTTCCCAACACCAAAAAAGTGGAATTGATGTACCATACATGGAAAGAAATAATATTTTCTTATTTTCAGAAAACTAAAAAAACTGAAGTCTAATACATGGAAAAAACACAATTTTGTATTGTTTTTCACAATACCAAAAAAATGGAATTGAGGTACAATACATGGAAAGAAATAATATTTTGTTATTTTCACAAAATCGCAAAATAAGATGTCTAATACATGGAAAAAATATAATTTGTATTGTTTTTCACAAAACCACTAAAATTAAAATCTAATATATAGAAAAAAGAATCCATTGTCAATGATTTTACAATAACAAAAAATTGGAATTGAGGTGTAATACATGGAAAAACATAATATTTTGTTATTTTCACAAAACCGCAAAATGACAAGTCTAATACACGGAAAAAACACAATTTTGTATTGTTTTTCACAAAACCACAAAAATTAAAATGTAATACAAGGAAAAAACTCCATTCTTAATTATTTTCCCAACACCAAAATAATGGAATTGATGTACAATACATGGAAAGAAATAATATTTTCTTATTTTCAGAAAACTAAAAAAATTGAAGTCTAATACATGGAAAAAACACAATTTTGTATTGTATTTCACAATACCAAAAAAATGGAATTGAGGTATAACACAAGGAAAGAAATAATATTTTGTTATTTTCACAAAATCGCAAAATAAGTTGTCTAATACATGGAAAAAACATAATTTGTATTGTTTTTCACAAAACCACAAAAATTAAAATCTAATATATAGAAAAAAGAATCCATTGTCAATGATTTTACAATAACAAAAAATTGGAATTGAGGTGTAATACATGGAAAAACATAATATTTTGTTATTTTCACAAAACCGCAAAATGACAAGTCTAATACACGGAAAAAACACAATTTTATATTGTTTTTCACAAAACCACAAAAATTAAAATCTAATACATGGAAAAACTCCATTGTTAATTATTTTCCCAACACCAAAAAAATGGAATTGATGTACCATACATGGAAAGAAATAATATTTTCTTATTTTCAGAAAACTAAAAAAACTGAAGTCTAATACATGGAAAAAACACAATTTTGTATTGTTTTTCACAATACCAAAAAAATGGAATTGAGGTACAATACATGGAAAGAAATAATATTTTGTTATTTTCACAAAATCGCAAAATAAGATGTCTAATACATGGAAAAAACATAATTTGTATTGTTTTTCACAAAACCACAAAAATTAAAATCTAATATATAAAAAAAAAATCCATTGTTAATGATTTTCACAATACCAAAAAATTGCAATTGGAGTGTAATACATGGAAAAAAATAATATTTTTTTATTTTCACAGACCCGCAAAATGACAAGTCTAATACACGGAAAAAACACAATTTTGTATTGTTTTTCACAAAACCACAAAAATTAAAATGTAATACAAGGAAAAAACTCCATTCTTAATTATTTTCCCAACACCAAAATAATGGAATTGATGTACAATACATGGAAAGAAATAATATTTTCTTATTTTCAGAAAACTAAAAAAATTGAAGTCTAATACATGGAAAAAACACAATTTTGTATTGTATTTCACAATACCAAAAAAATGGAATTGAGGTATAACACAAGGAAAGAAATAATATTTTGTTATTTTCACAAAATCGCAAAATAAGTTGTCTAATACATGGAAAAAACATAATTTGTATTGTTTTTCACAAAACCACAAAAATTAAAATCTAATATATAGAAAAAAGAATCCATTGTCAATGATTTTACAATAACAAAAAATTGGAATTGAGGTGTAATACGTGGAAAAACATAATATTTTGTTATTTTCACAAAACCGCAAAATGACAAGTCTAATACACGGAAAAAACACAATTTTATATTGTTTTTCACAAAACCACAAAAATTAAAATCTAATACATGGAAAAACTCCATTGTTAATTATTTTCCCAACACCAAAAAAATGGAATTGATGTACCATACATGGAAAGAAATAATCTTTTCTTATTTTCAGAAAACTAAAAAAACTGAAGTCTAATACATGGAAAAAACACAATTTTGTATTGTTTTTCACAATACCAAAAAAATTGAATTGAGGTACAATACATGGAAAGAAATAATATTTTGTTATTTTCACAAAATCGCAAAATAAGATGTCTAATACATGGAAAAAACATAATTTGTATTGTTTTTCACAAAACCACAAAAATTAAAATCTAATATATAAAAAAAAAATCCATTGTTAATGATTTTCACAATACCAAAAAATTGCAATTGGAGTGTATACATGGAAAAAAATAATTTTTTTTTATTTTCACAGACCCGCAAAATTACAAGTCTAATACATGGAAAAAAAAAAATTTGTATTGTTTTTCACAGACCACAAAATTAAAATCTAATACATGCAAAATACTCCATTGTTATTGATTTTCACAATACCAAAAAATCTAATTGACGTGTAATACATGGAAAGAAATTATATTTTGTTATTTTCACAAAACCAAAAAAATTAAAGTGTAATACATGAAAAAAAGACAATTTTGTATTGTTTTTCACAAATCCACATAAATTAAAATCTAATACATGGAAAATACTCCATTGTTATTTATTTTCACAATACCAAAAAAATGGAATTGATGTACAATACATGGAAAAAAATAATATTTTGTTATTTTCAAAAAACCGCAAAATGACAAGTCTAATACATGGAAAAAACAGAATTTTGTATTGTTTTTCACAAACCACAAAATTAAAATCTAATACATGCAAAATACTCCATTGTTATTGATTTTAACAATACCAAAAAATCGAATTGACATGTAATACATGGAAAGAAATTATATTTTGGTATTTTAACAAAACCAAAAAAACTGAAGTGTAATACATGAAAAAAAGACAATTTTGTATTGTTTTTCACAAATCCACATAAATTAAAATCTAATACATGGAAAATACTCCATTGTTATTTATTTTCACAATACCAAAAAAATGGAATTGAGGTACAATACGTGGAAAGAAATAATATTTTGTTATTTTCACAAAATCGCAAAATAAGTTGTCTAATACAAGGAAAGAACATAATTTGTATTGTTTTTCACAAAACCAAAAAAATTAAAATCTAATATATAGAAAAAAGAATCCATTGTCAATGATTTTACAATAACAAAAAATTGGAATTGAGGTGTAATACATGGAAAAACATAATATTTTGTTATTTTCACAAAACCGCAAAATGACAAGTCTAATACACGGAAAAAACACAATTTTGTATTGTTTTTCACAAAACCACAAAAATTAAAATCTAATACAAGGAAAAAACTCCATTCTTAATTATTTTCCCAACACCAAAATAATGGAATTGATGTACAATACATGGAAAGAAATAATATTTTCTTATTTTCAGAAAACTAAAAAAATTGAAGTCTAATACATGGAAAAAACACAATTTTGTATTGTATTTCACAATACCAAAAAAATGGAATTGAGGTATAACACAAGGAAAGAAATAATATTTTGTTATTTTCACAAAATCGCAAAATAAGTTGTCTAATACATGGAAAAAACATAATTTGTATTGTTTTTCACAAAACCACAAAAATTAAAATCTAATATATAGAAAAAAGAATCCATTGTCAATGATTTTACAATAACAAAAAATTGGAATTGAGGTGTAATACATGGAAAAACATAATATTTTGTTAATTTCACAAAACCGCAAAATGACAAGTCTAATACACGGAAAAAACACAATTTTATATTGTTTTTCACAAAACCACAAAAATTAAAATCTAATACATGGAAAAACTCCATTGTTAATTATTTTCCCAACACCAAAAAAATGGAATTGATGTACCATACATGGAAAGAAATAATATTTTCTTATTTTCAGAAAACTAAAAAAACTGAAGTCTAATACATGGAAAAAACACAATTTTGTATTGTTTTTCACAATACCAAAAAAATGGAATTGAGGTACAATACATGGAAAGAAATAATATTTTGTTATTTTCACAAAATCGCAAAATAAGATGTCTAATACAATGAAAAAACATAATTTGTATTGTTTTTCACAAAACCACAAAAATTAAAATCTAATATATAAAAAAAAAATCCATTGTTAATGATTTTCACAATACCAAACAATTGCAATTGGAGTGTAATACATGGAAAAAAATAATATTTTTTTATTTTCACAGACCCGAAAAATGACAAGTCTAATACATGGAAAAAAAAAATTTGTACTGTTTTTCACAGACCACAAAATTAAAATCTAATACATGCAAAATACTCCATTGTTATTGATTTTCACAATACCAAAAAATCTAATTGACGTGTAATACATGGAAAGAAATTATATTTTGTTATTTTCACAAAACCAAAAAAATTAAAGTGTAATACATGAAAAAAAGACAATTTTGTATTCTTTTTCACAAATCCACATAAATTAAAATCTAATACATGGAAAATAATCCATTGTTATTTATTTTCACAATACCAAAAAAATGGAATTGATGTACAATACGTGGAAAGAAATAATATTTTGTCATTTTCACAAAATCGCAAAATAAGTTGTCTAATACATGGAAAGAACATAATTTGTATTGTTTTTCACAAAACCAGAAAAATTAAAATCTAATATATAGAAAAAAGAATCCATTTTCAATGATTTTACAATAACAAATAATTGGAATCGAGGTGTAATACATGGAAAAACATAATATTTTGTTATTTTCACAAAACTGCAAAATGACAAGTCTAATACACGGAAAAAACACAATTTTGTATTGTTTTTCACAAAACCACAAAAATTAAAATCTAATACTTGGAAAAAACTCCATCGTTAATTATTTTCCCAACACCAAAAAAATGGAATTGATGTACAATACATGGAAAGAGATAATATTTTCTTATTTTCAGAAAACTAAAATAATTGAAGTCTATTACATGGAAAAAACACAATTTTGAATTGTTTTTCACAATACCAAAAAAATGGAATTGAGGTACAATACATGGAAAGAAACAATATTTTGTTATTTTCACAAAATCGCAAAATAAGTTGTCTAATACATGGAAAAAACATAATTTGTATTGTTTTTCACAAAACCACAAAAATTAAAATCTAATATATAGAAAAAAGAATCCATTGTCAATGATTTTACAATAACAAAAAATTGGAATTGAGGTGTAATACATGGAAAAACATAATATTTTGTTATTTTCACAAAACCGCAAAATGACTAGTCTAATACACGGAAAAAACACAATTTTGTATTGTTTTCACAAAACCACAAAAATTAAAATCTAATACATGGAAAAAACTCCACTGTTAATTATTTTCCCAACACCAAAAAAATGGAATTGATGTACAATACATGGAAAGAAATAATATTTTCTTATTTTCAGAAAACTAAAAAAATTGAAGTCTAATACATGGAAAAAACGTAATTTTGTATTGTTTTTCACAATACCAAAAAAATGGAATTGAGGTACAATACATGGAAAGAAATAATATTTCGTTACTTTCACAAAATCGCAAAATAAATTGTCTAATACATGGAAAAAACATAATTTGTATTGTTTTTCACAAAACCACAAAAATTAAAATCTAATATATAGAAAAAAAGAATCCATTGTCAATAATTTTACAATAACAAAAAATTGGAATTGAGGTGTAATACATGGAAAAACATAATATTTTGTTATTTTCACAAAACCCCAAAATGACAAGTCTAATACACTGAAAAAACACAATTTTGTATTGTTTTTCACAAAACCACAAAAATTAAAATCTAATACATGGAAAAAACTCCATTGTTATTTATTTTCCCAACACCAAAAAAATGGAATTGATGTACCATACATGGAAAGAAATAATATTTTCTTATTTTCATAAAACTAAAAAAATTGAAGTCTAATACATGGAAAAAACACAATTTTGAATTGTTTTTCACAATACCAAAAAAATGGAATTGAGGTACAATACATGGAAAGAAATAATATTTTGTTATTTTTACAAAATCGCAAAATAAGATGTCTAATACATGGAAACAAACATAATTTGTGTGGTTTTTCACAAAAGCACAAAAATTAAAATCTAATATATAGAAAAAAAATCCATTGGTAATGATTTTCACAATACCAAAAAATTGCAATTGGAGTGTAATACATGGAAAAAAATAATATTTTGTTATTTTCAAAAAACCGCAAAATGACAAGTCTAATACATGGAAAAAACAGAATTTTGTATTGTTTTTCACAAACCACAAAATTAAAATCTAATACATGCAAAATACTCCATTGTTATTGATTTTCACAATACCAAAAAATCGAATTGACATGTAATACATGGAAAGAAATTATATTTTGGTATTTTAACAAAACCAAAAAAACTGAAGTGTAATACATGAAAAAAAGACAATTTTGTATTGTTTTTCACAAATCCACATAAATTAAAATCTAATACATGGAAAATACTCCATTGTTATTTATTTTCACAATACCAAAAAAATGGAATTGAGGTACAATACGTGGAAAGAAATAATATTTTGTTATTTTCACAAAATCGCAAAATAAGTTGTCTAATACAAGGAAAGAACATAATTTGTATTGTTTTTCACAAAACCAAAAAAATTAAAATCTAATATATAGAAAAAAGAATCCATTGTCAATGATTTTACAATAACAAAAAATTGGAATTGAGGTGTAATACATGGAAAAACATAATATTTTGTTATTTTCACAAAACCGCAAAATGACAAGTCTAATACACGGAAAAAACACAATTTTGTATTGTTTTTCACAAAACCATAAAAATTAAAATCTAATACAAGGAAAAAACTCCATTCTTAATTATTTTCCCAACACCAAAATAATGGAATTGATGTACAATACATGGAAAGAAATAATATTTTCTTATTTTCAGAAAACTAAAAAAATTGAAGTCTAATACATGGAAAAAACACAATTTTGTATTGTATTTCACAATACCAAAAAAATGGAATTGAGGTATAACACAAGGAAAGAAATAATATTTTGTTATTTTCACAAAATCGCAAAATAAGTTGTCTAATACATGGAAAGAACATAATTTGTATTGTTTTTCACAAAACCACAAAAATTAAAATCTAATATATAGAAAAAAGAATCCATTGTCAATGATTTTACAATAACAAAAAATTGGAATTGAGGTGTAATACATGGAAAAACATAATATTTTGTTATTTTCACAAAACCGCAAAATGACAAGTCTAATACACGGAAAAAACACAATTTTATATTGTTTTTCACAAAACCACAAAAATTAAAATCTAATACATAGAAAAACTCCATTGTTAATTATTTTCCCAACACCAAAAAAATGGAATTGATGTACCATACATGGAAAGAAATAATATTTTCTTATTTTCAGAAAACTAAAAAAATTGAAGTCTAAAACATGGAAAAAACACAATTTTGTATTGTTTTTCACAATACCAAAAAAATGGAATTGAGGTACAATACATGGAAAGAAATAATATTTTGTTATTTTCACAAAATCGCAAAATAAGATGTCTAATACATGGAAAAAACATAATTTGTATTGTTTTTCACAAAACCACAAAAATTAAAATCTAATATATAAAAAAAAAAATCCATTGTTAATGATTTTCACAATACCAAAAAATTGCAATTGGAGTGTAATACATGGAAAAAACTAATATTTTTTTATTTTCACAGACCCGCAAAATGACAAGTCTAATACATGGAAAAAAAAAATTTGTATTGTTTTTCACAGACCACAAAATTAAAATCTAATACATGCAAAATACTCCATTGTTATTGATTTTCACAATACCAAAAAATCTAATTGACGTGTAATACATGGAATGAAATTATATTTTGTTATTTTCACAAAACCAAAAAAATTAAAGTGTAATACATGAAAAAAAGACAATTTTGTATTGTTTTTCACAAATCCACATAAATTAAAATCTAATACATGGAAAATACTCCATTGTTATTTATTTTCACAATACCAAAAAAATGGAATTGATGTACAATACGTGGAAAGAAATAATATTTTGTTATTTTCACAAAATCGCAAAATAAGTTGTCTAATACATGGAAAGAACATAATTTGTATTGTTTTTCACAAAACCAGAAAAATTAAAATCTAATATATAGAAAAAAGAATCCATTTTCAATGATTTTACAATAACAAATAATTGGAATTGAGGTGTAATACATGGAAAAACATAATATTTTGTTATTTTCACAAAACTGCAAAATGACAAGTCTAATACACGGAAAAAACACAATTTTGTATTGTTTTTCACAAAACCACAAAAATTAAAATCTAATACATGGAAAAAACTCCATCGTTAATTATTTTCCCAACACCAAAAAAATGGAATTGATGTACAATACATGGAAAGAGATAATATTTTCTTATTTTCAGAAAACTAAAATAATTGAAGTCTATTACATGGAAAAAACACAATTTTGAATTGTTTTTCACAATACCAAAAAAATGGAATTGAGGTACAATACATGGAAAGAAACAATATTTTGTTATTTTCACGAAATCGCAAAATAAGTTGTCTAATACATGGAAAAAACATAATTTGTATTGTTTTTCACAAAACCACAAAAATTAAAATCTAATATATAGAAAAAAGAATCCATTGTCAATGATTTTACAATAACAAAAAATTGGAATTGAGGTGTAATACATGGAAAAACATAATATTTTGTTATTTTCACAAAACCGCAAAATGACAAGTCTAATACACGGAAAAAACACAATTTTGTATTGTTTTCACAAAACCACAAAAATTAAAATCTAATACATGGAAAAAACTCCACTGTTAATTATTTTCCCAACACCAAAAAAATGGAATTGATGTACAATACATGGAAAGAAATAATATTTTCTTATTTTCAGAAAACTAAAAAAATTGAAGTCTAATACATGGAAAAAACGTAATTTTGTATTGTTTTTCACAATACCAAAAAAATGGAATTGAGGTACAATACATGGAAAGAAATAATATTTCGTTACTTTCACAAAATCGCAAAATAAATTGTCTAATACATGGAAAAAACATAATTTGTATTGTTTTTCACAAAACCACAAAAATTAAAATCTAATATATAGAAAAAAAGAATCCATTGTCAATAATTTTACAATAACAAAAAATTGGAATTGAGGTGTAATACATGGAAAAACATAATATTTTGTTATTTTCACAAAACCCCAAAATGACAAGTCTAATACACTGAAAAAACACAATTTTGTATTGTTTTTTACAAAACCACAAAAATTAAAATCTAATACATGGAAAAAACTCCATTGTTATTTATTTTCCCAACACCAAAAAAATGGAATTGATGTACCATACATGGAAAGAAATAATATTTTCTTATTTTCATAAAACTAAAAAAATTGAAGTCTAATACATGGAAAAAACACAATTTTGAATTGTTTTTCACAATACCAAAAAAATGGAATTGAGATACAATACATGGAAAGAAATAATATTTTGTTATTTTCACAAAATCGCAAAATAAGATGTCTAATACATGGAAAAAAACATAATTTGTGTGGTTTTTCACAAAAGCACAAAAATTAAAATCTAATATATAGAAAAAAAATCCATTGGTAATGATTTTCACAATACCAAAAAATTGCAATTGGAGTGTAATACATGGAAAAAAATAATATTTTGTTATTTTCAAAAAACCGCAAAATGACAAGTCTAATACATGGAAAAAACAGAATTTTGTATTGTTTTTCACAAACCACAAAATTAAAATCTAATACATGCAAAATACTCCATTGTTATTGATTTTCACAATACCAAAAAATCGAATTGACATGTAATACATGGAAAGAAATTATATTTTGGTATTTTAACAAAACCAAAAAAACTGAAGTGTAATACATGAAAAAAAGACAATTTTGTATTGTTTTTCACAAATCCACATAAATTAAAATCTAATACATGGAAAATACTCCATTGTTATTTATTTTCACAATACCAAAAAAATGGAATTGAGGTACAATACGTGGAAAGAAATAATATTTTGTTATTTTCACAAAATCGCAAAATAAGTTGTCTAATACAAGGAAAGAACATAATTTGTATTGTTTTTCACAAAACCAAAAAAATTAAAATCTAATATATAGAAAAAAGAATCCATTGTCAATGATTTTACAATAACAAAAAATTGGAATTGAGGTGTAATACATGGAAAAACATAATATTTTGTTATTTTCACAAAACCGCAAAATGACAAGTCTAATACACGGAAAAAACACAATTTTGTATTGTTTTTCACAAAAACACAAAAAATAAATTCTAATACAAGGAAAAAACTCCATTCTTAATTATTTTCCCAACACCAAAAAAATGGAATTGATGTACAATACATGGAAAGAAATAATATTTTCTTATTTTCAGAAAACTAAAAAAAGTGAAGTCTAATACATGGAAAAAACACAATTTTGTATTGTTTTTCACAATACATAAAAAAATGGAATTGAGGTATAATACATGGAAAGAAATAATATTTTGTTATTTTCACAAAATCGCAAAATAAGTTGTCTAATACATGGAAAAAACATAATTTGTGTTGTTTTTCACAAAACCACAAAAATTAAATCTAGTATATAGAAAAAAGAATCCATTGTCAATGATTTTACAATAACAAAAAGTTGGAATTGAGGTGTAATACATGGAAAAACATAATATTTTGTTATTTTCACAAAACCGCAAAATGACAAGTCTAATACACGGAAAAAACACAATTTTGTATTGTTTTTCACAAAAACACAAAAAATAAATTCTAATACAAGGAAAAAACTCCATTCTTAATTATTTTCCCAACACCAAAAAAATGGAATTGATGTACAATACATGGAAAGAAATAATATTTTCTTATTTTCAGAAAACTAAAAAAAGTGAAGTCTAATACATGGAAAAAACACAATTTTGTATTGTTTTTCACAATACATAAAAAAATGGAATTGAGGTATAATACATGGAAAGAAATAATATTTTGTTATTTTCACAAAATCGCAAAATAAGTTGTCTAATACATGGAAAAAACATAATTTGTGTTGTTTTTCACAAAACCACAAAAATTAAATCTAGTATATAGAAAAAAGAATCCATTGTCAATGATTTTACAATAACAAAAAGTTGGAATTGAGGTGTAATACATGGAAAAACATAATATTTTGTTATTTTCACAAAACCGCAAAATGACAAGTCTAATACACGGAAAAAACACAATTTTCTATTGTTTTTCACAAAACCACAAAAATTAAAATCTAATACATGGAAAAACTCCATTGTTAATTATTTTCCCAACACCAAAAAAATGGAATTGATGTACCATACATGGAAAGATATAATATTTTCGTATTTTCAGAAAACTAAAAAAATTGAAGTCTAAAACATGGAAAAAACACAATTTTGTATTGTTTTTCACAATACCAAAAAAATGGAATTGAGGTACAATACATGGAAAGAAATAATTTTTTGTTATTTTCACAAAATCGCAAAATAAATTGTCTAATACATCGAATAAACATAATTTGTATTGTTTTTCACAAAACCACAAAAATTTAAATCTAATACATAGAAAAAAAGAATCCACTGTCAATGATTTTACAATAACAAAAAATTGGAATTGAGGTGTAATATATGGAAAAACATAATATTTTGTTATTTTCACAAAACCGCAAAATGACAAGTCTAATACACTGAAAAAACACAATTTTCTATTGTTTTTCACAAAACCACAAAAATTAAAATCTAATACATGGAAAAACTCCATTGTTAATTATTTTCCCAACACCAAAAAAATGGAATTGATGTACCATACATGGAAAGATATAATATTTTCTTATTTTCAGAAAAGTAAAAAAATTGAAGTCTAAAACATGGAAAAAACACAATTTTGTATTGTTTTTCACAATACCAAAAAAATGGAATTGAGGTACAATACATGGAAAGAAATAATATTTTGTTATTTTCACAAAATCGCAAAATAAATTGTCTAATACATCGAATAAACATAATTTGTATTGTTTTTCACAAAACCACAAAATTTAAAATCTAATATATAGAAAAAAGAATCCATTGTCAATGATTTTACAATAACAAAAAATTGGAATTGAGGTGTAATACATGGAAAAACATAATATTTTGTTATTTTCACAAAACCGCAAAATGACAAGTCTAATACACGGAAAAAACACAATTTTCTATTGTTTTTCACAAAACCACAAAAATTAAAATCTAATACATGGAAAAACTCCATTGTTAATTATTTTCCCAACACCAAAAAAATGGAATTGATGTACCATACATGGAAAGATATAATATTTTCTTATTTTCAGAAAACTAAAAAAATTGAAGTCTAAAACATGGAAAAAACACAATTTTGTATTGTTTTTCACAATACCAAAAAAATGGAATTGAGGTACAATACATGGAAAGAAATAATATTTTGTTATTTTCACAAAATCGCAAAATAAATTGTCTAATACATCGAATAAACATAATTTGTATTGTTTTTCACAAAACCACAAAAATTAAAATCTAATACATAGAAAAAAAGAATCCACTGTCAATGATTTTACAATAACAAAAAATTGGAATTGAGGTGTAATATATGGAAAAACATAATATTTTGTTATTTTCACAAAACCGCAAAATGACAAGTCTAATACACTGAAAAAACACAATTTTCTATTGTTTTTCACAAAACCACAAAAATTAAAATCTAATACATGGAAAAACTCCATTGTTAATTATTTTCCCAACACCAAAAAAATGGAATTGATGTACCATACATGGAAAGATATAATATTTTCTTATTTTCAGAAAACTAAAAAAATTGAAGTCTAAAACATGGAAAAAACACAATTTTGTATTGTTTTTCACAATACCAAAAAAATGGAATTGAGGTACAATACATGGAAAGAAATAATATTTTGTTATTTTCACAAAATCGCAAAATAAGATGTCTAATACATGGAAAAAACATAATTTGTGTGGTTTTTCACAAAAGCACAAAAATTAAAATCTAATATATAGAAAAAAAATCCATTGTTAATGATTTTCACAATACCAAAAAATTGCAATTGGAGTGTAGTACATGGAAAAAAATAATATTTTGTTATTTTCAAAAAACCGCAAAATGACAAGTCTAATACATGGAAAAAACAGAATTTTGTATTGTTTTTCACAAACCACAAAATTAAAATCTAATACATGCAAAATACTCCATTGTAATTGATTTTCACAATACCAAAAAATCGAATTGACGTGTAATACATGGAAAGAAATTATATTTTGTTATTTTAACAAAACCAAAAAAACTGAAGTGTAATACATGAAATAAAGACAATTTTGTATTGTTTTTCACAAATCCACATAAATTAAAATCTAATACATGGAATTGTTATTTATTTTCACAATACCAAAAAAATGGAATTGAGGTACAATACGTGGAAAGAAATAATATTTTGTTATTTTCACAAAATCGCAAAATAAGTTGTCTGATACAAGGAAAGAACATAATTTGTATTGTTTTTCACAAAACCAAAAAAATTAAAATCTAATATATAGAAAAAAGAATCCATTGCCAATGATTTTACAATAACAAAAAATTGGAATTGAGGTGTAATACATGGAAAAACATAATATTTTGTTATTTTCACAAAACCGCAAAATGACAAGTCTAATACACGGAAAAAACACAATTTTGTATTGTTTTTCCCTAAACCACAAAAATTAAAATCTAATACAAGGATAAAACTCCATTCTTAATTATTTTCCCAACACCAAAAAAATGGAATTGATGTACAATACATGGAAAGAAATAATATTTTCTTATTTTCAGAAAACTAAAAAAATTGAAGTCTAATACATGGAAAAAACACAATTTTGTATTGTTTTTCACAATACCAAAAAAATGGAATTGAGGTATAATACAAGGAAAGAAACAATATTTTGTTATTTTCACAAAATCGCAAAATAAATTGTCTAATACATGGCAAAAACATAATTTGTATTGTTTTTCACCAAACCACAAAAATTAAAATCTAATATATGGAAAAAAGAATCCATTGTCAATGATTTTACAATAACAAAAAATTGGAATTGAGGTGTAATACATGGAAAAACATAATATTTTATTATTTCCACAAAACCGCAAAATGACAAGTCTAATACACGGAAAAAACACAATTTTATATTGTTTTTCACAAAACCACAAAAATTAAAATCTAATACATGGAAAAACTCCATTGTTAATTATTTTCCCAACACCAAAAAAATGGAATTGATGTACCATACATGGAAAGAAATAATATTTTCTTATTTTCAGAAAACTAAAAAAATTGAAGTCTAATACATGGAAAAAACACAATTTTGTATTGTTTTTCACAATACCAAAAAAATGGAATTGAGGTACAATACATGGAAAGAAATAATATTTTGTTATTTTCACTAAATCGCAAAAATAAATTGTCTAATACATGGAATAAACATAATTTGTATTGTTTTTCACAAAACAACAAAAATTAAAATCTAATACATAGAAAAAAAGAATCCATTGTCAATGATTTTACAATAACAAAAAATTTGAATTGAGGTGTAATATATGGAAAAACATAATATTTTGTTATTTTCACAAAACCGCAAAATGACAAGTCTAATACACTGAAAAAACACAATTTTGTATTGTTTTTCACAAGACCACAAAAATTAAAATCTAATACATGGAAAAACTCCATTGTTAATTATTTTCCCAACACCAAAAAAATGGAAACTATGTACCATACATGGAAAGATATAATATTTTCTTATTTTCAGAAAACTAAAAAAATTGAAGTCTAAAACATGGAAAAAACACAATTTTGTATTGTTTTTCACAATACCAAAAAAATGGAATTGAGGTACAATACATGGAAAGAAATAATATTTTGTTATTTTCACAAAATCGCAAAATAAATTGTCTAATACATCGAATAAACATAATTTGTATTGTTTTTCACAAAACCACAAAAATTAAAATCTAATATATAGAAAAAAGAATCCATTGTCAATGATTTTACAATAACAAAAAATTGGAATTGAGGTGTAATACATGGAAAAACATAATATTTTGTTATTTTCACAAAACCGCAAAATGACAAGTCTAATACACGGAAAAAACACAATTTTCTATTGTTTTTCACAAAACCACAAAAATTAAAATCTAATACATGGAAAAACTCCATTGTTAATTATTTTCCCAACACCAAAAAAATGGAATTGATGTACCATACATGGAAAGATATAATATTTTCTTATTTTCAGAAAACTAAAAAAATTGAAGTCTAAAACATGGAAAAAACACAATTTTGTATTGTTTTTCACAATACCAAAAAAATGGAATTGAGGTACAATACATGGAAAGAAATAATATTTTGTTATTTTCACAAAATCGCAAAATAAGATGTCTAATACATGGAAAAAACATAATTTGTGTGGTTTTTCACAAAAGCACAAAAATTAAAATCTAATATATAGAAAAAAAATCCATTGTTAATGATTTTCACAATACCAAAAAATTGCAATTGGAGTGTAGTACATGGAAAAAAATAATATTTTGTTATTTTCAAAAAACCGCAAAATGACAAGTCTAATACATGGAAAAAACAGAATTTTGTATTGTTTTTCACAAACCACAAAATTAAAATCTAATACATGCAAAATACTCCATTGTAATTGATTTTCACAATACCAAAAAATCGAATTGACGTGTAATACATGGAAAGAAATTATATTTTGTTATTTTAACAAAACCAAAAAAACTGAAGTGTAATACATGAAATAAAGACAATTTTGTATTGTTTTTCACAAATCCACATAAATTAAAATCTAATACATGGAATTGTTATTTATTTTCACAATACCAAAAAAATGGAATTGAGGTACAATACGTGGAAAGAAATAATATTTTGTTATTTTCACAAAATCGCAAAATAAGTTGTCTGATACAAGGAAAGAACATAATTTGTATTGTTTTTCACAAAACCAAAAAAATTAAAATCTAATATATAGAAAAAAGAATCCATTGCCAATGATTTTACAATAACAAAAAATTGGAATTGAGGTGTAATACATGGAAAAACATAATATTTTGTTATTTTCACAAAACCGCAAAATGACAAGTCTAATACACGGAAAAAACACAATTTTGTATTGTTTTTCCCTAAACCACAAAAATTAAAATCTAATACAAGGATAAAACTCCATTCTTAATTATTTTCCCAACACCAAAAAAATGGAATTGATGTACAATACATGGAAAGAAATAATATTTTCTTATTTTCAGAAAACTAAAAAAATTGAAGTCTAATACATGGAAAAAACACAATTTTGTATTGTTTTTCACAATACCAAAAAAATGGAATTGAGGTATAATACAAGGAAAGAAACAATATTTTGTTATTTTCACAAAATCGCAAAATAAATTGTCTAATACATGGCAAAAACATAATTTGTATTGTTTTTCACCAAACCACAAAAATTAAAATCTAATATATGGAAAAAAGAATCCATTGTCAATGATTTTACAATAACAAAAAATTGGAATTGAGGTGTAATACATGGAAAAACATAATATTTTATTATTTCCACAAAACCGCAAAATGACAAGTCTAATACACGGAAAAAACACAATTTTATATTGTTTTTCACAAAACCACAAAAATTAAAATCTAATACATGGAAAAACTCCATTGTTAATTATTTTCCCAACACCAAAAAAATGGAATTGATGTACCATACATGGAAAGAAATAATATTTTCTTATTTTCAGAAAACTAAAAAAATTGAAGTCTAATACATGGAAAAAACACAATTTTGTATTGTTTTTCACAATACCAAAAAAATGGAATTGAGGTACAATACATGGAAAGAAATAATATTTTGTTATTTTCACTAAATCGCAAAAATAAATTGTCTAATACATGGAATAAACATAATTTGTATTGTTTTTCACAAAACAACAAAAATTAAAATCTAATACATAGAAAAAAAGAATCCATTGTCAATGATTTTACAATAACAAAAAATTGGAATTGAGGTGTAATATATGGAAAAACATAATATTTTGTTATTTTCACAAAACCGCAAAATGACAAGTCTAATACACTGAAAAAACACAATTTTGTATTGTTTTTCACAAAACCACAAAAATTAAAATCTAATACATGGAAAAACTCCATTGTTAATTATTTTCCCAACACCAAAAAAATGGAAACTATGTACCATACATGGAAAGATATAATATTTTCTTATTTTCAGAAAACTAAAAAAATTGAAGTCTAAAACATGGAAAAAAAGAAATTTTGTATTGTTTTTCACAATACCAAAAAAATGGAATTGAGGTACAATACATGGAAAGAAATAATATTTTGTTATTTTCACAAAATCGCAAAATAAATTGTCTAATACATCGAATAAACATAATTTGTATTGTTTTTCACAAAACCACAAAAATTAAAATCTAATACATAGAAAAAAAGAATCCACTGTCAATGATTTTACAATAACAAAAAATTGGAATTGAGGTGTAATATATGGAAAAACATAATATTTTGTTATTTTCACAAAACCGCAAAATGACAAGTCTAATACACTGAAAAAACACAATTTTCTATTGTTTTTCACAAAACCACAAAAATTAAAATCTAATACATGGAAAAACTCCATTGTTAATTATTTTCCCAACACCAAAAAAATGGAATTGATGTACCATACATGGAAAGATATAATATTTTCTTATTTTCAGAAAACTAAAAAAATTGAAGTCTAAAACATGGAAAAAACACAATTTTGTATTGTTTTTCACAATACCAAAAAAATGGAATTGAGGTACAATACATGGAAAGAAATAATATTTTGTTATTTTCACAAAATCGCAAAATAAGATGTCTAATACATGGAAAAAACATAATTTGTGTGGTTTTTCACAAAAGCACAAAAATTAAAATCTAATATATAGAAAAAAAATCCATTGTTAATGATTTTCACAATACCAAAAAATTGCAATTGGAGTGTAGTACATGGAAAAAAATAATATTTTGTTATTTTCAAAAAACCGCAAAATGACAAGTCTAATACATGGAAAAAACAGAATTTTGTATTGTTTTTCACAAACCACAAAATTAAAATCTAATACATGCAAAATACTCCATTGTAATTGATTTTCACAATACCAAAAAATCGAATTGACGTGTAATACATGGAAAGAAATTATATTTTGTTATTTTAACAAAACCAAAAAAACTGAAGTGTAATACATGAAATAAAGACAATTTTGTATTGTTTTTCACAAATCCACATAAATTAAAATCTAATACATGGAATTGTTATTTATTTTCACAATACCAAAAAAATGGAATTGAGGTACAATACGTGGAAAGAAATAATATTTTGTTATTTTCACAAAATCGCAAAATAAGTTGTCTGATACAAGGAAAGAACATAATTTGTATTGTTTTTCACAAAACCAAAAAAATTAAAATCTAATATATAGAAAAAAGAATCCATTGCCAATGATTTTACAATAACAAAAAATTGGAATTGAGGTGTAATACATGGAAAAACATAATATTTTGTTATTTTCACAAAACCGCAAAATGACAAGTCTAATACACGGAAAAAACACAATTTTGTATTGTTTTTCCCTAAACCACAAAAATTAAAATCTAATACAAGGATAAAACTCCATTCTTAATTATTTTCCCAACACCAAAAAAATGGAATTGATGTACAATACATGGAAAGAAATAATATTTTCTTATTTTCAAAAAACTAAAAAAATTGAAGTCTAATACATGGAAAAAACACAATTTTGTATTGTTTTTCACAATACCAAAAAAATGGAATTGAGGTATAATACAAGGAAAGAAACAATATTTTGTTATTTTCACAAAATCGCAAAATAAATTGTCTAATACATGGCAAAAACATAATTTGTATTGTTTTTCACCAAACCACAAAAATTAAAATCTAATATATGGAAAAAAGAATCCATTGTCAATGATTTTACAATAACAAAAAATTGGAATTGAGGTGTAATACATGGAAAAACATAATATTTTATTATTTCCACAAAACCGCAAAATGACAAGTCTAATACACGGAAAAAACACAATTTTATATTGTTTTTCACAAAACCACAAAAATTAAAATCTAATACATGGAAAAACTCCATTGTTAATTATTTTCCCAACACCAAAAAAATGGAATTGATGTACCATACATGGAAAGAAATAATATTTTCTTATTTTCAGAAAACTAAAAAAATTGAAGTCTAATACATGGAAAAAACACAATTTTGTATTGTTTTTCACAATACCAAAAAAATGGAATTGAGGTACAATACATGGAAAGAAATAATATTTTGTTATTTTCACTAAATCGCAAAAATAAATTGTCTAATACATGGAATAAACATAATTTGTATTGTTTTTCACAAAACAACAAAAATTAAAATCTAATACATAGAAAAAAAGAATCCATTGTCAATGATTTTACAATAACAAAAAATTGGAATTGAGGTGTAATATATGGAAAAACATAATATTTTGTTATTTTCACAAAACCGCAAAATGACAAGTCTAATACACTGAAAAAACACAATTTTGTATTGTTTTTCACAAAACCACAAAAATTAAAATCTAATACATGGAAAAACTCCATTGTTAATTATTTTCCCAACACCAAAAAAATGGAAACTATGTACCATACATGGAAAGATATAATATTTTCTTATTTTCAGAAAACTAAAAAAATTGAAGTCTAAAACATGGAAAAAAAGAAATTTTGTATTGTTTTTCACAATACCAAAAAAATGGAATTGAGGTACAATACATGGAAAGAAATAATATTTTGTTATTTTCACAAAATCGCAAAATAAATTGTCTAATACATCGAATAAACATAATTTGTATTGTTTTTCACAAAACCACAAAAATTAAAATCTAATATATAGAAAAAAGAATCCATTGTCAATGATTTTACAATAACAAAAAATTGGAATTGAGGTGTAATACATGGAAAAACATAATATTTTGTTATTTTCACAAAACCGCAAAATGACAAGTCTAATACACGGAAAAAACACAATTTTCTATTATTTTTCACAAAACCACAAAAATTAAAATCTAATACATGGAAAAACTCCATTGTTAATTATTTTCCCAACACCAAAAAAATGGAATTGATGTACCATACATGGAAAGATATAATATTTTCTTATTTTCAGAAAACTAAAAAAATTGAAGTCTAAAACATGGAAAAAACACAATTTTGTATTGTTTTTCACAATACCAAAAAAATGGAATTGAGGTACAATACATGGAAAGAAATAATATTTTGTTATTTTCACAAAATCGCAAAATAAATTGTCTAATACATGGAATAAACATAATTTGTATTGTTTTTCACAAAACCACAAAAATTTAAATCTAATACATAGAAAAAAAGAATCCACTGTCAATGATTTTACAATAACAAAAAATTGGAATTGAGGTGTAATATATGGAAAAACATAATATTTTGTTATTTTCACAAAACCGCAAAATGAGAAGTCTAATACACTGAAAAAACACAATTTTGTATTGTTTTTCACAAAACCACAAAAATTAAAATCTAATACATGCAAAATACTCCATTGTTATTGATTTTCACAATACCAAAAAATCGAATTGACATGTAATACATGGAAAGAAATTATATTTTGTTATTTTAACAAGACCAAAAAAACTGAAGTGTAATACATGAAAAAAAGACAATTTTGAATTGTTTCTCACAAATCCACATAAATTAAAATCTAATACATGGAAAATACTCCATTGTTATTTATTTTCACAATACCAAAAAAATGGAATTGAGGTACAATACGTGGAAAGAAATAATATTTTGTTATTTTCACAAAATCGCAAAATAAGATGTCTAATACATGGAAAAAAACATAATTTGTGTGGTTTTTCACAAAAGCACAAAAATTAAAATCTAATATATAGAAAAAAAATCCATTGGTAATGATTTTCACAATACCAAAAAATTGCAATTGGAGTGTAATACATGGAAAAAAATAATATTTTGTTATTTTCAAAAAACCGCAAAAAGACAAGTCTAATACATGGAAAAAACAGAATTTTGTATTGTTTTTCACAAACCACAAAATTAAAATCTAATACATGCAAAATACTCCATTGTTATTGATTTTCACAATACCAAAAAATCGAATTGACATGTAATACATGGAAAGAAATTATATTTTGGTATTTTAACAAAACCAAAAAAACTGAAGTGTAATACATGAAAAAAAGACAATTTTGTATTGTTTTTCACAAATCCACATAAATTAAAATCTAATACATGGAAAATACTCCATTGTTATTTATTTTCACAATACCAAAAAAATGGAATTGAGGTATAATACAAGGAAAGAAATAATATTTTGTTATTTTCACAAAATCGCAAAATAAGTTGTCTAATACATGGCAAAAACATAATTTGTATTGTTTTTCACAAAACCACAAAAATTAAAATCTAATATATGGAAAAAAGAATCCATTGTCAATGATTTTACAATAACAAAAAATTGGAATTGAGGTGTAATATATGGAAAACCATAATATTTTGTTATTTCCACAAAACCGCAAAATGACAAGTCTAATACACGGAAAAAACACAATTTTATATTGTTTTTCAAAAAACCACAAAAATTAAAATCTAATACATGGAAAAACTCCATTGTTAATTATTTTCCCAACACCAAACAAATGGAATTGATGTACCATACATGGAAAGAAATAATATTTTCTTATTTTCAGAAAACTAAAAAAATTGAAGTCTAATACATGGAAAAAACACAATTTTGTATTGTTTTTCACAATACCAAAAAAATGGAATTGAGGTACAATACATGGAAAGAAATAATATTTTGTTATTTTCACTAAATCGCAAAAATAAATTGTCTAATACATGGAATAAACATAATTTGTATTGTTTTTCACAAAACAACAAAAATTAAAATCTAATACATAGAAAAAAAGAATCCGTTGTCAATGATTTTACAATAACAAAAAATTGGAATTGAGGTGTAATATATGGAAAAACATAATATTTTGTTATTTTCACAAAACCGCAAAATGACAAGTCTAATACACTGAAAAAACACAATTTTGTATTGTTTTTCACAAAACCACAAAAATTAAAATCTAATACATGGAAAAACTCCATTGTTAATTATTTTCCCAACACCAAAAAAATGGAAACTATGTACCATACATGGAAAGATATAATATTTTCTTATTTTCAGAAAACTAAAAAAATTGAAGTCTAAAACATGGAAAAAACACAATTTTGTATTGTTTTTCACAATACCAAAAAAATGGAATTGAGGTACAATACATGGAAAGAAATAATATTTTGTTATTTTCACAAAATCGCAAAATAAATTGTCTAATACATCGAATAAACATAATTTGTATTGTTTTTCACAAAACCACAAAAATTAAAATCTAATATATAGAAAAAAGAATCCATTGTCAATGATTTTAGAATAACAAAAAATTGGAATTGAGGTGTAATACATGGAAAAACATAATATTTTGTTATTTTCACAAAACCGCAAAATGACAAGTCTAATACACGGAAAAAACACAATTTTCTATTGTTTTTCACAAAACCACAAAAATTAAAATCTAATACATGGAAAAACTCCATTGTTAATTATTTTCCCAACACCAAAAAAATGGAATTGATGTACCATACATGGAAAGATATAATATTTTCTTATTTTCAGAAAACTAAAAAAATTGAAGTCTAAAACATGGAAAAAACACAATTTTGTATTGTTTTTCACAATACCAAAAAAATGGAATTGAGGTACAATACATGGAAAGAAATAATATTTTGTTATTTTCACAAAATCGCAAAATAAATTGTCTAATACATGGAATAAACATAATTTGTATTGTTTTTCACAAAACCACAAAAATTTAAATCTAATACATAGAAAAAAAGAATCCACTGTCAATGATTTTACAATAACAAAAAATTGGAATTGAGGTGTAATATATGGAAAAACATAATATTTTGTTATTTTCACAAAACCGCAAAATGAGAAGTCTAATACACTGAAAAAACACAATTTTGTATTGTTTTTCACAAAACCACAAAAATTAAAATCTAATACATGCAAAATACTCCATTGTTATTGATTTTCACAATACCAAAAAATCGAATTGACATGTAATACATGGAAAGAAATTATATTTTGTTATTTTAACAAAACCAAAAAAACTGAAGTGTAATACATGAAAAAAAGACAATTTTGAATTGTTTTTCACAAAGCCACATAAATTAAAATCTAATAATGGAAAATACTCCATTGTTATTTATTTTCACAATACCAAAAAAATGGAATTGAGGTACAATACGTGGAAAGAAATAATATTTTGTTATTTTCACAAAATCGCAAAATAAGATGTCTAATACATGGAAAAAAACATAATTTGTGTGGTTTTTCACAAAAGCACAAAAATTAAAATCTAATATATAGAAAAAAAATCCATTGGTAATGATTTTCACAATACCAAAAAATTGCAATTGGAGTGTAATACATGGAAAAAAATAATATTTTGTTATTTTCAAAAAACCGCAAAATGACAAGTCTAATACATGGAAAAAACAGAATTTTGTATTGTTTTTCACAAACCACAAAATTAAAATCTAATACATGCCAAATACTCCATTGTTATTGATTTTCACAATACCAAAAAATCGAATTGACATGTAATACATGGAAAGAAATTATATTTTGGTATTTTAACAAAACCAAAAAAACTGAAGTGTAATACATGAAAAAAAGACAATTTTGTATTGTTTTTCACAAATCCACATAAATTAAAATCTAATACATGGAAAATACTCCATTGTTATTTATTTTCACAATACCAAAAAAATGGAATTGAGGTATAATACAAGGAAAGAAATAATATTTTGTTATTTTCACAAAATCGCAAAATAAGTTGTCTAATACATGGCAAAAACATAATTTGTATTGTTTTTCACAAAACCACAAAAATTAAAATCTAATATATGGAAAAAAGAATCCATTGTCAATGATTTTACAATAACAAAAAATTGGAATTGAGGTGTAATATATGGAAAAACATAATATTTTGTTATTTCCACAAAACCGCAAAATGACAAGTCTAATACACGGAAAAAACACAATTTTATATTGTTTTTCACAAAACCACAAAAATTAAAATCTAATACATGGAAAAACTCCATTGTTAATTATTTTCCCAACACCAAAAAAATGGAATTGATGTACCATACATGGAAAGAAATAATATTTTCTTATTTTCAGAAAACTAAAAAAATTGAAGTCTAATACATGGAAAAAACACAATTTTGTATTGTTTTTCACAATACCAAAAAAATGGAATTGAGGTACAATACATGGAAAGAAATAATATTTTGTTATTTTCACAAAATCGCAAAATAAATTGTCTAATACATGGAATAAACATAATTTGTATTGTTTTTCACAAAACCACAAAAAGTAAAATCTAATACATAGAAAAAAAGAATCCATTGTCAATGATTTTACAATAACAAAAAATTGGTATTGAGGTGTAATATATGGAAAAACATAATATTTTGTTATTTTCACAAAACCGCAAAATGACAAGTCTAATACACTGAAAAAACACAATTTTGTATTGTTTTTCACAAAACCACAAAAATTAAAATCTAATACATGGAAAAACTCCATTGTTAATTATTTTCCCAACACCAAAAAAATGGAATTGATGTACCATACATGGAAAGATATAATATTTTCTTATTTTCAGAAAACTAAAAAAATTGAAGTCTAAAACATGGAAAAAACACAATTTTGTATTGTTTTTCACAATACCAAAAAAATGGAATTGAGGTACAATACATGGAATGAAATAATATTTTGTTATTTTCACAAAATCGCAAAATAAATTGTCTAATACATCGAATAAACATAATTTGTATTGTTTTTCACAAAACCACAAAAATTAAAATCTAATATATAGAAAAAAGAATCCATTGTCAATGATTTTACAATAACAAAAAATTGGAATTGAGGTGTAATACATGGAAAAACATAATATTTTGTTATTTTCACAAAACCGCAAAATGACAAGTCTAATACACGGAAAAAACACAATTTTCTATTGTTTTTCACAAAACCACAAAAATTAAAATCTAATACATGGAAAAACTCCATTGTTAATTATTTTCCCAACACCAAAAAAATGGAATTGATGTACCATACATGGAAAGATATAATATTTTCTTATTTTCAGAAAAGTAAAAAAATTGAAGTCTAAAACATGGAAAAAACACAATTTTGTATTGTTTTTCACAATACCAAAAAAATGGAATTGAGGTACAATACATGGAAAGAAATAATATTTTGTTATTTTCACAAAATCGCAAAATAAATTGTCTAATACATCGAATAAACATAATTTGTATTGTTTTTCACAAAACCACAAAAATTTAAATCTAATACATAGAAAGAAAGAATCCACTGTCAATGATTTTACAATAACAAAAAATTGGAATTGAGGTGTAATATATGCAAAAACATAATATTTTGTTATTTTCACAAAACCGCAAAATGACAAGTCTAATACACTGAAAAAACACAATTTTGTATTGTTTTTCACAAAACCACAAAAATTAAAATCTAATACATGCAAAATACTCCATTGTTATTGATTTTCACAATACCAAAAAATCGAATTGACATGTAATACATGGAAAGAAATTATATTTTGTTATTTTAACAAAACCAAAAAAACTGAAGTGTAATACATGAAAAAAAGACAATTTTGTATTGTTTTTCACAAATCCACATAAATTAAAATCTAATACATGGAAAATACTCCATTGTTATTTATTTTCACAATACCAAAAAAATGGAATTGAGGTACAATACGTGGAAAGAAATAATATTTTGTTATTTTCACAAAATCGCAAAATAAGTTGTCTAATACAAGGAAAGAACATAATTTGTATTGTTTTTCACAAAACCAAAAAAATTAAAATCTAATATATAGAAAAAAGAATCCATTGTCAATGATTTTACAATAACAAAAAATTGGAATTGAGGTGTAATACATGGAAAAAAATAATATTTTGTTATTTTCAAAAAACCGCAAAATGACAAGTCTAATACATGGAAAAAACAGAGTTTTGTATTGTTTTTCACAAACCACAAAATTAAAATCTAATACATGCAAAATACTCCATTGTTATTGATTTTCACAATACCAAAAAATCGAATTGACGTGTAATACATGGAAAGAAATTATATTTTGTTATTTTAACAAAACCGAAAAAACTGAAGTGTAATACATGAAAAAAAGACAATTTTGTATTGTTTTTCACAAATCCACATAAATTAAAATCTAATACATGGAAAATACTCCATTGTTATTTATTTTCACAATACCAAAAAAATGGAATTGAGGTACAATACGTGGAAAGAAATAATATTTTGTTATTTTCACAAAATCGCAAAATAAGTTGTCTAATACAAGGAAAGAACATAATTTGTATTGTCTTTCACAAAACCAAAAAAACTAAAATCTAATATATAGAAAAAAGAATCCATTGTCAATGATTTTACAATAACAAAAAATTGGAATTGAGGTGTAATACATGGAAAAACATAATATTTTGTTATTTCCACAAAACCGCAAAATGACAAGTCTAATACACGGAAAAAACACAATTTTGTATTGTTTTTCACAAAACCACAAAAATTAAAATCTAATACAAGGAAAAAACTCCATTCTTAATTATTTTCCCAACACCAAAAAAATGGAATTGATGTACAATACATGGAAAGAAATAATATTTTCTTATTTTCAGAAAACTGAAAAAATTGAAGTCTAATACATGGAAAAAACACAATTTTGTATTGTTTTTCACAATACCAAAAAAATGGAATTGAGGTACAATACAAGGAAAGAAATAATATTTTGTTATTTTCACAAAATCGCAAAAAAAGTTGTCTAATACATGGAAAAATCGTAATTTATATTGTTTTTCACAAAACCACAAAAATTAAAATCTAATATATAGAAAAAAGAATCCATTGTCAATGATTTTACAATAACAAAAAATTGGAATTGAGGTGTAATACATGGAAAAACATAATATTTTTTTATTTTCACAAAACCGCAAAATGACAAGTCTAATACACGGAAAAAATACAATTTTGTATTGTTTTTCCCTAGACCACAAAAATTAAAATCTAATACAAGGATAAAACTCCATTCTTAATTATTTTCCCAACACCAAAAAAATGGAATTGATGTACAATACATGGAAAGAAATAATATTTTCTTATTTTCAGAAAACTAAAAAAATTGAAGTCTAATACTTGGAAAAAACACAATTTTGTATTGTTTTTCACAATACCAAAAAAATGGAATTGAGGTATAATACAAGGAAAGAAATAATATTTTGTTATTTTCACAAAATCGCGAAATAAGTTGTCTAATACATGGCAAAAACATAATTTGTATTGTTTTTCACAAAACCACAAAAATTAAAATCTAATATATGGAAAAAAGAATCCATTGTCAATGATTTTACAATAACAAAAAATTGGAATTGAGGTGTAATATATGGAAAAACATAATATTTTGTTATTTCCACAAAACCGCAAAATGACAAGTCTAATACACGGAAAAAACACAATTTTATATTGTTTTTCACAAAACCACAAAAATTAAAATCTAATACATGGAAAAACTCCATTGTTAATTATTTTCCCAACACCAAAAAAATGGAATTGATGTACCATACATGGAAAGAAATAATATTTTCTTATTTTCAGAAAACTAAAAAAATTGAAGTCTAATACATGGAAAAAACACAATTTTGTATTGTTTTTCACAATACCAAAAAAATGGAATTGAGGTACAATACATGGAAAGAAATAATATTTTGTTATTTTCACAAAATCGCAAAATAAATTGTCTAATACATGGAATAAACATAATTTGTATTGTTTTTCACAAAACCACAAAAAGTAAAATCTAATACATAGAAAAAAAGAATCCATTGTCAATGATTTTACAATAACAAAAAATTGGTATTGAGGTGTAATATATGGAAAAACATAATATTTTGTTATTTTCACAAAACCGCAAAATGACAAGTCTAATACACTGAAAAAACACAATTTTGTATTGTTTTTCACAAAACCACAAAAATTAAAATCTAATACATGGAAAAACTCCATTGTTAATTATTTTCCCAACACCAAAAAAATGGAATTGATGTACCATACATGGAAAGATATAATATTTTCTTATTTTCAGAAAACTAAAAAAATTGAAGTCTAAAACATGGAAAAAACACAATTTTGTATTGTTTTTCACAATACCAAAAAAATGGAATTGAGGTACAATACATGGAAAGAAATAATATTTTGTTATTTTCACAAAATCGCAAAATAAGTTGTCTAATACATGGCAAAAACATAATTTGAATTGTTTTTCACAAAACCACAAAAATTAAAATCTAATATATGGAAAAAAGAATCCATTGTCAATGATTTTACAATAACAAAAAATTGGAATTGAGGTGTAATATATGGAAAAACATAATATTTTGTTATTTCCACAAAACCGCAAAATGACAAGTCTAATACACGGAAAAAACACAATTTTATATTGTTTTTCACAAAACCACAAAAATTAAAATCTAATACACGGAAAAACTCCATTGTTAATTATTTTCCCAACACCAAAAAAATGGAATTGATGTACCATACATGGAAAGAAATAATATTTTCTTATTTTCAGAAAATTAAAAAAATTGAAGTCTAATACATGGAAAAAACACAATTTTGTATTGTTTTTCACAATACCAAAAAAATGGAATTGAGGTACAATACATGGAAAGAAATAATATTTTGTTATTTTCACAAAATCGCAAAATAAATTGTCTAATACATGGAATAAACATAATTTGTATTGTTTTTCACAAAACCACAAAAAGTAAAATCTAATACATAGAAAAAAAGAATCCATTGTCAATGATTTTACAATAACAAAAAATTGGTATTGAGGTGTAATATATGGAAAAACATAATATTTTGTTATTTTCACAAAACCGCAAAATGACAAGTCTAATACACTGAAAAAACAAAATTTTGTATTGTTTTTCACAAAACCACAAAAATTAAAATCTAATACATGGAAAAACTCCATTGTTAATTATTTTCCCAACACCAAAAAAATGGAATTGATGTACCATACATGGAAAGATATAATATTTTCTTATTTTCAGAAAACTAAAAAAATTGAAGTCTAAAACATGGAAAAAACACAATTTTGTATTGTTTTTCACAATACCAAAAAAATGGAATTGAGGTACAATACATGGAAAGAAATAATATTTTGTTATTTTCACAAAATAGCAAAATAAATTGTCTAATACATCGAATAAACATAATTTGTATTGTTTTTCACAAAACCACAAAAATTAAAATCTAATATATAGAAAAAAGAATCCATTGTCAATGATTTTACAATAACAAAAAATTGGAATTGAGGTGTAATACATGGAAAAACATAATATTTTGTTATTTTCACAAAACCGCAAAATGACAAGTCTAATACACGGAAAAAACACAATTTTCTATTGTTTTTCACAAAACCACAAAAATTAAAATCTAATACATGGAAAAACTCCATTGTTAATTATTTTCCCAACACCAAAAAAATGGAATTGATGTACCATACATGGAAAGATATAATATTTTCTTATTTTCAGAAAACTAAAAAAATTGAAGTCTAAAACATGGAAAAAACACAATTTTGTATTGTTTTTCACAATACCAAAAAAATGGAATTGAGGTACAATACATGGAAAGAAATAATATTTTGTTATTTTCACAAAATCGCAAAATAAATTGTCTAATACATCGAATAAACATAATTTATATTGTTTTTCACAAAACCACAAAAATTTAAATCTAATACATAGAAAAAAAGAATCCACTGTCAATGATTTTACAATAACAAAAAATTGGAATTGAGGTGTAATATATGGAAAAACATAATATTTTGTTATTTTCACAAAACCGCAAAATGACAAGTCTAATACACTGAAAAAACACAATTTTGTATTGTTTTTCACAAAACCACAAAAATTAAAATCTAATACATGCAAAATACTCCATTGTTATTGATTTTCACAATACCAAAAAATCGAATTGACATGTAATACATTTAAAGAAATTATATTTTGTTATTTTAACAAAACCAAAAAAACTGAAGTGTATACATGAAAAAAAGACAATTTTGTCTTGTTTTTCACAAATCCACATAAATTAAAATCTAATACATGGAAAATACTCCATTGTTATTTATTTTCACAATACCAAAAAAATGGAATTGAGGTACAATACGTGGAAAGAAATAATATTTTGTTATTTTCACAAAAACGCAAAATAAGTTGTCTAATACAAGGAAAGAACATAATTTGTATTGTTTTTCACAAAACCAAAAAAATTAAAATCTAATATATAGAAAAAAGAATCCATTGTCAATGATTTTACAATAACAAAAAATTGGAATTGAGGTGTAATACATGGAAAAAAATAATATTTTGTTATTTTCAAAAAACCGCAAAATGACAAGTCTAATACATGGAAAAAACAGAATTTTGTATTGTTTTTCACAAACCACAAAATTAAAATCTAATACATGCAAAATACTCCATTGTTATTGATTTTCACAATACCAAAAAATCGAATTGACGTGTAATACATGGAAAGAAATTATATTTTGTTATTTTAACAAAACCAAAAAAACTGAAGTGTAATACATGAAAAAAAGACAATTTTGTATTGTTTTTCACAAATCCACATAAATTAAAATCTAATACATGGAAAATACTCCATTGTTATTTATTTTCACAATACCAAAAAAATGGAATTGAGGTACAATACGTGGAAAGAAATAATATTTTGTTATTTTCACAAAATCGCAAAATAAGTTGTCTAATACAAGGAAAGAACATAATTTGTATTGTTTTTCACAAAACCAAAAAAATTAAAATCTAATATATAGAAAAAAGAATCCATTGTCAATGATTTTACAATAACAAAAAATTGGAATTGAGGTGTAATACATGGAAAAACATAATATTTTGTTATTTCCACAAAACCGCAAAATGACAAGTCTAATACACGGAAAAAACACAATTTTTGTATTGTTTTTCACAAAACCACAAAAATTAAAATCTAATACAAGGAAAAAACTCCATTCTTAATTATTTTCCCAACACCAAAAAAATGGAATTGATGTACAATACATGGAAAGAAATAATATTTTCTTATTTTCAGAAAACTAAAAAAATTGAAGTCTAATACATGGAAAAAACACAATTTTGTATTGTTTTTCACAATACCAAAAAAATGGAATTGAGGTACAATACAAGGAAAGAAATAATATTTTGTTATTTTCACAAAATCGCAAAAAAAGTTGTCTAATACATGGAAAAATCGTAATTTGTATTGTTTTTCACAAAACCACAAAAATTAAAATCTAATATATAGAAAAAAGAATCCATTGTCAATGATTTTACAATAAGAAAAAATTGGAATTGAGGTGTAATACATGGAAAAACATAATATTTTTTTATTTTCACAAAACCGCAAAATGACAAGTCTAATACACGGAAAAAACACAATTTTATATTGTTTTTCACAAAACCACAAAAATTAAAATCTAATACATGGAAAAACTCCGTTGTTAATTATTTTCCCAACACCAAAAAAATGGAATTGATGTACCATACATGGAAAGAAATAATATTTTCTTATTTTCAGAAAACTAAAAAAATTGAAGTCTAATACATGGAAAAAACACAATTTTGTATTTTTTTTCACAATACCAAAAAAATGGAATTGAGGTACAATACATGGAAAGAAATAATATTTTGTTATTTTCACAAAATCGCAAAATAAGATGTCTAATACATGGAAAAAACATAATCTGTGTTGTTTTTCACAAAAGCACAAAAATTAAAATCTAATATATAAAAAAAAATCCATTGTTAATGATTTTCACAATACCAAAAAATTGCAATTGGAGTGTAATACCTGGAAAAAAATAATATTTTGTTATTTTCACAAACCCGCAAAATGACAAGTCTAATACATGGAAAAAAAAATTTTGTATTGTTTTTCACAAACCACAAAATTAAAATCTAATACATGCAAAATACTCCATTGTTATTGATTTTCACAATACCAAAAAATCTAATTGACGTGTAATACATGGAAAGAAATTATATTTTGTTATTTTCACAAACCCAAGAAAATTGAAGTGTAATACATGAAAAAAAGACAATTTTGTATTGTTTTTCACAAATCCACATAAATTAAAATCTAATACATGGAAAATAGTCCATTGTTATTTATTTTCACAATACCAAAAAAATGGAATTGAGGTATAATACAAGGAAAGAAATAATATTTTGTTATTTTCACAAAATCGCAAAATAAGTTGTCTAATACATGGAAAAAAGATAATTTGTATTGTTTTTCACAAAACCACAAAAATTAAAATCTAATATATAGAAAAAAGAATCCATTGTCAATGATTTTACAATAACAAAAAATTGGAATTGAGGTGTAATACATGGAAAAACATAATATTTTGTTATTTTCACAAAACCGCAAATTGACAAGTCTAATACACTGAAAAAACACAATTTTGTATTGTTTTTCACAAAACCACAAAAATTAAAATCTAATACATGGAAAAAAACTCCATTGTTAATTATTTTCCCAACACCAAAAAAATGGAATTGATGTACAATACATGGAAAGAAATAATATTTTCTTATTTTCAGAATACTAAAAAAATTGAAGTCTAATACATGGAAAAAACACAATTTTGTATTGTTTTTCACAATACCAAAAAAATGGAATTGAGGTACAATACATGGAAAGAAATAATATTTTGTTATTTTCACAAAATCGCAAAATAAATTGTCTAATACATGGAAAAAACATAATTTGTATTGTTTTTCACAAAAGCACAAAAAATAAAATCTAATATATAGAAAAAAGAATCCATTGTCAATGATTTTACAATAACAAAAAATTGGAATTGAGGTGTAATACATGGAAAAACATAATATTTTGTTATTTTCACAAAACCGCAAAATGACAAGTCTAATACACGGAAAAAACACAATTTTGTATTGTTTTTCACAAAACCACAAAAATTAAAATCTAATACATGGAAAAAACAACATTGTTAATTATTTTCCCAACACCAAAAAAATGGAATTGATGTACAATACATTGAAAGAAATAATATTTTCTTATTTTCAGAAAACTAAAAAAATTGAAGTCTAATACATGGAAAAAACACAATTTTGTATTGTTTTTCACAATACCAAAAAAATGGAATTGAGGTACAATACATGGAAAGAAATAATAGTTTGTTATTTTCACAAAATCGCAAAATAAATTGTCTAATACATGGAAAAGACATAATTTGTATTGTTTTTCACAAAACCACAAAAATTAAAATCTAATATATAGAATAAAAGAATCCATTGTCAATGATTTTACAATAACAAAAAATTGGAATTGAGGTGTAATACATGGAAAAACATAATATTTTGTTATTTTCACAAAACCGCAAAATGACAAGTCTAATACACTGAAAAACACAATTTTGTATTGTTTTTCACAAAACCACAAAAATTAAAATCTAATACATGGAAAAAACTCCATTGTTAATTATTTTCCCAACACCAAAAAAATGGAATTGATCTACCATACATGGAAAGAAATAATATTTTCTTATTTTCAGAAAACTAAAAAAATTGAAGTCTAATATATGGAAAAAACATAATTTTGTATTGTTTTTCACAATACCAAAAAAATGGAATTGACGTACAATACATGGAAAGAAATAATATTTTGTTATTTTCACAAAATCGGAAAATAAGATGTCTAATACATGGAAAAAACATCATTTGTGTGGTTTTTCGCAAAAGCACAAAAATTAAAATCTAATATATAGAAAAAAAATCCATTGTTAATGATTTTCACAATACCAAAAAATTGCAATTGGAGTGTAATACATGGAAAAAAATAATATTTTGTTATTTTCAAAAAACCGCAAAATGACAAGTCTAATACATGGAAAAAACAGAATTTTGTATTGTTTTTCACAAACCAAAAAATTAAAATCTAATACATGCAAAATACTCCATTGTTATTGATTTTCACAATACCAAAAAATCGAATTGACGTGTAATACATGGAAAGAAATTATATTTTGTTATTTTAACAAAACCAAAAAAACTGAAGTGTAATACATGAAAAAAAGACAATTTTGTATTGTTTTTCACAAATCCACATAAATTAAAATCTAATACGTGGAAAATACTCCATTGTTATTTATTTTCACAATACCAAAAAAATGGAATTGAGGTACAATACGTGGAAAGAAATAATATTTTGTTATTTTCACAAAATCGCAAAATAAGTTGTCTAATACATGGAAAGAACATAATTTGTATTGTTTTTCACAAGACCTGAAAAATTAAAATTTAATATATAGAAAAAAGAATCCATTGTCAATGATTTTACAATAACAAAAAATTGGAATTGATGTACAATACATGGAAAGAAATAATATTTTCTTATTTTCAGAAAACTAAAAAAATTGAAGTCTAATACATGGAAAAAACACAATTTTGTATTGGTTTTCACAATACCAAAAAAATGGAATTGAGGTATAATACAAGGAAAGAAATAATATTTTGTTATTTTCACAAAATCGCAAAATAAGTTGTCTAATACATGGAAAAAAGATAATTTGTATTGTTTTTCACAAAACCACAAAAATTAAAATCTAATATATAGAAAAAAGAATCCATTGTCAATGATTTTACAATAACAAAAAATTGGAATTGAGGTGTAATACATGGAAAAACATAATATTTTGTTATTTTCACAAAACCGCAAAATGACAAGTCTAATACACGGAAAAAACACAATTTTGTATTGTTTTTGACAAAACCACAAAAATTAAAATCTAATACATGGAAAAAACTCCATTGTTAATGATTTTTACGATACCAGAAAAATGGAATTGAGGTACAATACATGGAAGGAAATAATATTTTGTTACTTTAACAAATCCAGAAAAATTGAAGTCACATGGAAAAAAAACAATTTTGTATTGTTTTTCACAAAACACAAAATTAAAATCTAATACAAGCAAAATACTCCATTGTTATTGATTTTCACAATACCAAAAAATCGAATTGTCGTGTAATACATGGAAAGAAATTATATTTTGTTATTTTCACAAAACCAAAAAAATTGAAGTGTAATACATGGAAAAAAGACAATTTTGTATTGTTTTTCACAAATCCACATAAATTAAAATCTAATACAATGGAAAATACTCCATTGTTATTTATTTTCACAATACCAAAAAAATGGAATTGAGGTACAATACGTGGAAAGAAATAATATTTTGTTATTTTTACAAAATCGCAAAATAAGTTGTCTAATACAAGGAAAGAACATAATTTGTATTGTTTTTCACAAAACCAAAAAAATTAAAATCTAATATATAGAAAAAAGAATCCATTGTCAATGATTTTACAATAACAAAAAATTGGAATTGAGGTGTAATACATGGAAAAAGATAATATTTTGTTATTTTCACAAAACCGCAAAAAGACAAGTCTAGTACACGGAAAAAACACAATTTTGTATTGTTTTTCACAAAACCACAAAAATTAAAATCTAATACAAAGAAAAAACTCCATTCTTAATTATTTTCCCAACACCAAAAAAATGGAATTGATGTACAATACATGGAAAGAAATAATATTTTCTTATTTTCAGAAAACTAAAAAAATTGAAGTCTAATACACGGAAAAAACACAATTTTGTATTGTTTTTCACTATACCAAAAAAATGGAATTGAGGTATAATACAAGAAAAGAAATAATATTTTGTTATTTTCACAAAATCGCAAAATAAGTTGTCTGATACATGGAAAAAACATAATTTGTATTGTTTTTCACAAAACCACAAAAATTAAAATCTAATATATAGAAAAAAGAATCCATTGTCAAATATTTTACAATAACAAAAAATTGGAATTGATGTGTAATACATGGAAAAACATAATATTTTGTTATTTTCACAAAACCGCAAAATGACAAGTCTAATACACGGAAAAAACACAATTTTATATTGTTTTTCACAAAACCACAAAAATTAAAATCTAATACATGGAAGAACTCCATTCTTAATTATTTTCCCAACACCAAAAAAATGGAATTGATGTACCATACATGGAAAGAAATAATATTTTCTTATTTTCAGAAAACTAAAAAAATTGAAGTCTAATACATGGAAAAAACACAATTTTGTATTGTTTTTCACAATACCAAAAAAATGTAATTGAGGTACAATACATGGAAAGAAAAAATATTTTGTTATTTTCACAAAATCGCTAAATAAGATGTCTAATACATGGAAAAAACATAATTTGTGTGGTTTTTCACAAAAGCACAAAAATTAAAATCTAATATATAGAAAAAAAATCCATTGTTAATGATTTGCACAATACCAAAAAATTGCAATTCGAGTGTAATACATGGAAAAAAATAATATTTTGTTATTTTCAAAAAACCGAAAAATGACAAGTCTAATACATGGAAAAAACAGAATTTTGTATTGTTTTTCACAAACCACAAAATTAAAATCTAATACATGCAAAATACTCCATTGTTATTGATTTTCACAATACCAAAAAATTGAATTGACGTGATACATGGAAATAAATTATATTTTGTTATTTTAACAAAACCAAAAAAACTGAAGTGTAATACATGATAAAAAGACAATTTTGTATTGTTTTTCACAAATCAACATAAATTAAAATCTAATACATGGAAAATACTCCATTGTTATTTATTTTCACAATACGAAAAAATTGGAATTGAGGTACAATACGTGGAAAGAAATAATATTTTGTTATTTTCACAAAATCGCAAAATAAGTTGTCTAATACATGGAAAGAACATAATTTGTATTGTTTTTCACAAAACCAGAAAAATTAAAATCTAATATATAGAAAAAAGAATCCATTTTCAATGATTTTACAATGACAAAAAATTGGAATTGAGGTGTAATACATGGAAAAACATAATATTTTGTTATTTTCACAAAACTGCAAAATGACAAGTCTAATACACGGAAAAAACACAATTTTGTATTGTTTTTCACAAAACCACAAAAATTAAAATCTAATACATGGAAAAAACTCCATTGTTAATTATTTTCCCAACACCAAAAAAATTGAATTGATGTACCATACATGGAAAGAAATAATATTTTCTTATTTTCAGAAAACTAAAAAAATTGAAGTCTAATACATGGAAAAAACACAATTTTGTATTGTTTTTCACAATACCAAAAAAATGGAATTGTGGTACAATACATGGAAAGAAATAATATTTTGTTATTTTCACAAAATCGCAAAATAAATTGTCTAATACATGGAAAAAACATAATTTGTATTGTTGTTCACAAAACCACAAAAATTAAAATCTAATATATAGAAAAAAAATCCATTGTCAATGATTTTACAATAACAAAAAATTGGAATTGAGGTGTAATACATGGAAAAACATAATATTTGGTTATTTTCACAAAACCGCAAAATGACAAGTCTAATACACTGCAAAAACACAATTTTGTATTGTTTTTCACAAAACCACAAAAATTAAAATCTAATACATGGAAAAAACTCCATTGTTAATTATTTTCCCAACACCAAAAAAATGGAATTGATGTACCATACATGGAAAGAAATAATATTTTCTTATTTTCAGAAAACTAAAAAAATTGAAGTCTAATACATGGAAAAAACACAATTTTGTATTGTTTTTCACAATACCAAAAAAATGGAATTGAGGTACAATACATGGAAAGAAATAATATTTTGTTATTTTCACAAAATCGCAAAATAAGATGTCTAATACATGGAAAAAACATAATTTGTGTGGTTTTTCACAAAAGCACAAAAATTAAAATCTAATATATAGAAAAAAAATCCATTGTTAATGACTTTCACAATACCAAAAAATTGCAATTGGAGTGTAATACATGGAAAAAAATAATATTATGTCATTTTCAAAAAACCGAAAAATGACAAGTCTAATACATGGAAAAAACCGAATTTTGTATTGTTTTTCACAGACCACAAAATTAAACTCTAATAAATGCAAAATACTCCATTGTTATTGGTTTTCACAATACCAAAAAATCGAATTGACGTGTAATACATGGAAAGAAATTATATTTTGTTATTTTAACAAAACCAAAAAAACTGAAGTGTAATACATGAAAAAAAAACAATTTTGTATTGTTTTTCACAAATCCACATAAATTAAAATCTAATACATGGAAAATACTCCATTGTTATTTATTTTCACAATACCAAAAAAATGGAATTGAGGTACAATACGTGGAAAGAAATAATATTTTGTTATTTTCACAAAATCGCAAAATAAGTTGTCTAATACATGGAAAGAACATAATTTGTATTGTTTTTCACAAAACCAGAAAAATTAAAATCTAATATATAGAAAAAAGAATCCCTTGTCAATGATTTTACAATAACAAAAAATTGGAATTGAGGTGTTATACATGGAAAAACATAATATTTTGTTATTTTCACAAAACCGCAAAATGACAAGTCTAATACACGGAAAAAACACAATTTTATATTGTTTTTCACAAAAGCACAAAAAATAAAATCTAATACATGGAAAAAACTCCATTGTAAATTATTTTCCCAAAACCAAAAAAATGGAATTGATGTACCATACATGGAAAGAAATAATATTTTCCTATTTTCAGAAAACTAAAAAATTTGAAGTCTAATACATGGAAAAAACACAATTTTGTATTGTTTTTCACAATACCAAAAAAATGGAATTGAGGTACAATACATGGAAAGAAATAATATTTTGTTATTTTCTCAAAATCGCAAAATAAGATGTCTAATACATGGAAAAAGCATAATTTGTGTCGTTTTTCACAAAAGCACAAAAATTAAAATCTAATATATAAAAAAAAAATCCATTGTTAATGATTTTCACAATACCAAAAAATTGCAATTGGAGTGTAATACATGGAAAAAAATAATATTTTGTTATTTTCACAAGACCGCAAAATGACATGTCTAATACATGGAAAAAAAAATTTTGTATTGTTTTTCACAAACCACAAAATTAAAATCTAATACATGCAAAATACTCCATTGTTATGGATTTTGACAATACCAAAAAATCGAATTGACGTGTAATACATGGAAAGAAATTATATTTTGTTATTTTCACAAAACCAAAAAAATTGAAGTGTAATACATGAAAAAAAGACAATTTTGTATTGTTTTTCACAAATCCACATAAATTAAAATCTAATACATGGAAAATACTCCATTGTTATTTATTTTCACAATACCAAAAAAATGGAATAGAGGTACAATACGTGGAAAGAAATAATATTTTGTTATTTTTACAAAATCGCAAAATAAGTTGTCTAATACATGGAAAGAACATAATTTGTATTGTTTTTCACAAAACCAGAAAAATTAAAATCTAGTATATAGAAAAAAGAATCCATTGTCAATGATTTTACAATAACAAAAAATTGGAATTGAGGTGTAACACATGGAAAAACATAATATTTTGTTATTTTCACAAAGCCGCAAAATGACAAGTCTAATACACGGAAAAAACACAATTTTATATTGTTTTTCACAAAACCACAAAAATTAAAATCTAATACATGGAAAAAACTCCATTGTTAATTATTTTCCCAACACCAAAAAAATGGAATTGATGTACAATACATGGAAAGAAATAATATTTTCTTATTTTCAGAAAACTAAAAAAATTGAAGTCTATTACATGGAAAAAACACAATTTTGTATTGTTTTTCACAATACCAAAAAAATGGAATTGAGGTACAATACTTGGAAAGAAATAATATTTTCTTATTTTCACAAAATCGCAAAATAAGTTGTCTAATACATGGAAAAAACATAATTTGTATTGTTTTTCACTAAACCACAAAAATTAAAATCTAATATATAGAAAAAAAGAATCCATTGTCAATGATTTTACAATAACAAAAAATTTGAATTGAGGTGTAATACATGGAAAAACATAATATTTTGTTATTTTCACAAAACCGCAAAATGACAAGTCTAATGCACGGAAAAAACACAATTTTGTATTGTTTTTCACAAAACCACAAAAATTAAAATCTAATACATGGAAAAAACTCCATTGTCAATTATTTTCCCAACACCAAAAAAATGGAATTGATGTACAATACATGGAAAGAAATAATATTTTCTTATTTTCAGAAAACTAAAAAAATTGAAGTCTATTACATGGAAAAAACACAATTTTGTATTGTTTTTCACAATACCAAAAAAATGGAATTGAGGTACAATACATGGAAAGAAATAATATTTTGTTATTTTCACAAAATCGCAAAATAAGATGTCTAATACATGGAAAAAACATAATTTGTGTTGTTTTTCACAAAAGCACAAAAATTAAAATCTAATATATAGAAAACAAAATCCATTGTTAATGATTTTCACAATACCAAAAAATTGGTATTGGAGTGTAATCCATGGAAAAAAATGATATTTTGTTATTTTCACAAAACCGCAAAATGACAAGTCTAATACATGGGAAAAACAGAATTTTGTATTGTTTTTCACAAAACCACAAAAATTAAAATCTAATTCATGGGAAAAACTCCATTGTTAATGATTTTTACGATACCAAAAAAATGGAATTGAGGTACAATACGTGGAAAGAAATAATATTTTGTAACTTTCACAAATCCACAAAAATTGAAGTCTAATACAAGCAAAAAACACAATTTTGTATTGTTTCTCACAAACCACAAAATTAAAATCTAATACATGCAAAATACACCAATTTTATTGATTTTCACGGTACCAAAAAAATGGAATTGTGGTACAATACATGGAAAGAAATAATATTTTGTTATTTTCACAAAATCGCAAAATAAGATATCTAATACATGGAAAAAACATAATTTGTGTTGTTTTTCACAAAAGCACAAAAATTAAAATCTAATATATAGAAAAAAAAATCCATTGTTAATGATTTTCACAATACCAAAAAATTGCAATTGGAGTGTAATACTTGGAGAAAAATAATATTTTGTTATTTTCACAAACCGCAAAATGACAAGTCTAAAACTTGGTAAAAACAGAATTTTGTATTGTTTTTCACAAACCACATAATTAAAATCTAATACATGCAAAATACTCCATTGTTATTGAGTTTCACAATACCAAAAAATCGAATTGACGTGTAATACATGGAAAAAAATTATATTTTGTTATTTTCACAAAACCAAAAAAATTGAGGTGTAATACATGAAAAAAAGACAATTTTGTATTGTTTTTCACAAATCCACATAAATTAAAATCTAATACATGGAAAAAACTCCATTGTTAATTATTTTCCCAACACCAAAAAAATTGAATTGATGTACAATACATGGAAAGAAATAATATTTTCTTATTTTCGGAAAACTAAAAAAATTGAAGTCTAATACATGAAAAAAACACAATTTTGTATTGTTTTTCACAATACCAAAAAAATGGAATTGAGGTACAATACATGGAAAGAAACAATATTTTGTTATTTTCACAAAATCGCAAAATAAGTTGTCTAATACATGGAAAAAACATAATTTGTGTTGTTTTTCACAAAAGCACAAAAATTAAAATCTAATATATAGAAAAAAGAATCCATTGTCAATGATTTTACAATAACAAAAAATTGGAATTGAGGTGTAATACATGGAAAAACATAATATTTTGTTATTTTCACAAAGCCGCAAAATGACAAGTCTAACACACGGAAAAAACACAATTTTATATTGTTTTTCACAAAACCACAAAAATTAAAATCTAATACATGGAAAAAACTCCATTGTAAATTATTTTCCCAACACCAAAAAAATGGAATTGATGTACAATACATGGAAAGAAATAATATTTTCTTATTTTCACAAAATCGCAAAATAAGTTGTCTAATACATGGAAAAAACATAATTTGTATTGTTTTTCACTAAACCACAAAAATTAAAATCTAATATATAGAAAAAAAGAATCCATTGTCAATGATTTTACAATAACAAAAAATTTGAATTGAGGTGTTATACATGGAAAAACATAATATTTTGTTATTTTCACAAAACCGCAAAATGACAAGTCTAATGCACGGAAAAAACACAATTTTGTATTGTTTTTCACAAAACCACAAAAATTAAAATCTAATACATGGAAAAAACTCCATTGTCAATTATTTTCCCAACACCAAAAAAATGGAATTGATGTACAATACATGGAAAGAAATAATATTTTCTTATTTTCAGAAAACTAAAAAAATTGAAGTCTATTACATGGAAAAAACACAATTTTGTATTGTTTTTCACAATACCAAAAAAATGGAATTGAGGTACAATACATGGAAAGAAATAATATTTTGTTATTTTCACAAAATCGCAAAATAAGATGTCTAATACATGGAAAAAACATAATTTGTGTTGTTTTTCACAAAAGCACGAAAATTAAAATCTAATATATAGAAAACAAAATCCATTGTTAATGATTTTCACAATACCAAAAAATTGGTATTGGAGTGTAATCCATGGAAAAAAATGATATTTTGTTATTTTCACAAAACCGCAAAATGACAAGTCTAATACATGGAAAAAACAGAATTTTGTATTGTTTTTCACAAAACCACAAAAATTAAAATCTAATTCATGGGAAAAACTCCATTGTTAATGATTTTTACGATACCAAAAAAATGGAATTGAGGTACAATACGTGGAAAGAAATAATATTTTGTAACTTTCACAAATCCACAAAAATTGAAGTCTAATACAAGCAAAAAACACAATTTTGTATTGTTTCTCACAAACCACAAAATTAAAATCTAATACATGCAAAATACACCAATTTTATTGATTTTCACGGTACCAAAAAAATGGAATTGTGGTACAATACATGGAAAGAAATAATATTTTGTTATTTTCACAAAATCGCAAAATAAGATATCTAATACATGGAAAAAACATAATTTGTGTTGTTTTTCACAAAAGCACAAAAATTAAAATCTAATATATAGAAAAAAAAATCCATTGTTAATGATTTTCACAATACCAAAAAATTGCAATTGGAGTGTAATACATGGAGAAAAATAATATTTTGTTATTTTCACAAACCGCAAAATGACAAGTCTAAAACTTGGTAAAAACAGAATTTTGTATTGTTTTTCACAAACCACATAATTAAAATCTAATACATGCAAAATACTCCATTGTTATTGAGTTTCACAATACCAAAAAATCGAATTGACGTGTAATACATGGAAAAAAATTATATTTTGTTATTTTCACAAAACCAAAAAAATTGAGGTGTAATACATGAAAAAAAGACAATTTTGTATTTTTTTTCACAAATCCACATAAATTAAAATCTAATACATGGAAAAAACTCCATTGTTAATTATTTTCCCAACACCAAAAAAATTGAATTGATGTACAATACATGGAAAGAAATAATATTTTCTTATTTTCGGAAAACTAAAAAAATTGAAGTCTAATACATGAAAAAAACACAATTTTGTATTGTTTTTCACAATACCAAAAAAATGGAATTGAGGTACAATACATGGAAAGAAACAATATTTTGTTATTTTCACAAAATCGCAAAATAAGTTGTCTAATACATGGAAAAAACATAATTTGTGTTGTTTTTCACAAAAGCACAAAAATTAAAATCTAATATACAGAAAAAAGAATCCATTGTCAATGATTTTACAATAACAAAAAATTGGAATTGAGGTGTAATACATGGAAAAACATAATATTTTGTTATTTTCACAAAGCCGCAAAATGACAAGTCTAATACACGGAAAAAACACAATTTTATATTGTTTTTCACAAAACCACAAAAATTAAAATCTAATACATGGAAAAAACTCCATTGTAAATTATTTTCCCAACACCAAAAAAATGGAATTGATGTACAATACATGGAAAGAAATAATATTTTCTTATTTTCACAAAATCGCAAAATAAGTTGTCTAATACATGGAAAAAACATAATTTGTATTGTTTTTAACTAAACCACAAAAATTAAAATCTAATATATAGAAAAAAAGAATCCATTGTCAATGATTTTACAATAACAAAAAATTTGAATTGAGGTGTAATACATGGAAAAACATAATATTTTGTTATTTTCACAAAACCGCAAAATGACAAGTCTAATGCACGGAAAAAACACAATTTTGTATTGTTTTTAACAAAACCACAAAAATTAAAATCTAATACATGGAAAAAACTCCATTGTCAATTATTTTCCCAACACCAAAAAAATGGAATTGATGTACAATACATGGAAAGAAATAATATTTTCTTATTTTCAGAAAACTAAAAAAATTGAAGTCTATTACATGGAAAAAACACAATTTTGTATTGTTTTTCACAATACCAAAAAAATGGAATTGAGGTACAATACATGGAAAGAAATAATATTTTGTTATTTTCACAAAATCGCAAAATAAGATGTCTAATACATGGAAAAAACATAATTTGTGTTGTTTTTCACAAAAGCACAAAAATTAAAATCTAATATATAGAAAACAAAATCCATTGTTAATGATTTTCACAATACCAAAAAATTGGTATTGGAGTGTAATCCATGGAAAAAAATGATATTTTGTTATTTTCACAAAACCGCAAAATGACAAGTCTAATACATGGAAAAAACAGAATTTTGTATTGTTTTTCACAAAACCACAAAAATTAAAATCTAATTCATGGGAAAAACTCCATTGTTAATGATTTTTACGATACCAAAAAAATGGAATTGAGGTACAATACGTGGAAAGAAATAATATTTTGTAACTTTCACAAATCCACAAAAATTGAAGTCTAATACAAGCAAAAAACACAATTTTGTATTGTTTCTCACAAACCACAAAATTAAAATCTAATACATGCAAAATACACCAATTTTATTGATTTTCACGGTACCAAAAAAATGGAATTGTGGTACAATACATGGAAAGAAATAATATTTTGTTATTTTCACAAAATCGCAAAATAAGATATCTAATACATGGAAAAAATATAATTTGTGTTGTTTTTCACAAAAGCACAAAAATTAAAATCTAATATATAGAAAAAAAAATCCATTGTTAATGATTTTCACAATACCAAAAAATTGCAATTGGAGTGTAATACATGGAGAAAAATAATATTTTGTTATTTTCACAAACCGCAAAATGACAAGTCTAAAACTTGGTAAAAACAGAATTTTGTATTGTTTTTCACAAACCACATAATTAAAATCTAATACATGCAAAATACTCCATTGTTATTGAGTTTCACAATACCAAAAAATCGAATTGACGTGTAATACATGGAAAAAAATTATATTTTGTTATTTTCACAAAACCAAAAAAATTGAGGTGTAATACATGAAAAAAAGACAATTTTGTATTGTTTTTCACAAATCCACATAAATTAAAATCTAATACATGGAAAAAACTCCATTGTTAATTATTTTCCCAACACCAAAAAAATTGAATTGATGTACAATACATGGAAAGAAATAATATTTTCTTATTTTCGGAAAACTAAAAAAATTGAAGTCTAATACATGAAAAAAACACAATTTTGTATTGTTTTTCACAATACCAAAAAAATGGAATTGAGGTACAATACATGGAAAGAAACAATATTTTGTTATTTTCACAAAATCGCAAAATAAGTTGTCTAATACATGGAAAAAACATAATTTGTGTTGTTTTTCACAAAAGCACAAAAATTAAAATCTAATATATAGAAAAAAGAATCCATTGTCAATGATTTTACAATAACAAAAAATTGGAATTGAGGTGTAATACATGGAAAAACATAATATTTTGTTATTTTCACAAAGCCGCAAAATGACAAGTCTAATACACGGAAAAAACACAATTTTATATTGTTTTTCACAAAACCACAAAAATTAAAATCTAATACATGGAAAAAACTCCATTGTAAATTATTTTCCCAACACCAAAAAAATGGAATTGATGTACAATACATGGAAAGAAATAATATTTTGTTATTTTCACAAAATCGCAAAATAAGTTGTCTAATTAAAGGAAAAAACATAATTTGTATTGTTTTTCACAAAACCACAAAAATTAAAATCTAATATATAGAAAAAAGAATCCATTGTCAATAATTTTACAATAACAAAAAATTGGAATTGAGGTGTAATACATGAATAAACATAATATTTTGTTATTTTCACAAAACCGCAAAATGTCAAGTCTAATACACGGAAAAAACACAATTTTGTATTGTTTTTCACAAAACCACAAAAATTAAAATCTAATACATGGAAAAAACACCATTGTTAATTATTTTCCCAACACCAAAAAAATGGAATTGAAGTACAATACATGGAAAGAAATAATATTTTCTTATTTTCAGAAAACTAAAAAAATTGAAGTCTAATACATGAAAAAAACACAATTTTGTATTGTTTTTCACAATACCAAAAAAATGGAATTGAGGTACAATACATGGAAAGAAACAATATTTTGTTATTTTCACAAAATCGCAAAATAAGTTGTCTAATACATGGAAAAAACATAATTTGTGTTGTTTTTCACAAAATCACAAAAATTAAAATCTAATATATAGAAAAAAAAATCCATTGTCAATGATTTTACAATAACAAAAAATTGGAAATGAATTTTAATACATGGAAAAACATAATATTTTGTTATTTTGACAAAACCGCAAAATGACAAGTCTAATACACGGAAAAAACACAATTCTGTGTTGTTTTTCACAAAACCACAAAAATTAAAATCTAATACATGGAAAAAACTCCATTGTTAATTATTTTCCCAATACCAAAAAAATGGAATTGATGTACCATACATCGAAAGAAATAATTTTTCTTATTTTCAGAAAACTAAAAAAATTGAAGTCTAATATATGGAAAAAATACAATTTTGTATTGTTTTTCACAATACCAAAAAAATGGAATTGAGGTACAATACATGGAAAGAAATAATATTTTTTTATTTTCAAAAAATCGTAAAATAAGATGTCTAATACATGGAAAAAACATAATTTGTGTTGTTTTTCACAAAAGTACCAAAATTAAAATCTAATATATAGAAAAAAAATCCATTGTCAATGATTTTACAATAACAAAAAATTGGAATTGAGTTGTAATACATGGAAAAACATAATATTTTGTTATTTTGACAAAACCGCAAAATGACAAGTCTAATACACGGAAAAAACACAATTCTGTATTATTTTTCACAAAACCACAAAAATTAAAATCTAATACATGGAAAAAACTCTGTTAATTATTTTCACAATACCGAAAAAATGGAATTGATGTACCATACATGGAAAGAAATAATATTTTATTATTTTCGGAAAACTAAAAAAATTGAAGTCTAATACATGGAAAAAACACAATTTTGTATTGTTTTTCACAATACCAAAAAAATGGAATTGAGGTACAATACATGGAAAGAAATAATATTTTGTTATTTTCACAAAATCGCAAAATAAGATGTCTAATACATGGAAAAAACATAATTTGTGTTGTTTTTCACAAAAGCACAAAAATTAAAATCTAATTTATAGAAAAAAAATCCATTGTTAATGATTTTCACAATACCAAAAAATTCGAATTGGAGTGTAATCCATGGAAAAAAATGATATTTTGTTATTTTCACAAAACCGCAAAATGACAAGTCTAATACATGGAAAAAACAGAATTTTGTATTGTTTTTCACAAAACCACAAAAATTAAAATCTAATACATGGGAAAGACTCCATTTTTAATGATTTTTACGATACCAAAAAAATGGAATTGAGGTACAATACATGGAAAGAAATAATATTTTGTTACTTTCACAAATCCACAAAAATTGAAGTCTAATACAAGCAAAAAACAAAATTTTGTATTGTTTCTCACAAACCACAAAATGAAAATCTAATACATGCAAAATACACCAATTTTATTGATTTTCACAGTACCAAAAAAATGGAATTGAGGTACAATACATGGAAAGAAATAATATTTTGTTATTTTCACTAAATTGCAAAATAAGATGTCTAATACATGGAAAAAACATAATTTGTGTTGTTTTTCACAAAACCACAAAAATTAAAATCTAATATATAGAAAAAAAAATCCATTGTTAATGATTTTCACAATACCAAAAAATTGCAATTGGAGTGTAATACATGGAGAAAAATAATATTTTGTTATTTTCACAAACCGCAAAATGACAAGTCTAAAACTTGGTAAAAACAGAATTTTGTATTGTTTTTCACAAACCACATAATTAAAATCTAATACATGCAAAATACTCCATTGTTATTGATTTTCACAATACCAAAAAATCGAATTGACGTGTAATACATGGAAAGAAGTTATATTTTGTTATTTTCACAAAACCAAAAAAATTGAAGTGTAATACATGAAAAAAAGACAATTTTGTATTGTTTTTCACAAATCCACATAAATTAAAATCTAATACATGGAAAATACTCCATTGTTATTTATTTTCACAATACCAAAAAAATGGAATTGAGATACAATACGTGGAAAGAAACAATATTTTGTTATTTTCACAAAATCGCAAAATAAGTTTTCTAATACATGGAAAGAACATAATTTGTATTGTCTTTCACTAAACCAGAAAAATTAAAATGTAATATATAGAAAAAAGAATCCATTGTCAATGATTTTGCAATAACAAGAAATTGGAATTGAGGTGTAATACATGGAAAAACATAATATTTTGTTATTTGCACAAAACCGCAAAATGACAAGCCTAATACACGGAAAAAACACCATTTTGTATTGTTTTTCACAAAACCACAAAAATTAAAATCTAATACATGGAAAAAACTCCATTGTTAATTATTTTCCGAACACCAAAAAAATGGAATTGATGTACCATTCATGGAAAGAAATAATATTTTCTTATTTTCTGAAAACTAAAAATATTGAAGTCTAATACATGGAAAAAACACAATTTTGTATTGTTTTTCACAATACCAAAAAAATGGAATTGAGGTACAATACATGGAAAGAAATAATATTTTGTTATGTTCACAAAATCGCAAAATAAGATGTCTAATACATGGAAAAAACATAATTTGTGTTGTTTTTCACAAAAGCACAAAAATTAAAATCTAATTTATAGAAAAAAAATCCATTGTTAATGATTTTCACAATACCAAAAAATTCGAATTGGAGTGTAATCCATGGAAAAAAATGATATTTTGTTATTTTCACAAAACCGCAAAATGACAAGTCTAATACATGGAAAAAACAGAATTTTGTATTGTTTTTCACAATACCGAAAAAATGGAATTGAGGTACAATACATGGAAAGAAACAATATTTTGTTACTTTCACAAATCCACAAAAATTGAAGTCTGATACAAGCAAAAAACACAATTTTGTATTGTTTCTCACAAACCACAAAATTAAAATCTAATACATGCAAAATACACCAATTTTATTGATTTTCACAGTACCAAATAAATGGAATTGAGGTACAATACATGGAAAGAAATAATATTTTGTTATTTTCACAAAATCGCAAAATAAGATGTCTAATACATGGAAAAAACATAATTTGTGTTGTTTTTCACAAAACCACAAAAATTAAAATCTAATATATAGAGAAAAAAATCCATTGTCAATGATTTTCACAATACCAAAAAATTGAAATTGAGGTGTAATACATGGAAAAACATAATATTTTGTTATTTTCACAAAACCGCAAAATGACAAGCCTAATACACGGAAAAAACACAATTTTGTATTGTTTTTCACAAAACCACAAAAATTAAAATCTAATACATGGAAAAAACTCCATTGTTAATTATTTTCCGAACACCAAAAAAATGGAATTGATGTACCATACATGGAAAGAAATAATATTTTCTTATTTTCTGAAAACTAAAAAAATTGAAGTCTAATACATGGAAAAAACACAATTTTGTATTGTTTTTCACAATACCAAAAAAATGGAATTGAGGTACAATACATGGAAAGAAATAATATTTTGTTATTTTCACAAAATCGCAAAATAAGATGTCTAATACATGGAAAAAACATAATTTGTGTTGTTCTTCACAAAAGCACAAAAATTAAAATCTAATTTATAGAAAAAAAATCCATTGTTAATGATTTTCACAATACCAAAAAATTCGAATTGGAGTGTAATCCATGGAAAAAAATGATATTTTGTTATTTTCACGAAACCGCAAAATGACAAGTCTAATACATGGAAAAAACAGAATTTTGTATTGTTTTTCACAAAACCACAAAAATTAAAATCTAATACATGGGAAAAACTCCATTGTTAATGATTTTTACGATACCAAAAAAATGGAATTGAGGTACAATACATGGAACGAAAAAATATTTTGTTACTTTCACAAATCCACAAAAATTGAAGTCTGATACAAGCAAAAAACACAATTTTGTATTGTTTCTCACAAACCACAAAATTAAAATCTAATACATGCAAAATACACCAATTTTATTGATTTTCACAGTACCAAAAAAATGGAATTGAGGTACAATACATGGAAAGAAATAATATTTTGTTACTTTCACAAAAATCCACAATAATTGAAGTCTAATACAAGCAAAAAACACAATTTTGTATTGTTTCTCACAAACCACAAAGTTAAAATCTAATAGATGCAAAATACACCAATTTTATTGATTTTCACAGTACCAAAAAAATGGAATTGAGGTACAATACGTGGAAAGAAATAATATTTTGTTATTTTCACAAAATCGCAAAATAAGTTGTCTAATACATGGAAAGAACATAATTTGTATTGTTTTTCACAAAACCAGAAAAATTAAAATCTAATATATAGAAAAAAGAATCCATTGTCAATGATTTTACAATAACAAAAAATTGGAATTGAGGTGTAATACATGGAAAAACATAATATTTTGTTATTTTCACAAACCGCAAAATGACAAGTCTAATACACGGAAAAAACACAATTTTGTATTGTTTTTCACAAAACCACAAAAATTAAAATCTAATACATGGAAAAAACTCCATTGTTAATTATTTTCCCAACACCAAAAAAATGGAATTGATGTACAATACATGGAAAGAAATAATATTTTCTTATTTTCAGAAAACTAAAAAAATTGAAGTCTAAAACATGAAAAAAACACAATTTTGTATTGTCTTTCACAATACCAAAAAAATGGAATTGAGGTACAATACATGGAAAGAAACAATATTTTGTTATTTTCTCAAAATCGCAAAATAAGTTGTCTAATACATCGAAAAAAAATAATTTGTATTGTTTTTCACAAAACCACAAAAATTAAAATCTAATATATAGAAAAAAGAATCCATTGTCAATGATTTTACAATAACAAAAAATTGGAATTGAGGTGTAATACATGGAAAAACATAATATTTTGTTATTTTCACAAAACCGCAAAATGACAAGTCTAATGCACGGAAAAAACACAATTTTGTATTGTTTTTCACAAGACCACAAAAATTAAAATCTAATACATGGAAAAAACTCCATTGTTAATTATTTTCCCAACACCAAAAAAATGGAATTGATGTACAATACATGGAAAGAAATAATATTTTCTTATTTTCAGAAAACTAAAAAAATTGAAGTCTAATACATGGAAAAAACACAATTTTGTATTGTTTTTCACAATACCAAAAAAATGGAATTGAGGTACAATACATGGAAAGAAACAATATTTTGTTATTTTCTCAAAATCGCAAAATAAGTTGTCTAATACATCGAAAAAAAATAATTTGTATTGTTTTTCACAAAACCACAAAAATTAAAATCTAATATATAGAAAAAAGAATCCATTGTCAATGATTTTACAATAACAAAAAATTGGAATTGAGGTGTAATACATGGAAAAACATAATATTTTGTTATTTTCACAAAACCGCAAAATGACAAGTCTAATGCACGGAAAAAACACAATTTTGTATTGTTTTTCACAAGACCACAAAAATTAAAATCTAATACATGGAAAAAACTCCATTGTTAATTATTTTCCCAACACCAAAAAAATGGAATTGATGTACAATACATGGAAAGAAATAATATTTTCTTATTTTCAGAAAACTAAAAAAATTGAAGTCTAATACATGGAAAAAACACAATTTTGTATTGTTTTTCACAATACCAAAAAAATGGAATTGAGGTACAATACATGGAAAGAAACAATATTTTGTTATTTTCACAAAATCGCAAAATAAGTTGTCTAATACATGGAAAAAACATAATTTGTATTGTTTTTCACAAAACCACAAAAATTAAAATGTAATATGTAGAAAAAAGAATCCATTGTCAATGATTTTACAATAACAAAAAATTGGAATTGAGGTGTAATACATGGAAAAACATAATATTTTGTTATTTTCAGAAAACCGCAAAATGACAAGCCTAATACACGGAAAAAACACAATTTTGTATTGTTTTTCACAAAACCACAAAATTTAAAATCTAATACATGGAAAAAACTCCATTGTTAATTATTTTCCCATCACCAAAAAATTGGAATTGATGTACCATTCATGGAAAGAAATAATATTTTCTTATTTTCTGAAAACTAAAAAAATTGAAGTCTAATACATGAAAAAAACACAATTTTGTATTGTCTTTCACAATACCAAAAAAATGGAATTGAGGTACAATACATGGAAAGAAACAATATTTTGTTATTTTCACAAAATCGCAAAATAAGTTGTCTAATACATGGAAAAAACATAATTTGTATTGTTTTTCACATACCACAAAAATTAAAATCTAATATATAGAAAAAAGAATCCATTGTCAATGATTTTACAATAACAAAAAATTGGAATTGAGGTGTCATACATGGAAAAACATAATATTTTGTTATTTTCACAAAACCGCAAAATGACAAGTCAAATGCACGGAAAAAACACAATTTTGTATTGTTTTTCACAAAACCACAAAAATTAAAATCTAATACATGGAAAAAACTCCATTGTTAATTATTTTCCCAACACCAAAAAAATGGAATTGATGTACAATACATGGAAAGAAATAATATTTTCTTATTTTCAGAGAACTAAAAAAATTGAAGTCTAATACATGGAAAAAACACAATTTTGTATTGTTTTTCACAATACCAAAAAATTGGAATTGAGGTACAATACATGGAAAGAAACAATATTTTGTTATTTTCACAAAATCGCAAAATAAGTTGTCTAATACATGGAAAAAACATAATTTGTATTGTTTTTCACAAAACCACAAAAATTAAAATCTAATATATAGAAAAAAGAATCCATTGTCAATGATTTTACAATAACAAAAAATTGGAATTGAGGTGTAATACATGGAAAAACATAATATTTTGTTATTTTCACAAAACCGCAAAATGACAAGTCAAATGCACGGAAAAAACACAATTTTGTATTGTTTTTCACAAAACCACAAAAATTAAAATCTAATACATGGAAAAAACTCCATTGTTAATTATTTTCCCAACACCAAAAAAATGGAATTGATGTACAATACATGGAAAGAAATAATATTTTCTTATTTTCAGAAAACTAAAAAAATTGAAGTCTAATACATGGAAAAAACACAATTTTGTATTGTTTTTCACAATACCAAAAAATTGGAATTGAGGTACAATACATGGAAAGAAACAATATTTTGTTATTTTCACAAAATCGCAAAATAAGTTGTCTAATACATGGAAAAAACATAATTTGTATTGTTTTTCACAAAACCACAAAAATTAAAATCTAATATATAGAAAAAAGAATCCATTGTCAATGATTTTACAATAATAAAAAATTGGAATTGAGGTGTAATACATGGAAAAACATAATATTTTGTTATTTTCACAAAACCGCAAAATGACAAGTCTAATGCACGGAAAAAACACAATTTTGTATTGTTTTTCACAAAACCACAAAAATTAAAATCTAATACATGGAAAAAACTCCATTGTTAATTATTTTCCCAACACCAAAAAAATGGAATTGATGTACAATACATGGAAAGAAATAATATTTTCTTATTTTCAGAAAACTAAAAAAATTGAAGTCTAATACATGGAAAAAACACAATTTTGTATTGTTTTTCACAATACCAAAAAAATGGAATTGAGGTACAATACATGGAAAGAAACAATATTTTGTTATTTTCACAAAATCGCAAAATAAGTTGTCTAATACATGGAAAAAACATAATTTGTATTGTTTTTCAAAAAACCACAAAAATTAAAATCTAATATATAGAAAAAAGAATCCATTGTCAATGATTTTACAATAACAAAAAATTGGAATTGAGGTGTAATACATGGAAAAACACAATATTTTGTTATTTTCACAAAACCGCAAAATGACAAGCCTAATACACGGAAAAAACACAATTTTGTATTGTTTTTCACAAAACCACAAAAATTAAAATCTAATACATGGAAAAAACTCCATTGTAAATTATTTTCCCAACACCAAAAAAATGGAATTGATGTACCATTCATGGAAAGAAATAATATTTTCTTATTTTCTGAAAACTAAAAAAATTGAAGTCTAATACATGAAAAAAACACAATTTTGTATTGTCTTTCACAATACCAAAAAAATGGAATTGAGGTACAATACATGGAAAGAAACAATATTTTTTTATTTTCACAAAATCGCAAAATAAGTTGTCTAATACATGGAAAAAACATAATTTGTATTGTTTTTCACAAAACCACAAAAATTAAAATCTAATATATAGAAAAAAGAATCCATTGTCAATGATTTTACAATAACAAAAAATTGGAATTGAGGTGTAATACATGGAAAAACATAATATTTTGTTATTTTCACAAAACCGCAAAATGACAAGTCAAATGCACGGAAAAAACACAATTTTGTATTGTTTTTCACAAAACCACAAAAATTAAAATCTAATACATGGAAAAAACTCCATTGTTAATTATTTTCCCAACACCAAAAAAATGGAATTGATGTACAATACATGGAAAGAAATAATATTTTCTTATTTTCAGAAAACTAAAAAAATTGAAGTCTAATACATGGAAAAAACACAATTTTGTATTGTTTTTCACAATACCAAAAAATTGGAATTGAGGTACAATACATGGAAAGAAACAATATTTTGTTATTTTCACAAAATCGCAAAATAAGTTGTCTAATACATGGAAAAAACATAATTTGTATTGTTTTTCACAAAACCACAAAAATTAAAATCTAATATATAGAAAAAAGAATCCATTGTCAATGATTTTACAATAACAAAAAATTGGAATTGAGGTGTAATACATGGAAAAACATAATATTTTGTTATTTTCACAAAACCGCAAAATGACAAGTCTAATGCACGGAAAAAACACAATTTTGTATTGTTTTTCACAAAACCACAAAAATTAAAATCTAATACATGGAAAAAACTCCATTGTTAATTATTTTCCCAACACCAAAAAAATGGAATTGATGTACAATACATGGAAAGAAATAATATTTTCTTATTTTCAGAAAACTAAAAAAATTGAAGTCTAATACATGGAAAAAACACAATTTTGTATTGTTTTTCACAATACCAAAAAAATGGAATTGAGGTACAATACATGGAAAGAAACAATATTTTGTTATTTTCACAAAATCGCAAAATAAGTTGTCTAATACATGGAAAAAACATAATTTGTATTGTTTTTCAAAAAACCACAAAAATTAAAATCTAATATATAGAAAAAAGAATCCATTGTCAATGATTTTACAATAACAAAAAATTGGAATTGAGGTGTAATACATGGAAAAACACAATATTTTGTTATTTTCACAAAACCGCAAAATGACAAGCCTAATACACGGAAAAAACACAATTTTGTATTGTTTTTCACAAAACCACAAAAATTAAAATCTAATACATGGAAAAAACTCCATTGTTAATTATTTTCCCAACACCAAAAAAATGGAATTGATGTACCATTCATGGAAACAAATAATATTTTCTTATTTTCTGAAAACTAAAAAAATTGAAGTCTAATACATGAAAAAAACACAATTTTGTATTGTCTTTCACAATACCAAAAAAATGGAATTGAGGTACAATACATGGAAAGAAACAATATTTTTTTATTTTCACAAAATCGCAAAATAAGTTGTCTAATACATGGAAAAAACATAATTTGTATTGTTTTTCACAAAACCACAAAAATTAAAATCTAATATATAGAAAAAAGAATCCATTGTCAATGATTTTACAATAACAAAAAATTGATATTGAGGTGTAATACATGGAAAAACATAATATTTTGTTATTTTCACAAAACCGCAAAATGACAAGTCTAATGCACGGAAAAAACACAATTTTGTATTGTTTTTCACAAAACCACAAAAATTAAAATCTAATACATGGAAAAAACTCCATGGTTAATTATTTTCCCAACACCAAAAAAATGGAATTGATGTACAATACATGGAAAGAAATAATATTTTCTTATTTTCAGAAAACTAAAAAAATTGAAGTCTAATACTTGGAAAAAACACAATTTTGTATTGTTTTTCACAATACCAAAAAAATGGAATTGAGGTACAATACATGGAAAGAAACAATATTTTGTTATTTTCACAAAATCGCAAAATAAGTTGTCTAATACATGGAAAAAAACATAATTTGTATTGTTTTTCTCAAAACCACAAAAATTAAAATCTAATATATAGAAAAAAGAATCCATTGTCAATGATTTTACAATAACAAAAAATTGGAATTGAGGTGTAATACATGGAAAAACATAATATTTTGTTACTTTCACAAAACCGCAAAATGACAAGTCTAATGCACGGAAAAAACACAATTTTGTATTGTTTTTCACAAAACCACAAAAATTAAAATCTAATACATGGAAAAAACTCCATTGTTAATTATTTTCCCAACACCAAAAAAATGGAATTGATGTACAATACATGGAAAGAAATAATATTTTCTTATTTTCAGAAAACTAAAAAAATTGAAGTCTAATACATGGAAAAAACACAATTTTGTATTGTTTTTCACAATACCAAAAAAATGGAATTGAGGTACAATACATGGAAAGAAACAATATTTTGTTATTTTCACAAAATCGCAAAATAAGTTGTCTAATTCATGGAAAAAACATAATTTGTATTGTTTTTCACAAAACCACAAAAATTAAAATCTAATATATAGAAAAAAGAATCCATTGTCAATGATTTTACAATAACAAAAAATTGGAATTGAGGTGTAATACATGGAAAAACATAATATTTTGTTATTTTCACAAAACCGCAAAATGACAAGTCTAATGCACGGAAAAAACACAATTTTGTATTGTTTTTCACAAAACCACAAAAATTAAAATCTAATACATGGAAAAAACTCCATTGTTAATTATTTTCCCAACACCAAAAAAATGGAATTGATGTACAATACATGGAAAGAAATAATATTTTCTTATTTTCAGAAAACTAAAAAAATTGAAGTCTAATACATGGAAAAAACACAATATTGTTTTTCACAATACCAAAAAAATGGAATTGAGGTACAATACATGGAAAGAAACAATATTTTGTTATTTTCATAAAATCGCAAAATAAGTTGTCTAATACATGGAAAAAACATAATTTGTATTGTTTTTCACAAAATTACAAAAATTAAAATCTAATATATAGAAAAAAGAATCCATTGTCAATGATTTTACAATAACAAAAAATTGGAATTGAGGTGTAATACATGGAAAAACATAATATTTTGTTATTTTCACAAAACCGCAAAATGACAAGTCTAATGCACGGAAAAAACACAATTTTGTATTGTTTTTCACAAAACCACAAAAATTAAAATCTAATACATGGAAAAAACTCCATTGTTAATTATTTTCCCAACACCAAAAAAATGGAATTGATGTACAATACATGGAAAGAAATAATATTTTCTTATTTTCAGAAAACTAAAAAAATTGAAGTCTAATACATGGAAAAAACACAATTTTGTATTGTTTTTCACAATACCAAAAAAAGGGAATTGAGGTACAATACATGGAAAGAAACAATATTTTGTTATTTTCACAAAATCGCAAAATAAGTTGTCTAATACATGGAAAAAACATAATTTGTATTGTTTTTCACAAAACCACAAAAATTAAAATCTAATATATATAGAAAAAAGAATCCATTGTCAATGATTTTACAATAACAAAAAATTGGAATTGAGGTGTAATACATGGAAAAACATAATATTTTGTTATTTTCACAAAACCGCAAAATGACAAGCCTAATACACGGAAAAAACACAATTTTGTATTGTTTTTCACAAAACCACAAAAATTAAAATCTAATACATGGAAAAAACTCCATTGTTAATTATTTTCCCAACACCAAAAAAATGGAATTGATGTACCAATCATGGAAAGAAATAATATTTTCTTATTTTCTGAAAACTAAAAAAATTGAAGTCTAATACAAGGAAAAAACACAATTTTGTATTGTTTTTCACAATACCGAAAAAATGGAATTGAGATAAAATACATGGAAAGAAATAATATTTTGTTATGTTCACAAAATCGCAAAATAAGATGTCTAATACATGGAAAAAACATAATTTGTGTTGTTTTTCACAAAAGCACAAAAATTAAAATCTAATTTATAGAAAAAAAATCCATTGTTAATGATTTTCACAATACCAAAAAATTCGAATTGGTGTGTAATCCATGGAAAAAAATGATATTTTGTTATTTTCACAAAAGCGCAAAATGACAAGTCTAATACATGGAAAAAACAGAATTTTGTATTGTTTTTCACAAAACCACAAAAATTAAAATCTAATACATGGGAAAAACTCCAATGTTAATCATTTTTACGATACCAAAAAAATGGAATTGAGGTACAATACATGGAAATAAATAATATTTTGTTACTTTCACAAATCCACAAAAATTGAAGTCTGATACAAGCAAAAAACACAATTTTGTATTGTTTCTCACAAACCACAAAATTAAAATCTAATACATGCAAAATACACCAATTTTATTGATTTTCACAGTACCAAAAAAATGGAATTGAGGTACAATACATGGAAAGAAATAATATTTTGTCATTTTCACAAAATCGCAAAATAAGATGTCTAATACATGGAAAAAACATAATTTGTGTTGTTTTTCACAAAACCACAAAAATTAAAATCTAATATATAGAGAAAAAAATCTGTTGTCAATGATTTTACAATAACAAAAAATTGGAATTGAGGTGTAATATACGGAAAAACATAATATTTTGTTATTTTCACAAAACCGCAAAATGACAAGTCTAATACACGGAAAAAACACAATTTTGTATTGTTTTTCACAAAACCACAAAATTTAAAATCTAATACATGGAAAAAAACTCCATTGTTAATTATTTTCCCAACACCAAAAAAATGGAATTGATGTACAATACATGGAAAGAAATAATATTTTCTTATTTTCAGAAAACTAAAAAAATTGAAGTCTAATACATGGAAAAAACACAATTTTGTATTGTTTTTCACAATACCAAAAAAATGGAATTGAGGTACAATACATGGAAAGAAACAATATTTTGTTATTTTCACAAAATCGCAAAATAAGTTGTCTAATACATGGAAAAAACATAATTTGTATTGTTTTTCACAAAACCACAAAAATTAAAATCTAATATATAGACAAAAGAATCCATTGTCAATGATTTTACAATAACAAAAAATTGGAATTGAGGTGTAATACATGGAAAAACATAATATTTTGTTATTTTCACAAAACCGCAAAATGACAAGTCTACTACACGGAAAAAACACAATTTTGTATTGTTTTTCACAAGACCACAAAAATTAAAATCTAATACATGGAAAAAACTCCATTGTTAATTATTTTCCCAACACCAAAAAACTGGAATTGATGTACCATTCATGGAAAGAAATAATATTTTCTTATTTTCTGAAAACTAAAAAAATTGAAGTCTAATACATGGAAAAAACACAATTTTGTATTGTTTTTCACAATACCAAAAAAATGGAATTGAGGTACAATACATGGAAAGAAACAATATTTTGTTATTTTCACAAAATCGCAAAATAAGTTGTCTAATACATGGAAAAAACATAATTTGTATTGTTTTTCACAAAACCACAAAAATTAAAATGTAATATATAGAAAAAAGAATCCATTGTCAATGATTTTACAATAACAAAAAATTGGAATTGAGGTGTAATACATGGAAAAACATAATATTTTGTTATTTTCACAAAACCGCAAAATGACAAGCCTAATACACGGAAAAAACACAATTTTGTATTGTTTTTCACAAAACCACAAAAATTAAAATCTAATACATGGAAAAAACTCCAATGTTAATTATTTTCCCAACACCAAAAAAATGGAATTGATGTACCATTCATGGAAAGAAATAATATTTTCTTATTTTCTGAAAACTAAAAAAATTGAAGTCTAATACATGAAAAAAACACAATTTTGTATTGTCTTTCACAATACCAAAAAAATGGAATTGAGGTACAATACATGGAAAGAAACAATATTTTGTTATTTTCACAAAATCGCAAAATAAGTAGTCTAATACATGGAAAAAACATAATTTGTATTGTTTTTCACAAAACCACAAAAATTAAAATCTAATATATAGAAAAAAGAATCCATTGTCAATGATTTTACAATAACAAAAAATTTGAATTGAGGTGTAATACATGGAAAAACATAATATTTTGTTATTTTCACAAAACCGCAAAATGACAAGTCAAATGCACGGAAAAAACACAATTTTGTATTGTTTTTCACAAAACCACAAAAATTAAAATCTAATACATGGAAAAAACTCCATTGTTAATTATTTTCCAAACACCAAAAAAATGGAATTGATGTACAATACATGGAAAGAAATAATATTTTCTTATTTTCACAGAACTAAAAAAATTGAAGTCTAATACATGGAAAAAACACAATTTTGTATTGTTTTTCACAATACCAAAAAATTGGAATTGAGGTACAATACATGGAAAGAAACAATATTTTGTTATTTTCACAAAATCGCAAAATAAGTTGTCTAATACATGGAAAAAACATAATTTGTATTGTTTTTCACAAAACCACAAAAATTAAAATCTAATATATAGAAAAAAGAATCCATTGTCAATGATTTTACAATAACAAAAAATTGGAATTGAGGTGTAATACATGGAAAAACATAATATTTTGTTATTTTCACAAAACCGCAAAATGACAAGTCAAATGCACGAAAAAAACACAATTTTGTATTGTTTTTCACAAAACCACAAAAAATAAAATCTAATACATGGAAAAAACTCCATGGTTAATTATTTTCCCAACACCAAAAAAATGGAATTGATGTACAATACATGGAAAGAAATAATATTTTCTTATTTTCAGAAAACTAAAAAAATTGAAGTCTAATACATGGAAAAAACACAATTTTGTATTGTTTTTCACAATACCAAAAAAATGGAATTGAGGTACAATACATGGAAAGAAACAATATTTTGTTATTTTCACTAAGTCGCAAAATAAGTTGTCTAATACATGGAAAAAACATAATTTGTATTGTTTTTCTCAAAACCACAAAAATTAAAATCTAATATATAGAAAAAAGAATCCATTGTCAATGATTTTACAATAACAAAAAATTGGAATGGAGGTGTATTACATGGAAAAACATAATATTTTGTTACTTTCACAAAACCGCAAAATGACAAGTCTAATGCACGGAAAAAATACAATTTTGTATTGTTTTTCACAAAACCACAAAAATTAAAATCTAATACATGGAAAAAACTCCATTGTTAATTATTTTCCCAACACCAAAAAAATGGAATTGATGTACAATACATGGAAAGAAATAATATTTTCTTATTTTCAGAAAACTAAAATAATTGAAGTCTAATACATGGAAAAAACACAATTTTGTATTGTTTTTCACAATACCAAAAAAATGGAATTGAGGTACAATACATGGAAAGAAACAATATTTTGTTATTTTCACAAAATCGCAAAATAAGTTGTCTAATTCATGGAAAAAACATAATTTGTATTGTTTTTCACAAAACCACAAAAATTAAAATCTAATATATAGAAAAAAGAATCCATTGTCAATGATTTTACAATAACAAAAAATTGGATTTGAGGTGTAATACATGGAAAAACATAATATTTTGTTATTTTCACAAAACCGCAAAATGACAAGTCTAATGCACGGAAAAAACACAATTTTGTATTGTTTTTCACAAAACCACAAAAATTAAAATCTAATACATGGAAAAAACTCCATTGTTAATTATTTTCCCAACACCAAAAAAATGGAATTGATGTACAATACATGGAAAGAAATAATATTTTCTTATTTTCAGAAAACTAAAAAAATTGAAGTCTAATACATGGAAAAAACACAATTTTGTATTGTTTTTCACAATACCAAAAAAATGGAATTGAGGTACAATACATGGAAAGAAACAATATTTTGTTATTTTCACTAAGTCGCAAAATAAGTTGTCTAATACATGGAAAAAACATAATTTGTATTGTTTTTCTCAAAACCACAAAAATTAAAATCTAATATATAGAAAAAAGAATCCATTGTCAATGATTTTACAATAACAAAAAATTGGAATGGAGGTGTATTACATGGAAAAACATAATATTTTGTTACTTTCACAAAACCGCAAAATGACAAGTCTAATGCACGGAAAAAACACAATTTTGTATTGTTTTTCACAAAACCACAAAAATTAAAATCTAATACATGGAAAAAACTCCATTGTTAATTATTTTCCCAACACCAAAAAAATGGAATTGATGTACAATACATGGAAAGAAATAATATTTTCTTATTTTCAGAAAACTAAAATAATTGAAGTCTAATACATGGAAAAAACACAATTTTGTATTGTTTTTCACAATACCAAAAAAATGGAATTGAGGTACAATACATGGAAAGAAACAATATTTTGTTATTTTCACAAAATCGCAAAATAAGTTGTCTAATTCATGGAAAAAACATAATTTGTATTGTTTTTCACAAAACCACAAAAATTAAAATCTAATATATAGAAAAAAGAATCCATTGTCAATGATTTTACAATAACAAAAAATTGGATTTGAGGTGTAATACATGGAAAAACATAATATTTTGTTATTTTCACAAAACCGCAAAATGACAAGTCTAATGCACGGAAAAAACACAATTTTGTATTGTTTTTCACAAAACCACAAAAATTAAAATCTAATACATGGAAAAAACTCCATTGTTAATTATTTTCCCAACACCAAAAAAATGGAATTGATGTACAATACATGGAAAGAAATAATATTTTCTTATTTTCAGAAAACTAAAAAAATTGAAGTCTAATACATGGAAAAAACACAATTTTGTATTGTTTTTCACAATACCAAAAAAATGGAATTGAGGTACAATACATGGAAAGAAACAATATTTTGTTATTTTCACTAAGTCGCAAAATAAGTTGTCTAATACATGGAAAAAACATAATTTGTATTGTTTTTCTCAAAACCACAAAAATTAAAATCTAATATATAGAAAAAAGAATCCATTGTCAATGATTTTACAATAACAAAAAATTGGAATGGAGGTGTATTACATGGAAAAACATAATATTTTGTTACTTTCACAAAACCGCAAAATGACAAGTCTAATGCACGGAAAAAACACAATTTTGTATTGTTTTTCACAAAACCACAAAAATTAAAATCTAATACATGGAAAAAACTCCATTGTTAATTATTTTCCCAACACCAAAAAAATGGAATTGATGTACAATACATGGAAAGAAATAATATTTTCTTATTTTCAGAAAACTAAAATAATTGAAGTCTAATACATGGAAAAAACACAATTTTGTATTGTTTTTCACAATACCAAAAAAATGGAATTGAGGTACAATACATGGAAAGAAACAATATTTTGTTATTTTCACAAAATCGCAAAATAAGTTGTCTAATTCATGGAAAAAACATAATTTGTATTGTTTTTCACAAAACCACAAAAATTAAAATCTAATATATAGAAAAAAGAATCCATTGTCAATGATTTTACAATAACAAAAAATTGGATTTGAGGTGTAATACATGGAAAAACATAATATTTTGTTATTTTCACAAAACCGCAAAATGACAAGTCTAATGCACGGAAAAAACACAATTTTGTATTGTTTTTCACAAAACCACAAAAATTAAAATCTAATACATGGAAAAAACTCCATTGTTAATTATTTTCCCAACACCAAAAAAATGGAATTGATGTACAATACATGGAAAGAAATAATATTTTCTTATTTTCAGAAAACTAAAAAAATTGAAGTCTAATACATGGAAAAAACACAATTTTGTATTGTTTTTCACAATACCAAAAAAATGGAATTGAGGTACAATACATGGAAAGAAACAATATTTTGTTATTTTCACAAAATCGCAAAATAAGTTGTCTAATACATGGAAAAAACATAATTTGTATTGTTTTTCACAAAATTACAAAAATTAAAATCTAATATATAGAAAAAAGAATCCATTGTCAATGATTTTACAATAACAAAAAATTGGAATTGAGGTGTAATACATGGAAAAACATAATATTTTGTTATTTTCACAAAACCGCAAAATGACAAGTCTAATGCACGGAAAAAACACAATTTTGTATTGTTTTTCACAAAACCACAAAAATTAAAATCTAATACATGGAAAAAACTCTATTGTTAATTATTTTCCCAACACCAAAAAAATGGAATTGATGTACAATACATGGAAAGAAATAATATTATCTTATTTTCAGAAAACTAAAATATTGAAGTCTAATACATGGAAAAAACACAATTTTGTATTATTTTTCACAATACCAAAAAAATGGAATTGAGGTACAATACATGGAAAGAAACAATATTTTGTTATTTTCACAAAATCGCAAAATAAGTTGTCTAATACATGGAAAAAACATAATTTGTATTGTTTTTCACAAAACCACAAAAATTAAAATCTAATATATATAGAAAAAAGAATCCATTGTCAATGATTTTACAATAACAAAAAATTGGAATTGAGGTGTAATACATGGAAAAACATAATATTTTGTTATTTTCACAAAACCGCAAAATGACAAGCCTAATACACGGAAAAAAACACAATTTTGTATTGTTTTTCACAAAACCACAAAAATTAAAATCTAATACATGGAAAAAACTCCATTGTTAATTATTTTCCCAACACCAAAAAAATGGAATTGATGTACCAATCATGGAAAGAAATAATATTTTCTTATTTTCTGAAAACTAAAAAAATTGAAGTCTAATACATGGAAAAAACACAATTTTGTATTGTTTTTCACAATACCGAAAAAATGGAATTGAGATACAATACATGGAAAGAAATAATATTTTGTTATGTTCACAAAATCGCAAAATAAGATGTCTAATACATGGAAAAAACATAATTTGTGTTGTTTTTCACAAAAGCACAAAAATTAAAATCTAATTTATAGAAAAAAAATCCATTGTTAATGATTTTCACAATACCAAAAAATTCGAATTGGAGTGTAATCCATGGAAAAAAATGATATTTTGTTATTTTCACAAAAGCGCAAAATGACAAGTCTAATACATGGAAAAAACAGAATTTTGTATTGTTTTTAACAAAACCACAAAAATTAAAATCTAATACATGGGAAAAACTCCAATGTTAATCATTTTTACGATACCAAAAAAATGGAATTGAGGTACAATACATGGAAATAAATAATATTTTGTTACTTTCACAAATCCACAAAAATTGAAGTCTGATACAAGCAAAAAACACAATTTTGTATTGTTTCTCACAAACCACAAAATTAAAATCTAATACATGCAAAATACACCAATTTTATTGATTTTCACAGTACCAAAAAAATGGAATTGAGGTACAATACATGGAAGGAAATAATATTTTGTCATTTTCACAAAATCGCAAAATAAGATGTCTAATACATGGAAAAAACATAATTTGTGTTGTTTTTCACAAAACCACAAAAATTAAAATCTAATATATAGAGAAAAAAATCTGTTGTCAATGATTTTACAATAACAAAAAATTGGAATTGAGGTGTAATATACGGAAAAACATAATATTTTGTTATTTTCACAAAACCGCAAAATGACAAGTCTAATACACGGAAAAAACACAATTTTGTATTGTTTTTCACAAAACCACAAAATTTAAAATCTAATACATGGAAAAAAACTCCATTGTTAATTATTTTCCCAACACCAAAAAAATGGAATTGATGTACAATACATGGAAAGAAATAATATTTTCTTATTTTCAGAAAACTAAAAAAATTGAAGTCTAATACATGGAAAAAACACAATTTTGTATTGTTTTTCACAATACCAAAAAAATGGAATTGATGTACAATACATGGAAAGAAACAATATTTTGTTATTTTCACAAAATCGCAAAATAAGTTGTCTAATACATGGAAAAAACATAATTTGTATTGTTTTTCACAAAACCACAAAAATTAAAATCTAATATATAGACAAAAGAATCCATTGTCAATGATTTTACAATAACAAAAAATTGGAATTGAGGTGTAATACATGGAAAAACATAATATTTTGTTATTTTCACAAAACCGCAAAATGACAAGTCTAATACACGGAAAAAACACAATTTTGTATTGTTTTTCACAAGACCACAAAAATTAAAATCTAATACATGGGAAAACTCCATTGTTAATTATTTTCCCAACACCAAAAAAATGGAATTGATGTACCATTCATGGAAAGAAATAATATTTTCTTATTTTCTGAAAACTAAAAAAATTGAAGTCTAATACATGGAAAAAACACAATTTTGTATTGTTTTTCACAATACCAAAAAATTGGAATTGAGGTACAATACATGGAAAGAAACAATATTTTGTTATTTTCACAAAATCGCAAAATAAGTTGTCTAATACATGGAAAAAACATAATTTGTATTGTTTTTCACAAAACCACAAAAATTAAAATCTAATATATAGAAAAAAGAATCCATTGTCAATGATTTTACAATAACAAAAAATTGGAATTGAGGTGTAATACATGGAAAAACATAATATTTTGTTATTTTCACAAAACCGCAAAATGACAAGTCTAATGCATGGAAAAAACACAATTTTGTATTGTTTTTCACAAAACCACAAAAATTAAAATCTAATACATGGAAAAAACTCCATTGTTAATTATTTTCCCAACACCAAAAAAATGGAATTGATGTACAATACATGGAAAGAAATAATATTTTCTTATTTTCAGAAAACTAAAAAAATTGAAGTCTAATACATGGAAAAAACACAATTTTGTATTGTTTTTCACAATACCAAAAAAATGGAATTGAGGTACAATACATGGAAAGAAACAATATTTTGTCATTTTCACAAAATCGCAAAATAAGTTGTCTAATACATGGAAAAAACATAATTTGTATTGTTTTTCACAAAACCACAAAAATTAAAATCTAATATATAGAAAAAAGAATCCATTGTCAATGATTTTACAATAACAAAAAATTGGAATTGAGGTGTAATACATGGAAAAACATAATATTTTGTTATTTTCACAAAACCGCAAAATGACAAGTCAAATGCACGGAAAAAACACAATTTTGTATTGTTTTTCACAAAACCACAAAAATTAAAATCTAATACATGGAAAAAACTCCATTGTTAATTATTTTCCCAACACCAAAAAAATGGAATTGATGTACAATACATGGAAAGAAATAATATTTTCTTATTTTCAGAAAACTAAAAAAATTGAAGTCTAATACATGGAAAAAACACAATTTTGTATTGTTTTTCACAATACCAAAAAATTGGAATTGAGGTACAATACATGGAAAGAAACAATATTTTGTTATTTTCTCAAAATCGCAAAATAAGTTGTCTAATACATGGAAAAAACATAATTTGTATTGTTTTTCACAAAATTACAAAAATTAAAATCTAATATATAGAAAAAAGAATCCATTGTCAATGATTTTACAATAACAAAAAATTGGAATTGAGGTGTAATACATGGAAAAACATAATATTTTGTTATTTTCACAAAACCGCAAAATGACAAGTCTAATGCACGGAAAAAACACAATTTTGTATTGTTTTTCACAAAACCACAAAAATTAAAATCTAATACATGGAAAAAACTCTATTGTTAATTATTTTCCCAACACCAAAAAAATGGAATTGATGTACAATACATGGAAAGAAATAATATTATCTTATTTTCAGAAAACTAAAATATTGAAGTCTAATACATGGAAAAAACACAATTTTGTATTATTTTTCACAATACCAAAAAAATGGAATTGAGGTACAATACATGGAAAGAAACAATATTTTGTTATTTTCACAAAATCGCAAAATAAGTTGTCTAATACATGGAAAAAACATAATTTGTATTGTTTTTCACAAAACCACAAAAATTAAAATCTAATATATAGAAAAAAGAATCCATTGTCAATGATTTTACAATAACAAAAAATTGGAATTGAGGTGTAATACATGGAAAAACATAATATTTTGTTATTTTCACAAAACCGCAAAATGACAAGTCTAATGCATGGAAAAAACACAATTTTGTATTGTTTTTCACAAAACCACAAAAATTAAAATCTAATACATGGAAAAAACTCCATTGTTAATTATTTTCCCAACACCAAAAAAATGGAATTGATGTACAATACATGGAAAGAAATAATATTTTCTTATTTTCAGAAAACTAAAAAAATTGAAGTCTAATACATGGAAAAAACACAATTTTGTATTGTTTTTCACAATACCAAAAAAATGGAATTGAGGTACAATACATGGAAAGAAACAATATTTTGTCATTTTCACAAAATCGCAAAATAAGTTGTCTAATACATGGAAAAAACATAATTTGTATTGTTTTTCACAAAACCACAAAAATTAAAATCTAATATATAGAAAAAAGAATCCATTGTCAATGATTTTACAATAACAAAAAATTGGAATTGAGGTGTAATACATGGAAAAACATAATATTTTGTTATTTTCACAAAACCGCAAAATGACAAGTCAAATGCACGGAAAAAACACAATTTTGTATTGTTTTTCACAAAACCACAAAAATTAAAATCTAATACATGGAAAAAACTCCATTGTTAATTATTTTCCCAACACCAAAAAAATGGAATTGATGTACAATACATGGAAAGAAATAATATTTTCTTATTTTCAGAAAACTAAAAAAATTGAAGTCTAATACATGGAAAAAACACAATTTTGTATTGTTTTTCACAATACCAAAAAATTGGAATTGAGGTACAATACATGGAAAGAAACAATATTTTGTTATTTTCTCAAAATCGCAAAATAAGTTGTCTAATACATGGAAAAAACATAATTTGTATTGTTTTTCACAAAACCACAAAAATTAAAATCTAATATATAGACAAAAGAATCCATTGTCAATGATTTTACAATAACAAAAAATTGGAATTGAGGTGTAATACATGGAAAAACATAATATTTTGTTATTTTCACAAAACCGCAAAATGACAAGTCTAATACACGGAAAAAACACAATTTTGTATTGTTTTTCACAAGACCACAAAAATTAAAATCTAATACATGGGAAAACTCCATTGTTAATTATTTTCCCAACACCAAAACAATGGAATTGATGTACCATTCATGGAAAGAAATAATATTTTCTTATTTTCTGAAAACTAAAAAAATTGAAGTCTAATACATGGAAAAAACACAATTTTGTATTGTTTTTCACAATACCAAAAAATTGGAATTGAGGTACAATACATGGAAAGAAACAATATTTTGTTATTTTCACAAAATCGCAAAATAAGTTGTCTAATACATGGAAAAAACATAATTTGTATTGTTTTTCACAAAACCACAAAAATTAAAATCTAATATATAGAAAAAAGAATCCATTGTCAATGATTTTACAATAACAAAAAATTGGAATTGAGGTGTAATACATGGAAAAACATAATATTTTGTTATTTTCACAAAACCGCAAAATGACAAGTCTAATGCATGGAAAAAACACAATTTTGTATTGTTTTTCACAAAACCACAAAAATTAAAATCTAATACATGGAAAAAACTCCATTGTTAATTATTTTCCCAACACCAAAAAAATGGAATTGATGTACAATACATGGAAAGAAATAATATTTTCTTATTTTCAGAAAACTAAAAAAATTGAAGTCTAATACATGGAAAAAACACAATTTTGTATTGTTTTTCACAATACCAAAAAAATGGAATTGAGGTACAATACATGGAAAGAAACAATATTTTGTCATTTTCACAAAATCGCAAAATAAGTTGTCTAATACATGGAAAAAACATAATTTGTATTGTTTTTCACAAAACCACAAAAATTAAAATCTAATATATAGAAAAAAGAATCCATTGTCAATGATTTTACAATAACAAAAAATTGGAATTGAGGTGTAATACATGGAAAAACATAATATTTTGTTATTTTCACAAAACCGCAAAATGACAAGTCAAATGCACGGAAAAAACACAATTTTGTATTGTTTTTCACAAAACCACAAAAATTAAAATCTAATACATGGAAAAAACTCCATTGTTAATTATTTTCCCAACACCAAAAAAATGGAATTGATGTACAATACATGGAAAGAAATAATATTTTCTTATTTTCAGAAAACTAAAAAAATTGAAGTCTAATACATGGAAAAAACACAATTTTGTATTGTTTTTCACAATACCAAAAAATTGGAATTGAGGTACAATACATGGAAAGAAACAATATTTTGTTATTTTCTCAAAATCGCAAAATAAGTTGTCTAATACATGGAAAAAACATAATTTGTATTGTTTTTCACAAAACCACAAAAATTAAAATCTAATATATAGACAAAAGAATCCATTGTCAATGATTTTACAATAACAAAAAATTGGAATTGAGGTGTAATACATGGAAAAACATAATATTTTGTTATTTTCACAAAACCGCAAAATGACAAGTCTAATACACGGAAAAAACACAATTTTGTATTGTTTTTCACAAGACCACAAAAATTAAAATCTAATACTTGGAAAAAACTCCATTGTTAATTATTTTCCCAACACCAAAAAAATGGAATTGATGTACCATTCATGGAAAGAAATAATATTTTCTTATTTTCTGAAAACTAAAAAAATTGAAGTCTAATACATGGAAAAAACACAATTTTGTATTGTTTTTCACAATACCAACAAAATGGAATTGAGGTACAATACATGGAAAGAAACAATATTTTGTTATTTTCACAAAATCGCAAAATAAGTTGTCTAATACATGGAAAAAACATAATTTGTATTGTTTTTCATAAAACCACAAAAATTAAAATGTACTATATAGAAAAAAGAATCCATTGTCAATGATTTTACAATAACAAAAAATTGGAATTGAGGTGTAATACATGGAAAAACATAATATTTTGTTATTTTCACAAAACCGCAAAATGACAAGCCTAATACACGGAAAAAACACAATTTTGTATTGTTTTTCACAAAACCACAAAAATTAAAATCTAATACATGGAAAAAACTCCAATGTTAATTATTTTCCCAACACCAAAAAAATGGAATTGATGTACCATTCATGGAAAGAAATAATATTTTCTTATTTTCTGAAAACTAAAAAAATTGAAGTCTAATACATGGAAAAAACACAATTTTGTATTGTTTTTCACAATACCAACAAAATGGAATTGAGGTACAATACATGGAAAGAAACAATATTTTGTTATTTTCACAAAATCGCAAAATAAGTTGTCTAATACATGGAAAAAACATAATTTGTATTGTTTTTCACAAAACCACAAAAATTAAAATCTAATATATAGAAAAAAGAATCCATTGTCAATGATTTTACAATAACAAAAAATTGGAATTTAGGTGTAATACATGGAAAAACATAATATTTTGTTATTTTCACAAAACCGCAAAATGACAAGTCAAATGCACGGAAAAAACACAATTTTGTATTGTTTTTCACAAAACCACAAAAAATAAAATCTAATACATGGAAAAAACTCCATGGTTAATTATTTTCCCAACACCAAAAAAATGGAATTGATGTACAATACATGGAAAGAAATAATATTTTCTTATTTTCAGAAAACTAAAAAAATTGAAGTCTAATACATGGAAAAAACACAATTTTGTATTGTTTTTCACAATACCAAAAAAATGGAATTGAGGTACAATACATGGAAAGAAACAATATTTTGTTATTTTCACAAAATCGCAAAATAAGTTGTCTAATACATGGAAAAAACATAATTTGTATTGTTTTTCACAAAACCACAAAAATTAAAATCTAATATATAGAAAAAAGAATCCATTGTCAATGATTTTACAATAACAAAAAATTGGAATTGAGGTGTAGTACATGGAAAAACATAATATTTTGTTATTTTCACAAAACCGCAAAATGACAAGTCAAATGCACGGAAAAAACACAATTTTGTATTGTTTTTCACAAAACCACAAAAATTAAAATCTAATACATGGAAAAAACTCCATTGTTAATTATTTTCCCAACACCAAAAAAATGGAATTGATGTACAATACATGGAAAGAAATAATATTTTCTTATTTTCAGAAAACTAAAAAAATTGAAGTCTAATACATGGAAAAAACACAATTTTGTATTGTTTTTCACAATACCAAAAAATTGGAATTGAGGTACAATACATGGAAAGAAACAATATTTTGTTATTTTCACAAAATCGCAAAATAAGTTGTCTAATACATGGAAAAAACATAATTTGTATTGTTTTTCACAAAACCACAAAAATTAAAATCTAATATATAGACAAAAGAATCCATTGTCAATGATTTTACAATAACAAAAAATTGGAATTGAGGTGTAATACATGGAAAAACATAATATTTTGTTATTTTCACAAAACCGCAAAATGACAAGTCTAATACACGGAAAAAACACAATTTTGTATTGTTTTTCACAAGACCACAAAAATTAAAATCTAATACATGGAAAAAACTCCATTGTTAATTATTTTCCCAACACCAAAAAAATGGAATTGATGTACCATTCATGGAAAGAAATAATATTTTCTTATTTTCTGAAAACTAAAAAAATTGAAGTCTAATACATGGAAAAAACACAATTTTGTATTGTTTTTCACAATACCAAAAAATTGGAATTGAGGTACAATACATGGAAAGAAACAATATTTTGTTATTTTCACAAAATCGCAAAATAAGTTGTCTAATACATGGAAAAAACATAATTTGTATTGTTTTTCACAAAACCACAAAAATTAAAATGTAATATATAGAAAAAAGAATCCATTGTCAATGATTTTACAATAACAAAAAATTGGAATTGAGGTGTAATACATGGAAAAACATAATATTTTGTTATTTTCACAAAACCGCAAAATGACAAGCCTAATACACGGAAAAAACACAATTTTGTATTGTTTTTCACAAAACCACAAAAATTAAAATCTAATACATGGAAAAAACTCCATTGTTAATTATTTTCCCAACACCAAAAAAATGGAATTGATGTACAATACATGGAAAGAAATAATATTTTCTTATTTTCAGAAAACTAAAAAAATTGAAGTCTAATACATGGAAAAAACACAATTTTGTATTGTTTTTCACAATACCAAAAAAATGGAATTGAGGTACAATACATGGAAAGAAACAATATTTTGTTATTTTCACAAAATCGCAAAATAAGTTGTCTAATACATGGAAAAAACATAATTTGTATTGTTTTTCAAAAAACCACAAAAATTAAAATCTAATATATAGAAAAAAGAATCCATTGTCAATGATTTTACAATAACAAAAAATTGGAATTGAGGTGTAATACATGGAAAAACACAATATTTTGTTATTTTCACAAAACCGCAAAATGACAAGCCTAATACACGGAAAAAACACAATTTTGTATTGTTTTTCACAAAACCACAAAAATTAAAATCTAATACATGGTTAATTATTTTCCCAACACCAAAAAAATGGAATTGATGTACCATTCATGGAAAGAAATAATATTTTCTTATTTTCTGAAAACTAAAAAAATTGAAGTCTAATACATGAAAAAAACACAATTTTGTATTGTCTTTCACAATACCAAAAAAATGGAATTGAGGTACAGTACATGGAAAGAAACAATATTTCTTTATTTTCACAAAATCGCAAAATAAGTTGTCTAATACATGGAAAAAACATAATTTGTATTGTTTTTCACAAAACCACAAAAATGAAAATCTAATATATAGAAAAAAGAATCCATTGTCAATGATTTTACAATAACAAAAAATTGGAATTTAGGTGTAATACATGGAAAAACATAATATTTTGTTATTTTCACAAAACCGCAAAATGACAAGTCAAATGCACGGAAAAAACACAATTTTGTATTGTTTTTCACAAAACCACAAAAAATAAAATCTAATACATGGAAAAAACTCCATGGTTAATTATTTTCCCAACACCAAAAAAATGGAATTGATGTACAATACATGGAAAGAAATAATATTTTCTTATTTTCAGAAAACTAAAAAAATTGAAGTCTAATACATGGAAAAAACACAATTTTGTATTGTTTTTCACAATACCAAAAAAATGGAATTGATGTACAATACATGGAAAGAAACAATATTTTGTTATTTTCACAAAATCGCAAAATAAGTTGTCTAATACATGGAAAAAACATAATTTGTATTGTTTTTCACAAAACCACAAAAATTAAAATCTAATATATAGAAAAAAGAATCCATTGTCAATGATTTTACAATAACAAAAAATTGGAATTGAGGTGTAATACATGGAAAAACATAATATTTTGTTACTTTCACAAAACCGCAAAATGACAAGTCTAATGCACGGAAAAAACACAATTTTGTATTGTTTTTCACAAAACCACAAAAATTAAAATCTAATACATGGAAAAAACTCCATTGTTAATTATTTTCCCAACACCAAAAAAATGGAATTGATGTACAATACATGGAAAGAAATAATATTTTCTTATTTTAAGAAAACTAAAAAAATTGAAGTCTAATACATGGAAAAAACACAATTTTGTATTGTTTTTCACAATACCAAAAAAATGGAATTGAGGTACAATACATGGAAAGAAACAATATTTTGTTATTTTCACAAAATCGCAAAATAAGTTGTCTAATTCATGGAAAAAACATAATTTGTATTGTTTTTCACAAAACCACAAAAATTAAAATCTAATATATAGAAAAAAGAATCCATTGTCAATGATTTTACAATAACAAAAAATTGGAATTGAGGTATAATACATAGAAAAACATAATATTTTGTTATTTTCACAAAACCGCAAAATGACAAGTCTAATGCACGGAAAAAACACAATTTTGTATTGTTTTTCACAAAACCACAAAAATTAAAATCTAATACATGGAAAAAACTCCATTGTTAATTATTTTCCTAACACCAAAAAAATGGAATTGATGTACAATACATGGAAAGAAATAATATTTTCTTATTTTCAGAAAACTAAAAAAATTGAAGTCTAATACATGGAAAAAACACAATTTTGTATTGTTTTTCACAATACCAAAAAAATGGAATTGAGGTACAATACATGGAAAGAAACAATATTTTGTTATTTTCACAAAATCGCAAAATAAGTTGTCTAATACATGGAAAAAACATAATTTGTATTGTTTTTCACAAAATTACAAAAATTAAAATCTAATATATAGAAAAAAGAATCCATTGTCAATGATTTTACAATAACAAAAAATTGGAATTAAGGTGTAATACATGGAAAAACATAATATTTTGTTATTTTCACAAAACCGCAAAATGACAAGTCTAATGCACGGAAAAAACACAATTTTGTATTGTTTTTCACAAAACCACAAAAATTAAAATCTAATACATGGAAAAAACTCCATTTTTAATTATTTTCCCAACACCAAAAAAATGGAATTGATGTACAATACATGGAAAGAAATAATATTTTCTTATTTTCAGAAAACTAAAAAAATTGAAGTCTAATACATGGAAAAAACACAATTTTGTATTGTTTTTCACAATACCAAAAAAATGGAATTGAGGTACAATACATGGAAAGAAACAATATTTTGTTATTTTCACAAAATCGCAAAATAAGTTGTCTAATACATGGAAAAAACATAATTTGTATTGTTTTTCACAAAACCACAAAAATTAAAATCTAATATATAGAAAAAAGAATCCATTGTCAATGATTTTACAATAACAAAAAATTGGAATTGAGGTGTAATACATGGAAAAACATAATATTTTGTTACTTTCACAAAACCGCAAAATGACAAGTCTAATACACGGAAAAAACACAATTTTGTATTGTTTTTCACAAAACCACAAAAATTAAAACCTAATACATGGAAAAAACTCCATTGTTAATTATTTTCCCAACACCAAAAAAATGGAATTGATGTACAATACATGGAAAGAAATAATATTTTCTTATTTTCAGAAAACTAAAAAAATTGAAGTCTAATACATGGAAAAAACACAATTTTGTATTGTTTTTCACAATACCAAAAAAATGGAATTGAGGTACAATACATGGAAAGAAACAATATTTTGTTATTTTCACAAAATCGCAAAATAAGTTGTCTAATTCATGGAAAAAACATAATTTGTATTGTTTTTCACAAAACCACAAAAATTAAAATCTAATATATAGAAAAAAGAATCCATTGTCAATGATTTTACAATAACAAAAAATTGGAATTGAGGTGTAATACATGGAAAAACATAATATTTTGTTATTTTCACAAAACCGCAAAATGACAAGTCTAATGCACGGAAAAAACACAATTTTGTATTGTTTTTCACAAAACCACAAAAATTAAAATCTAATACATGGAAAAAACTCCATTGTTAATTAATTTTCCCAACACCAAAAAAATGGAATTGATGTACAATACATGGAAAGAAATAATATTTTCTTATTTTCAGAAAACTAGAAAAATTGAAGTCTAATACATGGAAAAAACACAATTTTGTATTGTTTTTCACAATACCAAAAAAATGGAATTGAGGTACAATACATGGAAAGAAACAATATTTTGTTATTTTCACAAAATCGCAAAATAAGTTGTGTAATACATGGAAAAAACATAATTTGTATTGTTTTTCACAAAATTACAAAAATTAAAATCTAATATATAGAAAAAAGAATCCATTGTCAATGATTTTACAATAACAAAAAATTGGAATTGAGGTGTAATACATGGAAAAACATAATATTTTGTTATTTTCACAAAACCGCAAAATGACAAGTCTAATGCACGGAAAAAACACAATTTTGTATTGTTTTTCACAAAACCACAAAAATTAAAATCTAATACATGGAAAAAACTCCATTGTTAATTATTTTCCCAACACCAAAAAAATGGAATTGATGTACAATACATGGAAAGAAATAATATTTTCTTATTTTCAGAAAACTAAAAAAATTGAAGTCTAATACATGGAAAAAACACAATTTTGTATTGTTTTTCACAATACCAAAAAAATGGAATTGAGGTACAATACATGGAAAGAAACAATATTTTGTTATTTTCACAAAATCGCAAAATAAGTTGTCTAATACATGGAAAAAACATAATTTGTATTGTTTTTCACAAAACCACAAAAATTAAAATCTAATATATAGAAAAAAGAATCCATTTTCAATGATTTTACAATAACAAAAAATTGGAATTGAGGTGTAATACATGGAAAAACATAATATTTTGTTATTTTCACAAAACCGCAAAATGACAAGCCTAATACACGGAAAAAACACAATTTTGTATTGTTTTTCACAAAACCACAAAAATTAAAATCTAATACATGGAAAAAACTCCATTGTTAATTATTTTCCCAACACCAAAAAAATGGAATTGATGTACAATACATGGAAAGAAATAATATTTTCTTATTTTCAGAAAACTAAAAAAATTGAAGTCTAATACATGGAAAAAACACAATTTTGTATTGTTTTTCACAATACCAAAAAAATGGAATTGAGGTACAATACATGGAAAGAAACAATATTTTGTTATTTTCACAAAATCGCAAAATAAGTTGTCTAATACATGGAAAAAACATAATTTGTATTGTTTTTCAAAAAACCACAAAAATTAAAATCTAATATATAGAAAAAAGAATCCATTGTCAATGATTTTACAATAACAAAAAATTGGAATTGAGGTGTAATACATGGAAAAACAGAATATTTTGTTATTTTCACAAAACCGCAAAATGACAAGCCTAATACACGGAAAAAACACAATTTTGTATTGTTTTTCACAAAACCACAAAAATTAAAATCTAATACATGGTTAATTATTTTCCCAACACCAAAAAAATGGAATTGATGTACCATTCATGGAAAGAAATAATATTTTCTTATTTTCTGAAAACTAAAAAAATTGAAGTCTAATACATGAAAAAAACACAATTTTGTATTGTCTTTCACAATACCAAAAAAATGGAATTGAGGTACAGTACATGGAAAGAAACAATATTTCTTTATTTTCACAAAATCGCAAAATAAGTTGTCTAATACATGGAAAAAACATAATTTGTATTGTTTTTCACAAAACCACAAAAATGAAAATCTAATATATAGAAAAAAGAATCCATTGTCAATGATTTTACAATAACAAAAAATTGGAATTTAGGTGTAATACATGGAAAAACATAATATTTTGTTATTTTCACAAAACCGCAAAATGACAAGTCAAATGCACGGAAAAAACACAATTTTGTATTGTTTTTCACAAAACCACAAAAAATAAAATCTAATACATGGAAAAAACTCCATGGTTAATTATTTTCCCAACACCAAAAAAATGGAATTGATGTACAATACATGGAAAGAAATAATATTTTCTTATTTTCAGAAAACTAAAAAAATTGAAGTCTAATACATGGAAAAAACACAATTTTGTATTGTTTTTCACAATACCAAAAAAATGGAATTGATGTACAATACATGGAAAGAAACAATATTTTGTTATTTTCACAAAATCGCAAAATAAGTTGTCTAATACATGGAAAAAACATAATTTGTATTGTTTTTCACAAAACCACAAAAATTAAAATCTAATATATAGAAAAAAGAATCCATTGTCAATGATTTTACAATAACAAAAAATTGGAATTGAGGTGTAATACATGGAAAAACATAATATTTTGTTACTTTCACAAAACCGCAAAATGACAAGTCTAATGCACGGAAAAAACACAATTTTGTATTGTTTTTCACAAAACCACAAAAATTAAAATCTAATACATGGAAAAAACTCCATTGTTAATTATTTTCCCAACACCAAAAAAATGGAATTGATGTACAATACATGGAAAGAAATAATATTTTCTTATTTTAAGAAAACTAAAAAAATTGAAGTCTAATACATGGAAAAAACACAATTTTGTATTGTTTTTCACAATACCAAAAAAATGGAATTGAGGTACAATACATGGAAAGAAACAATATTTTGTTATTTTCACAAAATCGCAAAATAAGTTGTCTAATTCATGGAAAAAACATAATTTGTATTGTTTTTCACAAAACCACAAAAATTAAAATCTAATATATAGAAAAAAGAATCCATTGTCAATGATTTTACAATAACAAAAAATTGGAATTGAGGTATAATACATAGAAAAACATAATATTTTGTTATTTTCACAAAACCGCAAAATGACAAGTCTAATGCACGGAAAAAACACAATTTTGTATTGTTTTTCACAAAACCACAAAAATTAAAATCTAATACATGGAAAAAACTCCATTGTTAATTATTTTCCTAACACCAAAAAAATGGAATTGATGTACAATACATGGAAAGAAATAATATTTTCTTATTTTCAGAAAACTAAAAAAATTGAAGTCTAATACATGGAAAAAACACAATTTTGTATTGTTTTTCACAATACCAAAAAAATGGAATTGAGGTACAATACATGGAAAGAAACAATATTTTGTTATTTTCACAAAATCGCAAAATAAGTTGTCTAATACATGGAAAAAACATAATTTGTATTGTTTTTCACAAAATTACAAAAATTAAAATCTAATATATAGAAAAAAGAATCCATTGTCAATGATTTTACAATAACAAAAAATTGGAATTGAGGTGTAATACATGGAAAAACATAATATTTTGTTATTTTCACAAAACCGCAAAATGACAAGTCTAATGCACGGAAAAAACACAATTTTGTATTGTTTTTCACAAAACCACAAAAATTAAAATCTAATACATGGAAAAAACTCCATTTTTAATTATTTTCCCAACACCAAAAAAATGGAATTGATGTACAATACATGGAAAGAAATAATATTTTCTTATTTTCAGAAAACTAAAAAAATTGAAGTCTAATACATGGAAAAAACACAATTTTGTATTGTTTTTCACAATACCAAAAAAATGGAATTGAGGTACAATACATGGAAAGAAACAATATTTTGTTATTTTCACAAAATCGCAAAATAAGTTGTCTAATACATGGAAAAAACATAATTTGTATTGTTTTTCACAAAACCACAAAAATTAAAATCTAATATATAGAAAAAAGAATCCATTGTCAATGATTTTACAATAACAAAAAATTGGAATTGAGGTGTAATACATGGAAAAACATAATATTTTGTTACTTTCACAAAACCGCAAAATGACAAGTCTAATACACGGAAAAAACACAATTTTGTATTGTTTTTCACAAAACCACAAAAATTAAAACCTAATACATGGAAAAAACTCCATTGTTAATTATTTTCCCAACACCAAAAAAATGGAATTGATGTACAATACATGGAAAGAAATAATATTTTCTTATTTTCAGAAAACTAAAAAAATTGAAGTCTAATACATGGAAAAAACACAATTTTGTATTGTTTTTCACAATACCAAAAAAATGGAATTGAGGTACAATACATGGAAAGAAACAATATTTTGTTATTTTCACAAAATCGCAAAATAAGTTGTCTAATTCATGGAAAAAACATAATTTGTATTGTTTTTCACAAAACCACAAAAATTAAAATCTAATATATAGAAAAAAGAATCCATTGTCAATGATTTTACAATAACAAAAAATTGGAATTGAGGTGTAATACATGGAAAAACATAATATTTTGTTATTTTCACAAAACCGCAAAATGACAAGTCTAATGCACGGAAAAAACACAATTTTGTATTGTTTTTCACAAAACCACAAAAATTAAAATCTAATACATGGAAAAAACTCCATTGTTAATTAATTTTCCCAACACCAAAAAAATGGAATTGATGTACAATACATGGAAAGAAATAATATTTTCTTATTTTCAGAAAACTAGAAAAATTGAAGTCTAATACATGGAAAAAACACAATTTTGTATTGTTTTTCACAATACCAAAAAAATGGAATTGAGGTACAATACATGGAAAGAAACAATATTTTGTTATTTTCACAAAATCGCAAAATAAGTTGTGTAATACATGGAAAAAACATAATTTGTATTGTTTTTCACAAAATTACAAAAATTAAAATCTAATATATAGAAAAAAGAGTCCATTGTCAATGATTTTACAATAACAAAAAATTGGAATTGAGGTGTAATACATGGAAAAACATAATATTTTGTTATTTTCACAAAACCGCAAAATGACAAGTCTAATGCACGGAAAAAACACAATTTTGTATTGTTTTTCACAAAACCACAAAAATTAAAATCTAATACATGGAAAAAACTCCATTGTTAATTATTTTCCCAACACCAAAAAAATGGAATTGATGTACAATACATGGAAAGAAATAATATTTTCTTATTTTCAGAAAACTAAAAAAATTGAAGTCTAATACATGGAAAAAACACAATTTTGTATTGTTTTTCACAATACCAAAAAAATGGAATTGAGGTACAATACATGGAAAGAAACAATATTTTGTTATTTTCACAAAATCGCAAAATAAGTTGTCTAATACATGGAAAAAACATAATTTGTATTGTTTTTCACAAAACCACAAAAATTAAAATCTAATATATAGAAAAAAGAATCCATTTTCAATGATTTTACAATAACAAAAAATTGGAATTGAGGTGTAATACATGGAAAAACATAATATTTTGTTATTTTCACAAAACCGCAAAATGACAAGCCTAATACACGGAAAAAACACAATTTTGTATTGTTTTTCACAAAACCACAAAAATTAAAATCTAATACATGGAAAAAACTCCATTGTTAATTATTTTCCCAACACCAAAAAAATGGAATTGATGTACCAATCATGGAAAGAAATAATATTTTCTTATTTTCTGAAAACTAAAAAAATTGAAGTCTAATACATGGAAAAAACACAATTTTGTATTGTTTTTCACAATACCGAAAAAATGGAATTGAGATACAATACATGGAAAGAAATAATATTTTGTTATGTTCACAAAATCGCAAAATAAGATGTCTATTACATGGAAAAAACATAATTTGTGTTGTTTTTCACAAAAGCACAAAAATTAAAATCTAATTTATAAAAAAAATCCATTGTTAATGATTTTCACAATACCAAAAAATTCGAATTGGAGTGTAATCCATGGAAAAAAATGATATTTTGTTATTTTCACAAAAGCGCAAAATGACAAGTCTAATACAAGAAAAAAACAGAATTTTGTATTGTTTTTCACAAAACCACAAAAATTAAAATCTAATACATGGGAAAAACTCCAATGTTAATCATTTTTACGATACCAAAAAAATGGAATTGATGTACAATACATGGAAATAAATAATATTTTGTTACTTTCACAAATCCACAAAAATTGAAGTCTGATTCAAGCAAAAAACACAATTTTGTATTGTTTCTCACAAACCACAAAATTAAAATCTAATACATGCAAAATACACCAATTTTATTGATTTTCACAGTACCAAAAAAATGGAATTGAGGTACAATACATGGAAAGAAATAATATTTTGTCATTTTCACAAAATCGCAAAATAAGATGTCTAATACATGGAAAAAACATAATTTGTGTTGTTTTTCACAAAACCACAAAAATTAAAATCTAATATATAGAGAAAAAAATCTGTTGTCAATGATTTTACAATAACAAAAAATTGGAATTGAGGTGTAATATACGGAAAAACATAATATTTTGTTATTTTCACAAAACCGCAAAATGACAAGTCTAATACACGGAAAAAACACAATTTTGTATTGTTTTTCACAAAACCACAAAATTTAAAATCTAATACACGGAAAAAAACTCCATTGTTAATTATTTTCCCAACACCAAAAAAATGGAATTGATGTACAATACATGGAAAGAAATAATATTTTCTTATTTTCAGAAAACTAAAAAAATTGAAGTCTAATACATGGAAGAAACACAATTTTGTATTGTTTTTCACAATACCAAAAAAATGGATTTGAGGTACAATACATGGAAAGAAATAATATTTTGTTATGTTCACAAAATCGCAAAATAAGATGTCTAATACATGGAAAAAACATAATTTGTGTTGTTTTTCACAAAAGCACAAAAATTAAAATCTAATTTATAGAAAAAAAATCCATTGTTAATGATTTTCACAATACCAAAAAATTCGAATTGGAGTGTAATCCATGGAAAAAAATGATATTTTGTTATTTTCACAAAACCGCAAAATGACAAGTCTAATACATGGAAAAAACAGAATTTTGTATTGTTTTTCACAAAATCACAAAAATTAAAATCTAATACATGGGAAAAACTCCATTGTTAATGATTTTTACGATACCAAAAAAATGGAATTGAGGTACAATACATGGAAAGAAATAATATTTTGTTACTTTCACAAATCCACAAAAATTGAAGTCTGATACAAGCAAAAAACACAATTTTGTATTGTTTCTCACAAAGCACAAAATTAAAATCTAATACATGCAAAATACACCAATTTTATTGATTTTCACAGTACCAAAAAAATGGAATTGAGGTACAATACATGGAAAGAAATAATATTTTGTTATTTTCACAAAATCGCAAAACAAGATGTCTAATACATGGTAAAAACATAATTTGAGTTGTTTTTCACAAAACCACAAAAATTAAAATCTAATATATAGAGAAAAAAAATCCATTGTCAATGATTTTACAATAACAAAAAATTGGAATTGAGGTGTAATATACGGAAAAACATAATATTTTGTTATTTTCACAAAACCGCAAAATGACAAGTCTAATACACGGAAAAAACACAATTTTGTATTGTTTTTCACAAAACCACAAAATTTAAAATCTAATACATGGAAAAAAACTCCATTGTTAATTATTTTCCCAACACCAAAAAAATGGAATTGATGTACAATACATGGAAAGAAATAATATTTTCTTATTTTCAGAAAACTAAAAAAATTGAAGTCTAATACATGGAAAAAACACAATTTTGTATTGTTTTTCACAATACCAAAAAAATGGAATTGAGGTACAATACATGGAAAGATACAATATTTTGTTATTTTCACAAAATCGCAAAATAAGTTGTCTAATACATGGAAAAAACATAATTTGTATTGTTTTTCACAAAACCACAAAAATTAAAATCTAATATATAGAAAAAAGAATCCATTGTCAATGATTTTACAAAAACAAAAAATTGGAATTGAGGTGTAATACATGGAAAAACATAATATTTTGTTATTTTCACAAAACCGCAAAATGACAAGTCTAATACACGGAAAAAACACAATTTTGTATTGTTTTTCACAAAACCACAAAAATTAAAATCTAATACATGGAAAAATCTCCATTGTTAATTATTTTCCCAACACCAAAAAAATGGAATTGATGTACCATTCATGGAATGAAATAATATTTTCTTATTTTCTGAAAACTAAAAAAATTGAAGTCTAATACATGGAAAAAACACAATTTTGTATTGTTTTTCACAATACCAAAAAAATGGAATTGAGGTACAATACATGGAAAGAAATAATATTTTGTTATGTTCACAAAATCGCAAAATACGATGTCTAATACATGGAAAAAACATAATTTGTGTTGTTTTTCACCAAAGCACAAAAATTAAAATCTAATTTATAGAAAAAAAATCCATTGTTAATGATTTTCACAATACCAAAAAATTCGAATTGGAGTGTAATCCATGGAAAAAAATGATATTTTGTTATTTTAACAAAACCGCAAAATGACAAGTCTAATACATGGAAAAAAACAGAATTTTGTATTGTTTTTCACAAAATCACAAAAATTAAAATCTAATACATGGGAAAAACTCCATTGTTAATGATTTTTACGATACCAAAAAAATGGAATTGAGGTACAATACATGGATAGAAATAATATTTTGTTACTTTCACAAATCCACAAAAATTGAAGTCTGATACAAGCAAAAAACACAATTTTGTATTGTTTCTCACAAAGCACAAAATTAAAATCTAATACATGCAAAATACACCAATTTTATTGATTTTCACAGTACCAAAAAAATGGAATTGAGGTACAATACATGGAAAGAAATAATATTTTGTTATTTTCACAAAATCGCAAAATAAGATGTCTAATACATGGAAAAAACATAATTTGAGTTGTTTTTCACAAAACCACAAAAATTAAAATCTAATATATAGAGAAAAAAATCCATTGTCAATGATTTTACAATAACAAAAAATTGGAATTGAGGTGTAATATACGGAAAAACATAATATTTTGTTATTTTCACAAAACCGCAAAATGACAAGTCTAATACACGGAAAAAACACAATTTTGTATTGTTTTTCACAAAACCACAAAATTTAAAATCTAATACATGGAAAAAAACTCCATTGTTAATTATTTTCCAAACACCAAAAAAATGGAATTGATGTACAATACATGGAAAGAAATAATATTTTCTTATTTTCAGAAAACTAAAAAAATTGAAGTCTAATACATGGAAAAAACACAATTTTGTATTGTTTTTCACAATACCATAAAAATGGAATTGAGGTACCATACATGGAAAGAAACAATATTTTGTTATTTTCACAAAATCGCAAAATAAGTTGTCTAATACATGGAAAAAACATAATTTGTATTTTTTTTCACAAAACCACAAAAATTAAAATCTAATATATAGAAAAAAGAATCCATTGTCAATGATTTTACAATAACAAAAAATTGGAATTGAGGTGTAATACATGGAAAAACATAATATTTTGTTATTTTCACAAAACCGCAAAATGACAAGTCTAATACACGGAAAAAGCACAATTTTGTATTGTTTTTCACAAAACCATAAAAATTAAAATCTAATACATGGAAAAAACTCCATTGTTAATTATTTTCCCAACACCAAAAAAATGGAATTGATGTACCATTCATGGAAAGAAATAATATTTTCTTATTTTCTGAAAACTAAAAAAATTGAAGTCTAATACATGGAAAAAACACAATTTTGTATTGTTTTTCACAATACCAAAAAAATGGAATTGAGGTACAATACATGGAAAGAAATAATATTTTGTTATGTTCACAAAATCGAAAAATAAGATGTCTAATACATGGAAAAAACATAATTTGTGTTGTTTTTCACAAAACCACAAAAATTAAAATCTAATTTATAGAAAAAAAATCCATTGTTAATGATTTTCACAATACCAAAAAATTCGAATTGGAGTGTAATCCATGGAAAAAAATGATATTTTGTTATTTTCACAAAACCGCAAAATGACAAGTCTAATACATGGAAAAAACAGAATTTTGTATTGTTTTTCACAAAACCACAAAAATTAAAATCTAATACATGGGAAAAACTCCATTGTTAATGATTTTTACGATACCAAAAAAATGGAATTGAGGTACAATACATGGAAAGAAATAATATTTTGTTACTTTCACAAATCCACAAAAATTGAAGTCTGATACAAGCAAAAAACACAATTTTGTATTGTTTCTCACAAACCACAAAATTAAAATCTAATACATGCAAAATACACCAATTTTATTGATTTTCACAGTACCAAAAAATGGAATTGAGGTACAATACATGGAAAGAAATAATATTTTGTTATTTTCACAAAATCGCAAAATAAGATGTCTAATACATGGAAAATACATAATTTGTGTTGTTTTTCACAAAACCACAAAAATTTAAATCTAATATATAGAGAAAAAAATCCATTGTCAATGATTTTACAATAACAAAAAATTGGAATTGAGGTGTAATATACGGAAAAACATAATATTTTGTTATTTTCACAAAACCGCAAAATGACAAGTCTAATACACGGAAAAAACACAATTTTGTATTGTTTTTCACAAAACCACAAAATTTAAAATCAAATACATGGAAAAAAACTCCATTGTTAATTATTTTCCCAACACCAAAAAAATGGAATTGATGTACAATACATGGAAAGAAATAATATTTTCTTATTTTCAGAAAACTAAAAAAATTGAAGTCCAATACATGGAAAAAACACAATTTTGTATTGTTTTTCACAATACCAAAAAAATGGAATTGAGGTACAATACATGGAAAGAAACAATATTTTGTTATTTTCACAAAATCGCAAAATAAGTTGTCTAATACATGGAAAATACATAATTTGTGTTGTTTTTCACAAAACCACAAAAATTTAAATCTAATATATAGAGAAAAAAATCCATTGTCAATGATTTTACAATAACAAAAAATTGGAATTGAGGTGTAATATACGGAAAAACATAATATTTTGTTATTTTCACAAAACCGCAAAATGACAAGTCTAATACACGGAAAAAACACAAATTTGTATTGTTTTTCACAAAACCACAAAATTTAAAATCTAATACATGGAAAAAAACTCCATTGTTAATTATTTTCCCAACACCAAAAAAATGGAATTGATGTACAATACATGGAAAGAAATAATATTTTCTTATTTTCAGAAAACTAAAAAAATTGAAGTCCAATACATGAAAAAAACACAATTTTGTATTGTTTTTCACAATACCAAAAAAATGGAATTGAGGTACAATACATGGAAAGAAACAATATTTTGTTATTTTCACAAAATCGCAAAATAAGTTGTCTAATACATGGAAAAAACATAATTTGTATTGTTTTTCACAAAACCACAAAAATTAAAATCTAATATATAGAAAAAAGAATCCATTGTCAATGATTTTACAATAACAAAAAATTGGAATTGAGGTGTAATACATGGAAAAACATAATATTTTGTTATTTTCACAAAACCGCAAAATGACAAGTCTAATACACGGAAAAAACACAATTTTGTATTGTTTTTCACAAAACCACAAAAATTAAAATCTAATACATGGAAAAATCTCCATTGTTAATTATTTTCCCAACACCAAAAAAATGGAATTGATGTACCATTCATGGAATGAAATAATATTTTCTTATTTTCTGAAAACTAAAAAAATTGAAGTCTAATACATGGAAAAAACAAAATTTTGTATTGTTTTTCACAATACCAAAAAAATGGAATTGAGGTACAATACATGGAAAGAAATAATATTTTGTTATGTTCACAAAATCGCAAAATACGATGTCTAATACATGGAAAAAACATAATTTGTGTTGTTTTTCACCAAAGCACAAAAATTAAAATCTAATTTATAGAAAAAAAATCCATTGTTAATGATTTTCACAATACCAAAAAATTCGAATTGGAGTGTAATCCATGGAAAAAAATGATATTTTGTTATTTTAACAAAACCGCAAAATGACAAGTCTAATACATGGAAAAAAACAGAATTTTGTATTGTTTTTCACAAAATCACAAAAATTAAAATCTAATACATGGGAAAAACTCCATTGTTAATGATTTTTACGATACCAAAAAAATGGAATTGAGGTACAATACATGGATAGAAATAATATTTTGTTACTTTCACAAATCCACAAAAATTGAAGTCTGATACAAGCAAAAAACACAATTTTGTATTGTTTCTCACAAAGCACAAAATTAAAATCTAATACATGCAAAATACACCAATTTTATTGATTTTCACAGTACCAAAAAAATGGAATTGAGGTACAATACATGGAAAGAAATAATATTTTGTTATTTTCACAAAATCGCAAAATAAGATGTCTAATACATGGAAAAAACATAATTTGAGTTGTTTTTCACAAAACCACAAAAATTAAAATCTAATATATAGAGAAAAAAATCCATTGTCAATGATTTTACAATAACAAAAAATTGGAATTGAGGTGTAATATACGGAAAAACATAATATTTTGTTATTTTCACAAAACCGCAAAATGACAAGTCTAATACACGGAAAAAACACAATTTTGTATTGTTTTTCACAAAACCACAAAATTTAAAATCTAATACATGGAAAAAAACTCCATTGTTAATTATTTTCCAAACACCAAAAAAATGGAATTGATGTACAATACATGGAAAGAAATAATATTTTCTTATTTTCAGAAAACTAAAAAAATTGAAGTCTAATACATGGAAAAAACACAATTTTGTATTGTTTTTCACAATACCATAAAAATGGAATTGAGGTACCATACATGGAAAGAAACAATATTTTGTTATTTTCACAAAATCGCAAAATAAGTTGTCTAATACATGGAAAAAACATAATTTGTATTTTTTTTCACAAAACCACAAAAATTAAAATCTAATATATAGAAAAAAGAATCCATTGTCAATGATTTTACAATAACAAAAAATTGGAATTGAGGTGTAATACATGGAAAAACATAATATTTTGTTATTTTCACAAAACCGCAAAATGACAAGTCTAATACACGGAAAAAGCACAATTTTGTATTGTTTTTCACAAAACCATAAAAATTAAAATCTAATACATGGAAAAAACTCCATTGTTAATTATTTTCCCAACACCAAAAAAATGGAATTGATGTACCATTCATGGAAAGAAATAATATTTTCTTATTTTCTGAAAACTAAAAAAATTGAAGTCTAATACATGGAAAAAACACAATTTTGTATTGTTTTTCACAATACCAAAAAAATGGAATTGAGGTACAATACATGGAAAGAAATAATATTTTGTTATGTTCACAAAATCGAAAAATAAGATGTCTAATACATGGAAAAAACATAATTTGTGTTGTTTTTCACAAAACCACAAAAATTAAAATCTAATTTATAGAAAAAAAATCCATTGTTAATGATTTTCACAATACCAAAAAATTCGAATTGGAGTGTAATCCATGGAAAAAAATGATATTTTGTTATTTTCACAAAACCGCAAAATGACAAGTCTAATACATGGAAAAAACAGAATTTTGTATTGTTTTTCACAAAACCACAAAAATTAAAATCTAATACATGGGAAAAACTCCATTGTTAATGATTTTTACGATACCAAAAAAATGGAATTGAGGTACAATACATGGAAAGAAATAATATTTTGTTACTTTCACAAATCCACAAAAATTGAAGTCTGATACAAGCAAAAAACACAATTTTGTATTGTTTCTCACAAACCACAAAATTAAAATCTAATACATGCAAAATACACCAATTTTATTGATTTTCACAGTACCAAAAAATGGAATTGAGGTACAATACATGGAAAGAAATAATATTTTGTTATTTTCACAAAATCGCAAAATAAGATGTCTAATACATGGAAAATACATAATTTGTGTTGTTTTTCACAAAACCACAAAAATTTAAATCTAATATATAGAGAAAAAAATCCATTGTCAATGATTTTACAATAACAAAAAATTGGAATTGAGGTGTAATATACGGAAAAACATAATATTTTGTTATTTTCACAAAACCGCAAAATGACAAGTCTAATACACGGAAAAAACACAATTTTGTATTGTTTTTCACAAAACCACAAAATTTAAAATCTAATACATGGAAAAAAACTCCATTGTTAATTATTTTCCCAACACCAAAAAAATGGAATTGATGTACAATACATGGAAAGAAATAATATTTTCTTATTTTCAGAAAACTAAAAAAATTGAAGTCCAATACATGGAAAAAACACAATTTTGTATTGTTTTTCACAATACCAAAAAAATGGAATTGAGGTACAATACATGGAAAGAAACAATATTTTGTTATTTTCACAAAATCGCAAAATAAGTTGTCTAATACATGGAAAAAACATAATTTGTATTGTTTTTCACAAAACCACAAAAATTAAAATCTAATATATAGAAAAAAGAATCCATTGTCAATGATTTTACAATAACAAAAAATTGGAATTGAGGTGTAGTACATGGAAAAACATAATATTTTATTATTTTCACAAAACCGCAAAATGACAAGTCTAATACACGGAAAAAACACAATTTTGTATTGTTTTTCACAAAACCACAAAAATTAAAATCTAATACATGGAAAAAACTCCATTGTTAATTATTTTCCCAACACCAAAAAAATGGAATTGATGTACCATACATGGAAAGAAATAATATTTTCTTATTTTCAGAAAACTAAAAAAATTGAAGTCTATACATGGAAAAAACAGAATTTTGTATTGTTTTTCACAATACCAAAAAAATGGAATTGAGGTACAATACATGGAAAGAAATAATATTTTGTTACTTTCACAAATCCACAAAAAATGAAGTCTAATACAAGCAAAAAACACAATTTTGTATTGTTTTTCACAAACCACAAAATTAAAATCTAATACATGCAAAATACACCAATTTTATTGATTTTCACAGTACTAAAAAAATGGAATTGAGGGACAATACATGGAAAGAAATAATATTTTGTTATTTTCACAAAACCGCAAAATGACAAGTCTAATACATGGAAAAAACAGAATTTTGTATTGTTTTTCACAAAACCACAAAAATTAAAATCTAATACATGGGAAAAACTCCATTGTTAATGATTTTTACGATACCAAAAAAATGGAATTGAGGTACAATACATGGAAAGAAATAATATTTTGTTACTTTCACAAATCCACAAAAATTGAAGTGTAATACAAGCAAAAAACACAATTTTGTATTGTTTTTCAGAAACCACAAAATTAAAATCTTATACATGCAAAATACACCAATTTTATTGATTTTCACAGTACCAAAAAAATGGAATTGAGGGACAATACATGGAATGAAATAATATTTTGTTATTTTCACAAAATCGCAAAATAAATGTCTAATCATGGAAAAAACATAATTTGTGTTGTTTTTCAGAAAACCACAAAAATTAAAATCTAGTACATAGAAAAAAAAATCCATTGTTAATGATTTTCACAATACCAAAAAATTGCAATTGGAGTGTAATACATGGAAAAAAATAATATTTTGTTATTTTCACAAAACCGCAAAATTACAAGTCTAATACATGGAAAAAACAGAATTTTGTATTGTTTTTCACAAACCACAAAATTAAAATCTAATACATGCAAAATACTCCATTGTTATTGATTTTCACAATACCAAAAAATCGAATTGACGTGTAATACTTGGAAAGAAATTATATTTTGTTATTTTCACAAAACCAAAAAAATTGAAGTGTAATACATGAAAAAAAGACAATTTTGTATTGTTTTTCACAAATCCACATAAATTAAAATCTAATACATGAAAAATTGATTGTCAAAGTACTAAAAAAATAGAATTGAGGTACCAGACATGGAAAGAAATAATATTTTGTTATTTTACCAAAACGAAAAAAATTGAAGTCTAATACATGGAAAATACACAATTTTGTATTGTTTTTCACAAACCACAAAATTAAAATCTAATACATGGAAAATACTCCAATGTTATTGATTGTCAAAGTACCAAAAAAATAGAATTGAGGTACAACAGACGGAAAGAAATAATATTTTGTTATTTTAACAAAACTTAAAAAATTGAAGTCTAATACACGGAAAAAACATAATTTTGTATTGTTTTTCACAAACCACAAAATTAAAATCTAATACGTGGAAAATACTCCATTGTTATTTATTTTCACAATACCAAAAAAATGGAATTGAGGTATGTAAACCGCGTAAAACCGTCGTTAAATTTCACACAATTTAGCAAAAATATTTATAATTTCCCTAGCTTTACTCTTAAGTGTATATGTGGTCTTTCGAGTTTTAGGGGTCGAACACAAGGAGAATGGCCTTGAGATATTACAATTCTTTTCAAAAGTAGGTCTTGTTTTGTTCAAATGTTGTAGATTGTTTAAGAAGGTTAATGATGTATTAGATGGAATTTAATCAAGTTCGTACACAATTCTTTTGAAAATTCTTTAATAATAGTTCCAAATGTCCAAAAGTTGCAAATGATATGTCAATGAAAACTAGAGAATGAGATCTTCACAATGCAAGGTAAATCAATTATCACTTTTGTTCATATTTTCATGTAATTTTCGTTTTAATCTACACTTTTCATAATCAATCAACAGAAATGTTCATAAAATCACAGAAATTCGAAAGTTACTTCAAAAATCACCAACTTTTAACAGAAATTTGGAAGGCAAGTTCAGATTGTGTGGTAAAAATCTCAGATCAAAAAGATTGATATTCCAAAAGTTATGGTCAAAACTCAGAACATATGACAGAATTAGACAGAGAATGGTATGTGTTGCTAAAAGAGGGTGTAATTCAAATTTTATCCAAACAACAATTCAATTAAAATTCAGATTGAGAAACTACACTTCAAAATGATTTACTGAGACCTGTATTTTTTATTTATAGGATTTTTTAACTAATTTCTAAAAATCGTAGAAAAACAGACAGATTCAAAAATCAAGAACAGAAAATTTCAAAAGTCAAAACTTTGCACAGATTTTATCTTACAAATTTAACATAAAAGCATTGGGCACATATTATATGAAAGTTGTTCTAAAATATCTAAAGAAACACAAAATATTTTTTTTTATAATTTTCTTTGATCAGATCTGAAGTCAAACAATTTTTTACTGAAACTGACAGAAACAAAATGCAGAAAAATGTATTTTTGAATTTAGAGGATAAAAGTAGGGATTTTTAAGGCAATTTGATCAAGAATTGTATCATTAATCACAAAATATTCAATTTATCAGATTTGGAACAAGTTTGAATTATTTCCAACCAGAAAAACTCAGCAAATAGGTCAAAATTTCAGATCAAACACCAGTCAACCAACTAATGTTTGATCTCAATTTTTGAACTAAAAACTTCACTAAATCAAGCAAAAACCTCAACCAAGATTCAAGATGATAAAATGGACTAACATGCAGGAAAATTCAGTTCTAAATGACCTAATTAATTCAACCAAATCGATTAAATCAAAAAAAAACCAGATTTAACAGCATATTATGAACAGTACCAAATCAGTCAATTTAATTCAAATTAAAGCAAGATTTCAAACAATTCAATCACAAAAAGCCTATCCCTACAAGATTCTACTCACACATGATAAGATCAACCGAAATTAGGCATGTGTTCATCATATTTTTTTACAAATTGGATCTTGTGATCTAAAATTGAATACAAGAGATTAAATGAAAATTGGATCAAACCGAGACGTAGAAGATCGACCAGAAGCTTCCTTGAGTCGATTTGAACCTCCAATTGATGCTTGATCCAGCCGGAACCGATCAATTGCCTTTTTCACCAAATTCAGCCCGAATTGGTGAATTTTCACTCAAACTCGAAAATTGAAGCTCGAAAAGCTCTGAGATTCAGTAATGGAGTTACTGAACCTTAAAGAAGATGATTGGAGAGTGGTGTGTTGAAAGAATTTGGAGAATGGAAGGATGAATGATGAGAGATTGGATGATCGGTCGAATTTTATAGAGAGGCTGTCAGGAGAGTGGGGGACAAACCGAGCGATTCCATTGGCTCAGGCAGATCAAGTGGGGTGTACTGAAGATCTGTGCGAAATTTCGTTGAATTTGGTTGAGAAACGAACGATTTTGAATCATCGGATTTTTCATCCGTTTACTCGCGCGAACTGAACTGAATTCAGTTCAGATTTGATTTGAATCGTATTACTGAGACTGACAGTGGGTCCCTTCAGAGTAAGTTGTGGTGAAACGGGTCGTAATCGCGTGAAACGAGTCGCTATTCCGTTATTAATCTCTGAGTTTTCAAACTGTCTTTTTGATTTTCTGTGGCGAAACGGGTCGAAACATGCGAAACGAGTCGTCTTCTTATTTAGATTTTGGCGCTGAGTTTTGAATTAGATTTCCGGATTTCATGCGGCGAAACGAGCTGCAGCTCGCTTGAAATGAGTCGCTTTTGTGTGAGCTGGGTACTGACTCGTTTTAAGCTCGTTCCGCTGATCTGGTGTGGCGAACCGGTTTGAATCACGTGAGACGAGTCATAACTGATGAAACGAGTCGTCTTCTTCTTCAGAATTGGCGCTGAATGCCTTTTCTCGATCTTCTGTGGCCTGCGATCGTGTGCTCGTCCTAAAACAATCCTCTGACAGCCTTGTGAGTTTCGAATTTGGACTTTGGATCGATTTTTCTCTTGGATTTCAGACCCGTTTACCCGTTTCTCACAACCATCGATTCGAGCTCGTGATTCTGTACATTTCGCTGTGATTCATCAACCCAGATCTCTTCTCCATCTTCTCACGAATCCACAGGGCTTTGAATGGTTGAAAACCGTCGAGTAAAACTCGAGTTTTGCTGATTTGAATATCATCAGTTCGCTGTTCCGCCATTGCTGACCAGAGTGTGCAAATCGACCTCTTGTTCGAAATTCACACAACGAAATCCAAAACGGTGACTCAGGCTTCGTTCGCAACTTCCTCACGATGCTTCACAACCATTATGACTTCCCAATTCGCCTCGAATCCAGAGAATTCCTCCATTAACCAACTCGGTTTCAGTTTCGCGAAAATAACCAAAAACTGCTGAACTCGTGAATCAAACTATGATTTTGAGTTGTTTTTCCATCGAATTGAGGCTTCGTAATTCATTGTGAGCCTTCACTAAAGCTTTACGACACAAAAAGAATCATCTTTGCTTGAGAAAAACGGAAATGGTTGATCGAATTCATCCGCTGTTCGAAACTCGACCGTTGGTTCATCCAGTTTGAAAAGTTCATTGAGGATTTCGTCGAACAGATTACGGAAACACGGATTTCTCGCTCGATTTGGCATCATTCGATGAGTTCTTCATACGGTTAGAAAGGGTAGACGATGGAGAAGAGAGTGAGATCGGTTTTGGCTCGAATGGATGATGGTGGATGGCACGGCAGATCAACCATGGTTTCGGTACGTATTTGGCACCTGTTCTGGCCGAATTCCTGCGATCGCCGAAACTTTCAAGACCGGAGAATGGCACCGGCATGTTCGTCTAGTCATGCTGAATCCATGGCTGGCCGGTTTGTTCAGTTTCGAGCAAAATTTCGGAATTTGGATGTTGAAGAAGACGGGTTTGACCTGGTCAACCGTTGACTTTGACCAGTTTTGACCTGATTTTCAATTGGTGATTCTGAGAGTTCTAGAAGGTTTCTGATCGCGAGGATTGTACCGTTGGGTTCGTTTCGTCGAGCTCTTCGTTTTGGTATACCGTTTGACCAATTTTGGGGAAGTTGACTTTTGGTCAACTTGGCGATTTTTGGCGTTTGGCTCGGTTTGACTTGGTTGTAGAAGGTTTTTGAATTGTCGTAAAAGTTTGGGGAATTTTTTTGTAGAGTGTTTGAGGTTTTTAGTTGGCCATCTTTGGCCCATTATTTGCGTTTTGGTCCAATTCTTGATTTTATGGCCTTTTTGCCTGTAAAATCACACAAAAATGTATTAAGAGGTTTCAAATTATGTTTTATGAATTATGAGTAATTTTCATACATTTGATGTGAATTATGATTGAATTTGAGATGATAAAAACCCTAAAAATGTGTATAAAAATACACATTACAAGGTACAATACGTGGAAAGAAATAATATTTTGTTATTTTAACAAAATCGCAAAATAAGTTGTCTAATTCATGAAAAAACATAATTTGTATTGTTTTTCACCAAACCAAAAAAATTAAAATCTAATATATGGAAAAAAAAAATCCATTGTCAATGATTTTACAATAACAAAAAATTGGAATTGAGGTGTAATAAATGGAAAAACATATTATTTTGTTATTTTCACAAAACCGCAAAATGGCAAGTCTAATACACGGAAAAAACACAATTTTGTATTGTTTTTCACAAAACCACAAAAATTAAAATCTAATATATAGAAAAAAAAATCCATTGTTAATGATTTTCACAATACCAAAAAATTGCAATTGGAGTGTAATACATGGAAAAAAATAATATTTTGTTATTTTCACAAAACCGCAAAATGACAAGTCTAATACATGGAAAAAACAGAATTTTGTATTGTTTTTCACAAAACCACAAAAATTAAAATCTAATACATGGGAAAAACTCCATTGTTAATGATTTTTACGATACCAAAAAAATGGAATTGAGGTACAATACATGGAAAGAAATAATATTTTGTTACTTTCACAAATCCACAAAAATTGAAGTCTAATACAAGCAAAAAACACAATTTTGTATTGTTTTTCACAAACCACAAAATTAAAATCTAAAACATGCAAAATACACCAATTTTATTGATTTTCACAGTACCAAAAAAACGGAATTGAGGGACAACACATGGAAAGAAATAATATTTTGTTATTTTCACAAAATCGCAAAATAAGATGTCTAATCATGGAAAAAACATAATTTGTGTTGATTTTCACAAAACCACAAAAATTAAAATCTAATACATAGAAAAAAAAATCCATTGTTAATGATTTTCACAATACCAAAAAATTGCAATTGGAGTGTAATACATGGAAAAAAATAATATTTTGTTATTTTCACAAAACCGCAAAATTACAAGTCTAATACATGGTAAAAACAGAATTTTGTATTGTTTTTCACAAACCACAAAATTAAAATCTAATACATGCAAAATACTCCATTGTTATTGATTTTCACAATACCAAGAAATCGAATTGACGTGTCATACTTGGAAAGAAATTATATTTTGTTATTTTCACAAAACCAAAAAAATTGAAGTGTAATACATGAAAAAAAGACAATTTTGTATTGTTTTTCACAAATCCACATAAATTAAAATCTAATACATGGAAAATTGATTGTCAAAGTACCAAAAAAATAGAATTGAGGTACCAGACATGGAAAGAAATAATATTTTGTTATTTTACCAAAACGAAAAAAATTGAAGTCTAATACATGGAAAAAACACAATTTTGTATTGTTTTTCACAAACCACAAAATTAAAATCTAATACATGGAAAATACTCCAATGTTATTGATTGTCAAAGTACCAAAAAAATAGAATTGAGGTACAACAGATGGAAAGAAATAATATTTTGTTATTTTAACAAAACTTAAAAAATTGAAGTCTAATACACGGAAAAAACATAATTTCGTATTGTTTTTCACAAACCACAAAATTAAAATCTAATACGTGGAAAATACTCCATTGTTATTTATTTTCACAATACCAAAAAAATGGAATTGAGGTACAATACGTGGAAAGAAATAATATTTTGTTATTTTAACGAAATCGCAAAATAAGTTGTCTAATTCATGAAAAAACATAATTTGTATTGTTTTTCACCAAACCAAAAAAATTAAAATCTAATATATAGAAAAAAAAAATCCATTGTCAATGATTTTACAATAACAAAAAATTGGAATTGAGGTGTAATAAATGGAAAAACATATTATTTTGTTATTTTCACAAAACCGCAAAATGGCAAGTCTAATACACGGAAAAAACACAATTTTGTATTGTTTTTCACAAAACCACAAAAATTAAAATCTAATATATAGAAAAAAAAATCAATTTTTAATGATTTTCACAATACCAAAAAATTGCAATTGGAGTGTAATACATGGAAAAAAATAATATTTTGTTATTTTCACAAAACCGCAAAATGACAAGTCTAATACATGGAAAAAACAGAATTTTGTATTGTTTTTCACAAAACCACAAAAATTAAAATCTAATACATGGGAAAAACTCCATTGTTAATGATTTTTACGATACCAAAAAAATGGAATTGAGGTACAATACATGGAAAGAAATAATATTTTGTTACTTTCACAAATCCACAGAAATTGAAGTCTAATACAAGCAAAAAACACAATTTTGTATTGTTTTTCACAAACCACAAAATTAAAATCTAATACATGCAAAATACACCAATTTTATTGATTTTCACAGTACCAAAAAAATGGAATTGAGGGACAATACATGGAAAGAAATAATATTTTGTTATTTTCACAAAATCGCAAAATAAGATGTCTAATCATGGAAAAAACATAATTTGTGTTGTTTTTCAGAAAACCACAAAAATTAAAATCTAATACATAGAAAAAAATGGACTTGAGGTACAAGACATTGAAAGAAATAATATTTTGATATTTTCACAAATCTAAAAAAATTGAAGTCTAATACATGGAAAAAATACAATTATGTATCGTTTTTCACAAACCACAAAATTAAAATTTAATACATGGAGAATACTCCAATGTTATTGATTTTCACAGTACCAAAAAAATGGAATTGAGGTACAAGACACGGAAAGAAATAATATTTTGTTATTTTCACAAAACTAAAAAAATTGAAGTCTAATACATGGAAAAAACACAATTTTGTATTGTTTTTCACAAACCAAAAAATTAAAATCTAATACATGGAAAAAACTCCATTGTTATTTATTTTCATAATACCAAAAAAATGGAATTGAGGTACAATACATGGAAAGAAATAATATTTTGTTATTTTCAGAAAATCGTAAAATAAAATGTCTAATACATGGAAAAAACATAATCTCTGTTATTTTTCACAAAACAACAAAAATCAAAATCTAATATATAGAAAAAAAAAATCCATTGTTAATAATTTTCACAATACCAAAAAATTGGAATTGAGGTGTAATACATGGAAAAAAATAATATTTTGTTATTTTCATAAAACCGCAAAATGACAAGTCTAATACATGGAAAAAACAGAATTTTGTATTGATTTTGACAAAACCACAAAAATTAAAATCTAATACATTGGAAAAACTCCATTGTTAATGATGTTTACGATACCAAAAAAATGGAATTGAGGTACAATACATGGAAAGAAATAATATTTTGTTACTTTCACAAATCCACAAAAATTGAAGTCTAATACATGTAAAAAAGACAATTTTGTATTGTTTTTCACAAACCACAAAATTAAAATCTAATACATGGAAAATACTCCATTGTTATTTATTTTCACAATACCAAAAAAATGGAATTGAGGTACAATACGTGGAAAGAAATAATATTTTGTTATTTTAACAAAATCGCAAAATATGTTGTCTAATTCATGAAAAAACATAATTTGTATTGTTTTTCACCAAACCAAAAAAATTAAAATCTAATATATAGAAAAAAAAATCCATTGTCAATGATTTTACAATAACAAAAAATTGGAATTGAGGTGTAATAAATGGAAAAACATAGTATTTTGTTATTTTCACAAAACCGCAAAATGGCAAGTCTAATACACGGAAAAAACACAATTTTGTATTGTTTTTCACAAAACCACAAAAATTAAAATTTAATACATGGAAAAAACTCCATTGTTAATTATTTTCATAATACCAAAAAAATGGAATTGATGTACAATACATTGAAAGAAATAATATTTTCTTATTTTCACAAAATTAAAAAAATTGAAGTCTAATACATGGAAAAAACACAATTTTGTATTGTTTTTCACAAACCACAAAAATTAAAATCAAATACATGGAAAAAACTGAATTGTTACTGATTTTCACGGTACGAAAAAAATGGACATCAGGTACAAGACATTGAAAGAAATAATATTTTGATATTTTCACAAATCTAAAAAAATTGAAGTCTAATACATGGAAAAAACACAATTATGTATCGTTTTTCACAAACCACAAAATTAAAATTTAATACATGGAGAATACTCCAATGTTATTGATTTTCGCAGTACCAAAAAAATGGAATTGAGGTACAAGACACGGAAAGAAATAATATTTTGTTATTTTCACAAAACTAAAAAAATTGAAGTCTAATACATGGAAAAAACACAATTTTGTATTGTTTTTCGCAAACCACAAAATTAAAATCTAATACATGGAAAAAACTCCATTGTTATTTATTTGCATAATACCAAAAAAATGGAATCGAGGTACAATACATGGAAAGAAATAATATTTTGTTATTTTCAGAAAATCGTAAAATAAGATGTCTAATACATGGAAAAAACATAATCTCTGTTGTTTTTCACAAAACCACAAAAATCAAAATCTAATATATAGAAAAAAAAAATCCATTGTTAATGATTTTCACAATACCAATAAATTGGAATTGAGGTGTATTACATGGAAAAAAATAATATTTTGTTATTTTCATAAAACCGCAAAATGACAAGTCTAATACATGGAAAAAACAGAATTTTGTATTGATTTTGACAAAACCACAAAAATTAAAATCTAATACATTGGAAAAACTCCATTTTTAATGATTTTTACGATACCAAAAAAATGGAATTGAGGTACAATACATGGAAAGAAATAATATTTTGTTACTTTCACAAATCCACAAAAATTGAAGTCTAATACATGTAAAAAAGACAATTTTGTATTGTTTTTCACAAACCACAAAATTAAAATCTAATACATGGAAAATACTCCATTGTTATTTATTTTCACAATACCAAAAAAATGGAATTGAGGTACAATACATGGAAAGAAATAATATTTTGTTACTTTCACAAATCCACAAAAATTGAAGTCTAATACATGTAAAAAAGACAATTTTGTATTGTTTTTCACAAACCACAAAATTAAAATGTAATACATGGAAAATACTCCAATGTTATTGATTGTCAAAGTACCAAAAAAATAGAATTGAGGTACCAGACATGGAAAGAAATAATATTTTGTTATTTTACCAAAACGAAAAAAATTGAAGTCTAATACATGGAAAAAACACAATTTTCTATTGTTTTTCACAAACCACAAAATTAAAATCTAATACATGGAAAAAACTCCATTGTTATTTATTTTCATAATACCAAAAAAATGGAATTGAGGTACAATACATGGAAAGAAATAATATTTTGTTATTTTCAGAAAATCGTAATATAAGATGTCTAATACATGGAAAAAACATAATCTCTGTTGTTTTTCACAAAACCACAAAAATCTAAACCTAATATATAGAAAAAAAAATCCATTGTTAATGATTTTCACAATACCAAAAAATTGGAATTGAGGTGTAATACATGGAAAAAAATAATATTTTGTTATTTTCATAAAACCGCAAAATGACAAGTCTAATACATGGAAAAAACAGAATTTTGTATTGATTTTGACAAAACCACAAAAATTAAAATCTAATACATTGGAAAAACTCCATTGTTAATGATTTTTACGATACCAAAAAAATGGAATTGAGGTACAATACATGGAAAGAAATAATATTTTGTTACTTTCACAAATCCACAAAAATTGAAGTCTAATACATGTAAAAAAGACAATTTTGTATTGTTTTTCACAAACCACAAAATTAAAATCTAATACACGGAAAATACTCCATTGTTATTTATTTTCACAATACCAAAAAAATGGAATTGAGGTACAATACATGGAAAGAAATAATATTTTGTTACTTTCACAAATCCACAAAAATTGAAGTGTAATACATGTAAAAAAGACAATTTTGTATTGTTTTTCCCAAACCACAAAATTAAAATCTAATACATGGAAAATACTCCAATGTTATTGATTGTCAAAGTACCAAAAAAATAGAATTGAGGTACCAGACATGGAAAGAAATAATATTTTGTTATTTTACCAAAACGAAAAAAATTGAAGTCTAATACATGGAAAAAACACAATTTTGAATTGTTTTTCACAGACCACAAAATTAAAATCTAATACATGGAAAATACTCCAATGTTATTGATTGTCAAAGTACCAAAAAAATAGAATTGAGGTACAACAGATGGAAAGAAATAATATTTTGTTATTTTAACAAAACTTAAAAAATTGAAGTCTAATACACGGAAAAAACATAATTTTGTATTGTTTTTCACAAACCAGAAAATTAAAATCTAATACGTGGAAAATACTCCATTGTTATTTATTTTCACAAAACCAAAAAAATGGAATTGAGGTACAATACGTGGAAAGAAATAATATTTTGTTATTTTAACAAAATCGCAAAATATGTTGTCTAGTTCATGAAAAAACATAATTTGTATTGTTTTTCACCAAACCAAAAAAATTAAAATCTAATATATAGAAAAAAAAAATCCATTGTCAATGATTTTACAATAACAAAAAATTGGAATTGAGGTGTAATAAATGGAAAAACATAGTATTTTGTTATTTTCACAAAACCGCAAAATGGCAAGTCTAATATACGGAAAAAACACAATTTTGTATTGTTTTTCACAAAACCACAAAAATTAAAATTTAATACATGGAAAAAACTCCATTGTTAATTATTTTAATAATACCAGAAAAATGGAATTGATGTACAATACATGGAAAGAAATAATATTTTCTTATTTTCACAAAATTAAAAAAATTGAAGTCTAATACATGGAAAAAACACAATTTTGTATTGTTTTTCACAAACCACAAAAATTAAAATCAAATACATGGAAAAAACTCAATTGTTACTGATTTTCACGGTACGAAAAAAATGGACATCAGGTACAAGACATTGAAAGAAATAATATTTTGATATTTTCACAAAACTAAAAAAATTGAAGTCTAATACATGGAAAAAACACAATTATGTGTCGTTTTTCACAAACCACAAAATTAAAATTTAATACATGGAAAATACTCCAATGTTATTGATTTTCACAGTACCAAAAAAATGGAATTGAGGTACAAGACACGGAAAGAAATAATATTTTGTTATTTTCACAAAACTAAAAAAATTGAAGTCTAATACATGGAAAAAACACAATTTTGTATTGTTTTTCACAAACCACAAAATTAAAATCTAATACATTAGAAAAACTCCATTGTTAATGATTTTTACGATACCAAAAAAATGGAATTGAGGTACAATACATGGAAAGAAATAATATTTTGTTACTTTCACAAATCCACAAAAATTGAAGTCTAATAAATGTAAAAAAGACAATTTTGTATTGTTTTTCACAAACCACAAAATTAAAATCTAATACATGGAAAATACTCCATTGTTATTTATTCTCACAATACCAAAAAAATGGAATTGAGGTACAATACATGGAAAGAAATAATATTTTGTTATTTTCACAAAATCGCCAAATAAGATGTCTAATACATGGAAAAACATAATTTGTGTTGTTTTTCACAAAACCACAAAAATTAAAATCTAATATATAGAAAAAAAAAATCCAATGTTAATGATTTTCGCAATACCAAAAAATTGGAATTGGGGTGTAATACATGGAAAAAAATAATATTTTGTTATTTTCACAAAACCGCAAAATGACAAGTCTAATACATGGAAAAACAGAATTTTTTATTGTTTTTGACAAAACCACAAAAATTAAAATCTAATACATTGGAAAAACTCCATTGTTAATGATTTTTACGATACCAAAAAAATGGAATTGAGGTACAATTCATGGAAAGAAATAATATTTTGTTACTTTCACAAATCCACAAAAATTGAAGTCTAATACATGGAAAAAACACAATTTTGTATTGTTTTTCACAAACCACAAAATTAAAATCTAATACATGGAAAATACTCCAATGTTATTGATTGTCAAAGTACCAAAAAAATAGAATTGAGGTACAACAGATGGAAAGAAAAAATATTTTGTTATTTTAACAAAACTTAAAAAATTGAAGTCTAGTACACGGAGAAAACATAATTTTGTATTGTTTTTCACAAACCACAAAATTAAAATCTAATAGATGGAAAATGCTCCATTGTTATTTATTTTCACAATACCAAAAAAATGGAATTGAGGTACAATACGTGGAAAGAAATAATATTTTGTTATTTTAACAAAACCGCAAAATAAGTTGTCTAATACATGGAAAAAACATAATTTGTATTGTTTTTCACAAAACCAAAAAAATTAAAATCTAATATATAGAAACAAAAATCCATTGTCAATGATTTTACAATAACAAAAAATTGGAATTGAGGTGTAATACATGGAAAAACATATTATTTTGTTATTTTCACAAAACCGCAAAATGGCAAGTCTAATACACGGAAAAAACACAATTTTGTATTGTTTTTCACAAAACCACAAAAATTAAAATCTAATACAAGGAAAAAACTCCATTGTTAATTATTTTCATAATACCAAAAAATGGAATTGATGTACAATACATGGAAAGAAATAATATTTTCTTATTTTCACAAAACTAAAAAAATTGAGTTACAAGACACGGAAAGAAATACTATTTTGTTATTTTCACAAAACTAAAAAAATTGAAGTCTAATACATGGAAAAAACACAATTTTGTATTGTTTTTCACAAACCACAAAAATTAAAATCAAATACATGGAAAAAACTCAATTGTTACTGATTTTCACGGTACGAAAAAAATGGACTTGAGGTACAAGACATTGAAAGAAATAATATTTTGTTATTTTCACAAAACTAAAAAAATTGAAGTCTAATACATGGAAAAAACACAATTTTGTATCGTTTTTCACAAACCACAAAATTAAAATTTAATACATGGAAAATACTCCAATGTTTTTGATTTTCACAGTACCAAAAAAATGGAATTGAGGTACAAGACACGGAAAGAAATAATATTTTGTTATTTTCACAAAACTAAAAAAATTGAAGTCTAATACATGGAAAAAACACAATTTTGTATTGTTTTTCACAAACCACAAAATTAAAATCTAATACATTAGAAAAACTCCATTGTTAATGATTTTTACGATACCAAAAAAATGGAATTGAGGTACAATACATGGAAAGAAATAATATTTTGTTACTTTCACAAATCCACAAAAATTGAAGTCTAATAAATGTAAAAAAGACAATTTTGTATTGTTTTTCACAAACCACAAAATTAAAATCTAATACATGGAAAATACTCCACTGTTATTTATTCTCACAATACCAAAAAAATGGAATTGAGGTACAATACATGGAAAGAAATAATATTTTGTTATTTTCACAAAATCGCCAAATAAGATGTCTAATACATGGAAAAACATAATTTGTGTTGTTTTTCACAAAACCACAAAAATTAAAATCTAATATATAGAAAAAAAAAATCCAATGTTAATGATTTTCGCAATACCAAAAAATTGGAATTGGGGTGTAATACATGGAAAAAAATAATATTTTGTTATTTTCACAAAACCGCAAAATGACAAGTCTAATACATGGAAAAACAGAATTTTGTATTGTTTTTGACAAAACCACAAAAATTAAAATCTAATATATTGGAAAAACTCCATTGTTAATGATTTTTACGATACCAAAAAAATGGAATTGAGGTACAATTCATGGAAAGAAATAATATTTTGTTACTTTCACAAATCCACAAAAATTGAAGTCTAATACATGGAAAAAACACAATTTTGTATTGTTTTTCACAAACCACAAAATTAAAATCTAATACATGGAAAATACTCCAATGTTATTGATTGTCAAAGTACCAAAAAAATAGAATTGAGGTACAACAGATGGAAAGAAAAAATATTTTGTTATTTTAACAAAACTTAAAAAATTGAAGTCTAATACACGGAGAAAACATAATTTTGTATTGTTTTTCACAAACCACAAAATTAAAATCTAATAGATGGAAAATGCTCCATTGTTATTTATTTTCACAATACCAAAAAAATGGAATTGAGGTACAATACGTGGAAAGAAATAATATTTTGTTATTTTAACAAAACCGCAAAATAAGTTGTCTAATACATGGAAAAAACATAATTTGTATTGTTTTTCACAAAACCAAAAAAATTAAAATCTAATATATAGAAACAAAAATCCATTGTCAATGATTTTACAATAACAAAAAATTGGAATTGAGGTGTAATACATGGAAAAACATATTATTTTGTTATTTTCACAAAACCGCAAAATGGCAAGTCTAATACACGGAAAAAACACAATTTTGTATTGTTTTTCACAAAACCACAAAAATTAAAATCTAATACAAGGAAAAAACTCCATTGTTAATTATTTTCATAATACCAAAAAATGGAATTGATGTACAATACATGGAAAGAAATAATATTTTCTTATTTTCACAAAACTAAAAAAATTGAGTTACAAGACACGGAAAGAAATACTATTTTGTTATTTTCACAAAACTAAAAAAATTGAAGTCTAATACATGGAAAAAACACAATTTTGTATTGTTTTTCACAAACCACAAAAATTAAAATCAAATACATGGAAAAAACTCAATTGTTACTGATTTTCACGGTACGAAAAAAATGGACTTGAGGTACAAGACATTGAAAGAAATAATATTTTGTTATTTTCACAAAACTAAAAAAATTGAAGTCTAATACATGGAAAAAACACAATTTTGTATCGTTTTTCACAAACCACAAAATTAAAATTTAATACATGGAAAATACTCCAATGTTTTTGATTTTCACAGTACCAAAAAAATGGAATTGAGGTACAAGACACGGAAAGAAATAATATTTTGTTATTTTCACAAAACTAAAAAAATTGAAGTCTAATACATGGAAAAAACACAATTTTGTATTGTTTTTCACAAACCACAAAATTAAAATCTAATACATTAGAAAAACTCCATTGTTAATGATTTTTACGATACCAAAAAAATGGAATTGAGGTACAATACATGGAAAGAAATAATATTTTGTTACTTTCACAAATCCACAAAAATTGAAGTCTAATAAATGTAAAAAAGACAATTTTGTATTGTTTTTCACAAACCACAAAATTAAAATCTAATACATGGAAAATACTCCATTGTTATTTATTCTCACAATACCAAAAAAATGGAATTGAGGTACAATACATGGAAAGAAATAATATTTTGTTATTTTCACAAAATCGCCAAATAAGATGTCTAATACATGGAAAAACATAATTTGTGTTGTTTTTCACAAAACCACAAAAATTAAAATCTAATATATAGAAAAAAAAAATCCAATGTTAATGATTTTCGCAATACCAAAAAATTGGAATTGGGGTGTAATACATGGAAAAAAATAATATTTTGTTATTTTCACAAAACCGCAAAATGACAAGTCTAATACATGGAAAAACAGAATTTTGTATTGTTTTTGACAAAACCACAAAAATTAAAATCTAATACATTGGAAAAACTCCATTGTTAATGATTTTTACGATACCAAAAAAATGGAATTGAGGTACAATTCATGGAAAGAAATAATATTTTGTTACTTTCACAAATCCACAAAAATTGAAGTCTAATACATGGAAAAAACACAATTTTGTATTGTTTTTCACAAACCACAAAATTAAAATCTAATACATGGAAAATACTCCAATGTTATTGATTGTCAAAGTACCAAAAAAATAGAATTGAGGTACAACAGATGGAAAGAAAAAATATTTTGTTATTTTAACAAAACTTAAAAAATTGAAGTCTAATACACGGAGAAAACATAATTTTGTATTGTTTTTCACAAACCACAAAATTAAAATCTAATAGATGGAAAATGCTCCATTGTTATTTATTTTCACAATACCAAAAAAATGGAATTGAGGTACAATACGTGGAAAGAAATAATATTTTGTTATTTTAACAAAACCGCAAAATAAGTTGTCTAATACATGGAAAAAACATAATTTGTATTGTTTTTCACAAAACCAAAAAAATTAAAATCTAATATATAGAAACAAAAATCCATTGTCAATGATTTTACAATAACAAAAAATTGGAATTGAGGTGTAATACATGGAAAAACATATTATTTTGTTATTTTCACAAAACCGCAAAATGGCAAGTCTAATACACGGAAAAAACACAATTTTTTATTGTTTTTCACAAAACCACAAAAATTAAAATCTAATACAAGGAAAAAACTCCATTGTTAATTATTTTCATAATACCAAAAAATGGAATTGATGTACAATACATGGAAAGAAATAATATTTTCTTATTTTCACAAAACTAAAAAAATTGAGTTACAAGACACGGAAAGAAATACTATTTTGTTATTTTCACAAAACTAAAAAAATTGAAGTCTAATACATGGAAAAAACACAATTTTGTATTGTTTTTCACAAACCACAAAAATTAAAATCAAATACATGGAAAAAACTCAATTGTTACTGATTTTCACGGTACGAAAAAAATGGACTTGAGGTACAAGACATTGAAAGAAATAATATTTTGTTATTTTCACAAAACTAAAAAAATTTAAGTCTAATACATGGAAAAAACACAATTTTGTATCGTTTTTCACAAACCACAAAATTAAAATTTAATACATGGAAAATACTCCAATGTTTTTGATTTTCACAGTACCAAAAAAATGGAATTGAGTTACAAGACACGGAAAGAAATACTATTTTGTTATTTTCACAAAACTAAAAAAATTGAAGTCTAATACATGGAAAAAACACAATTTTGTATTGTTTTTCACAAACCACAAAATTAAAATCTAATACATGGAAAAAACTCCATTGTTATTTATTTTTATAATACCAAAAAAATGGAATTGAGGTACAATACATGGAAATAAAATAATATTTTGTTATTTTCAGAAAATCGTAAAATAAGATGTCTAATACATGGAAAAAACATAATTTCTGTTGTTTTTCACAAAACCACAAAAATCAAAATCTAATATATAGAAAAAAAAAATCCATTGTTAATGATTTTCACAATACCAAAAAATTGGAATTGAGGTGTAATACATGGAAAAAAATAATATTTTGATATTTTCACAAAACCGCAAAATGACAAGTCTAATACATGGAAAAAACAGAATTTTGTATTGTTTTTGAGAAAACCACAAAAATTAAAATCTAATACATTGGAAAAACTCCATTGTTAATGATTTTTACGATACCAAAAAAATGGAATTGAGGTACAATACATGGAAAGAAATAATATTTTGTTACTTTCACAAATCCACAAAAATTGAAGTCTAATACATGTAAAAAAGACAATTTTTTATTTTTTTTTCACAAACCACAAAATTAAAATCTAATACATGGAAAATACTCCATTGTTATTTATTTTCACAATACCAAAAAAATGGAATTGAGGTACAATACATGGAAAGAAATAATATTTTGTTATTTTCACAAAATCGCAAAATAAGATGTCTAATACATGGAAAAAACATAATTTGTGTCGTTTTTCACAAAACCACAAAAATTAAAATCTAATATATAGAAAAAAAAATCCATTGTTAATGATTTTCACAATACCGAAAAATTGGAATTGGGGTGTAATACATGGAAAAAAATAATATTTTGTTATTTTCACAAAACCGCAAAATGACAAGTCTAATACACGGAAAAAACACAATTTTGTATAATTTTTCACAAAACCACAAAAATTAAAATCTAATACATGGAAAAAACTCCATTGTTAATTATTTTCCCAACACCAAAAAAATGGAATTGATGTACAATACATGGAAAGAAATACTATTTTCTTATTTTAACAAAACTAAAAAAATTGAAGTCTAATACATGGAAAAAACACAATTTTGTATTGTTTTTCACAATACCAAAAAAATGGAATTGAGGTACAATACATGGAAAGAAATAATATTTGGTTATTTTCACAAAATCTCAAAATAAGATGTCTAATATATGGAAAAAACATAATTTGTGTTGTTTTTCACAAAACCACAAAAATCCATTGTTAATGATTTTCACAATACCAAAAAATTGGAATTGGGGTGTAATACATGGAAAAAAAATAATATTTTGTTATTTTCGCAAAATCGCAAAATGACAAGTCTAATACATGGAAAAAACACAATTTTCTTTTTGACAAAACCACAAAAATTTAAATCTAATACATGCAAAAAAACTCCATTGTTAATGATGTACAATACATGAAAAGAAATAATATTTTGTTACTTTCACAACTCCACAAAAATTGAAGTGTAATACATGGAAAATAACACAATTTTGTATTGTTTTTCACAAACCACCAAAATTAAAAGGAAATACATGGAAAAAACTCCATTGTTACTGATTTTCACAGTACCAAAAAAATGGAATTGAGGTACAAGACATGGAAAGAAATAATATTTTGTTATTTTACCAAAACGAAAAAAATTGAAGTCTAATACATGGAAAAAACACAATTTTGTATTGTTTTTCACAAACCACAAAATTAAAATATAATACATGGAAAGTACTCCAATGTTATTGATTGTCACAGTACCAAAAAAATAGAATTGAGGTACAACAGATGGAAACAAATAATATTTTGTTATTTTAACAAAACTTAAAAATGTATTGTTTTTCACAAACCACAAAATTAAAATCCAATACATGGAAAATACTCCATTGTTATTTATTTTCACAATACCAAAAAAAAGGAATTGAGGTACAATACGTGGAAAGAAATAATATTTTGTTATTTTAACAAAATCGCAAAATAAGTTGTCTAATACATGGAAAAAACATAATTTGTATTGTTTTTCACAAAACCAAAAAAATTAAAATCAAATATATTGAAAAAAAAATCCATTGTCAATGATTTTACAATAAAAAAAAATTGGAATTGAGGTGTAATACATGGAAAAACATAGTATTTTGTTATTTTCACAAAACCGCAAAATGGCAAGTCTAATACACGGAAAAAACACAATTTTGTATTGTTTTTCACAAAACCAAAAAAATTAAACTCTAATACATGGAAAAAACTCAATTGTTAATTATTTTCTTAATACCAAAAAAATGGAATTGATGTACAATACATGGAAAGAAATAATATTTTCTTATTTTCAGAAAACTAAAAAAATTGAAGTCTAATACATGGAAAAAACACAATTTTGTATTGTTTTTCACAAACCACAAAAATTAAAATCAAATACATGGAAAAAACTCAATTGTTACTGATTTTCACGGTACGAAAAAAATGGAATTGAGGTACAAGACATTGAAAGAAATAATATTTTGTTATTTTCACAAAACTAAAAAAATTGAAGTCTAATACATGGAAAAAACATAATTTTGTATCGTTTTTCACAAACCACAAAATTAAAATTTAATACATGGAAAATGCTCCGCTGTTATTGATTTTCAATGTACCAAAAAAATGGAATTGAGGTACAAGACACGGAAAGAAATAATATTTTGTTATTTTCACAAAACTAAAAAAATTGAAGTCTAATACATGGAAAAAACACAATTTTGTATCATTTTTTACAAACCACAAAATTAAAATTTAATACATGGAAAATACTCCAATGTTATTGATTTTCACAGTACCAAAAAAATGGAATTGAGGTACATGACACGGAAAGAAATAATATTTTGTTATTTTCACAAAACTAAAAAAATTGAAGTCTAATACATGGAAAAAACACAATTTTTTATTGTTTTTCACAAACCACAAAATTAAAATCTAATACATGGAAAAAAATCCGTTGTTATTTATTTTCATAATACCAAAAAAATGGAATTGAGGTACAATACATGGAAAGAAATAATATTTTGTTATTTTCACAAAATCGTAAAATAAGATGTCTAATACATGGAAAAAATATAATTTTTGTTGTTTTTCACAAAACCACAAAAATTAAAATCTAATACATGGAAAAAACTCCATTGTTAATTATTTTCACGATACCAAAAAAATTGAATTGAGGTACAATGCATGGGAAGAAATAATATTTTGTTATTTTCACCAAACCACAAAAATTGAAGTCTAATACATGGAAAATAACACAATTTTGTATTGTTTTTCACAAACCACAAAAATTCAGATCAAATACATGGAAAAATCTCCATTGTTACTGATTTTCACAATACCAAAACAATGGAATTAAGGTACAAGACATGGAAAGAAATAATATTTTGTTATTTTCACAGAACTAAAAAAATTGAAGTCTAATACATGGAAAAAACACAATTTTGTATTGTTTTTCACAAACCACAAAATTAAAATCTAATACATGGAAAATACTCCATTGTTATTTATTTTCACAATACCAAAAAAATGGAATTGAGGTACAATACGTGGAAAGAAATAAAATTTTGTTATTTTAACAAAATCGCAAAATAAGTTGTCTAATACATGGAAAAGACATAATTTGTATTGTTTTTCACAAAATCATAAAAATTAAAATCTAATATATAGAAAAAGAAATCCATTGTCAGTGATTTTACAATAACAAAAAATTGGAATTGAGGTGTAATACATGGAAAAACATAATATTTTGTTATTTTCACAAAACCGCAAAATGACAAGTCTAATACACGGAAAAAACACAATTTTGTATTGTTTTTCACAAAATCACAAAAATTAAAATCTAATACATGGAAAAAACTCCATTGTTAATTATTTTCATAACACCAAAAAAATGGAATTGATGTACAATACATGGAAAGAAATACTATTTTCTTATTTTCACAAAACTAGAAAAATGAAGTCTAATACATGGAAAAAACACAATTTTGTATTGTTTTTGACAAACCACAAAAATTAAAATCAAATACATGGAAAAAACTCGATTGTTACTGATTTTCACGGTACGAAAAAAATGGAATTGAGGTACAAGACATTGAAAGAAATAATATTTTGTTATTTTCACAAAACTAAAAAAATTGAAGTCTAATACATTGAAAAAACACAATTTTGTATCGTTTTTCACAAACCACAAAATCAAAATTTAATACATGAAAAATACTCCAATGTTTTGATTTTCACAGTACCAAAAAAATGGAATTGAGGTACAAGACACGGAAAGAAATAATATTTTGTTATTTTCACAAAACTAAAAAAATTGAAGTCTAATACATGGAAAAAACACAATTTTGTATTGTTTTTCACAAACCACAAAATTAAAATCTAATACATGGAAAAAGCTCCATTGTTATTTATTTTCATAATACCAAAAAAATGGAATTGAGGTACAATACATGGAATGAAATAATATTTTGTTATTTTCACAAAATCGTAAAATAAGATGTCTAATACATGGAAAAAACATAATTTTTGTTGTTTTTCACAAAACCACAAAAATTAAAATCTAATACATGGAAAAAACTCCATTGTTAATTATTTTCACGATACCAAAAAAATTGAATTGAGGTACAATGCATGGGAAGAAATAATATTTTGTTATTTTCACAAAACCACAAAAATTGAAGTCTAATACATGGAAAATAACACAATTTTGTATTGTTTTTCACAAATCACAAAAATTCAGATCAAATACATGGAAAAATCTCCATTGTTACTGATTTTCACAATACCAAAACATTGGAATTAAGGTACAAGACATGGAAAGAAATAATATTTTGTTATTTTCACAGAACTAAGAAAATTGAAGTCTAATACATGGAAAAAACACAATTTTGTATTGTTTTTCACAAACCACAAAATTAAAATCTAATACATGGAAAATACTCCATTGTTATTTATTTTCACAATACCAAAAAAATGGAATTGAGGTACAATACGTGGAAAGAAATAAAATTTTGTTATTTTAACAAAATCGCAAAATAAGTTGTCTAATACATGGAAAAGACATAATTTGTATTGTTTTTCACAAAATCATAAAAATTAAAATCTAATATATAGAAAAAGAAATCCATTGTCAGTGATTTTACAATAACAAAAAATTGGAATTGAGGTGTAATACATGGAAAAACATAATATTTTGTTATTTTCACAAAACCGCAAATTGACAAGTCTAATACACGGAAAAAACACAATTTTGTATTGTTTTTCACAAAACCACAAAAATTAAAATCTAATACATGGAAAAAACTCCATTGTTAATTATTTTCATAACACCAAAAAAATGGAATTGATGTACAATACATGGAAAGAAATAATATTTTCTTATTTTCACAAAACTAAAAAAATTGAAGTCTAATACACGAAAAAAACACAATTTTGTATTGTTTTTGACAAACCACAAAAATTAAAATCAAATACATGGAAAAAACGCCATTGTTACTGATTTTCACGGTACGAAAAAAATGGAATTGAGGTACAAGACATTGAAAGAAATAATATTTTGTTATTTTCACAAAACTAAAAAAATTGAAGTCTAATACATGGAAAATAACACAATTTTGTACTGTTTTTCACAAACCACAAAAATTAAAATCTAATACATGGAAAAAACTCCATTGTTAATTATTTTCATAACACCAAAAAAATGGAATTGATGTACAATACATGGAAAGAAATAATATTTTGTTATTTTCACAAAACTATAAAAATTGAAGTCCAATACATGGAAAAAACACAATTTTGCATTGTTTTTCACAAACCACAAAATTAAAATCTAATACATGGAAAATACTCCTTTGTTATTTATTTTCACAATACCAAAAAAATGGAATTGAGGTACAATACATGGAAAGAAATAAAATTTTGTTATTTTAACAAAATCGCAAAATAAGTTGTCTAATACATGGAAAAAACATAATTTGTATTGTTTTTCACAAAATCATAAAAATTAAAATCTAATATATAGAAAAAGAAATCCATTGTCAGTGATTTTACAATAAAAAAAAATTGGTATTGAGGTGTAATACATGGAAAAACATAATATTTTGTTATTTTCACAAAACCGCAAAATGACAAGTCTAATACACGGAAAAAACACAATTTTTTTTCCTTGTATTAGACATCTTATTTTGCGATTTTGTGAAAATAACAAAATATTATTTCTTTCCATGTATTGTACCTCAATTCCATTTTTTTGGTATTATGAAAATAAATAACAATGGAGTTTTTTCCATGTATTAGATTTTAATTTTGTGGTTTGTGAAAAACAATACAAAATTGTGTTATTTCCATGTATTAGACTTCAATTTTTTTAGTTTTGTTAAAATAACAAAATATTATTTCTTTCTGTGTCTTGTACCTCAATTCCATTTTTTGGGTACTGTGAAAATCAATAACATTGGAGTATTTTTCATGTATTAAATTTTAATTTTGTCGTTTCTGAAAAACGATGCAAAATTGTGTTTTTTCCATGTATTAGACTTCAATTTTTTTAGTTTTGTGAAAATAACAAAATATTATTTCTTTCAATGTCTTGTACCTCAATTCCATTTTTTTCGTACCGTGAAAATCAGTGACAATGGAGTTTTTTCCATGTATTTGATTTTAATTTTTGTGGTTTGTCAAAAACAATACAAAATTGTGTTTTTTCCATGTATTCGACTTCAATTTTTTTAGTTTTGTGAAAATAAGAAAATATTATTTCTTTCCATGTATTGTACATCGATTCCATTTTTTTGGTGTTATGAAAATAATTAACAATGGAGTTTCTGTTGTTCTCACAAAACCACAAAAATAAAATTTAATATATAGAAAAAAAAATACATTGTTAATGATTTTCACAATACCAAAAAATTGGAATTGAGGTGTAATACATGGCAAAAAATAATATTTTGTTATTTTCACAAAACCGCCAAATGACAAGTCTAATACATGGAAAAAACACAATTTTGTATTGTTTTTCACAAAACCACAAAAATTAAAATCTAATACACGGGAAAAACTCCATTGTTAATGATTTTCACGATACCAAAAAAATGAAATTGAGGTATAATGCATGGAAAGAAATAATATTTTGTTATTTTCACAAAACCACAAAAATTGAAGTCTAATACATGGAAAAAACACAATTTTGTATTGTTTTTCACAAGACCATAAAAATTAAAATCTAATATATAGAAAAAGAAATCCATTGTCAATGATTTTACAATAACAAAAAATTGGAATTGAGGTGTAATACATGGAAAAACATAATATTTTGTTATTTTCACAAAACCGCAAATTGACAAGTCTAATACACGGAAAAAACACAATTTTGTATTGTTTTTCACAAAACCACAAAAATTAAAATCTAATACATGGAAAAAACTCCATTGTTAATTATTTTCATAACACCAAAAAAATGGAATTGATGTACAATACATGGAAAGAAATAATATTTTCTTATTTTCACAAAACTAAAAAAATTGAAGTCTAATACACGAAAAAAACACAATTTTGTATTGTTTTTGACAAACCACAAAAATTAAAATCAAATACATGGAAAAAACGCCATTGTTACTGATTTTCACGGTACGAAAAAAATGGAATTGAGGTACAAGACATTGAAAGAAATAATATTTTGTTATTTTCACAAAACTAAAAAAATTGAAGTCTAATACATGGAAAATAACACAATTTTGTACTGTTTTTCACAAACCACAAAAATTAAAATCTAATACATGGAAAAAACTCCATTGTTAATTATTTTCATAACACCAAAAAAATGGAATTGATGTACAATACATGGAAAGAAATAATATTTTGTTATTTTCACAAAACTATAAAAATTGAAGTCCAATACATGGAAAAAACACAATTTTGCATTGTTTTTCACAAACCACAAAATTAAAATCTAATACATGGAAAATACTCCTTTGTTATTTATTTTCACAATACCAAAAAAATGAAATTGAGGTACAATACATGGAAAGAAATAAAATTTTGTTATTTTAACAAAATCGCAAAATAAGTTGTCTAATACATGGAAAAAACATAATTTGTATTGTTTTTCACAAAATCATAAAAATTAAAATCTAATATATAGAAAAAGAAATCCATTGTCAGTGATTTTACAATAAAAAAAAATTGGTATTGAGGTGTAATACATGGAAAAACATAATATTTTGTTATTTTCACAAAACCGCAAAATGACAAGTCTAATACACGGAAAAAACACAATTTTTTTTCCTTGTATTAGACATCTTATTTTGCGATTTTGTGAAAATAACAAAATATTATTTCTTTCCATGTATTGTACCTCAATTCCATTTTTTTGGTATTATGAAAATAAATAACAATGGAGTTTTTTCCATGTATTAGATTTTAATTTTGTGGTTTGTGAAAAACAATACAAAATTGTGTTATTTCCATGTATTAGACTTCAATTTTTTTAGTTTTGTTAAAATAACAAAATATTATTTCTTTCTGTGTCTTGTACCTCAATTCCATTTTTTGGGTACTGTGAAAATCAATAACATTGGAGTATTTTTCATGTATTAAATTTTAATTTTGTCGTTTCTGAAAAACGATGCAAAATTGTGTTTTTTCCATGTATTAGACTTCAATTTTTTTAGTTTTGTGAAAATAACAAAATATTATTTCTTTCAATGTCTTGTACCTCAATTCCATTTTTTTCGTACCGTGAAAATCAGTGACAATGGAGTTTTTTCCATGTATTTGATTTTAATTTTTGTGGTTTGTCAAAAACAATACAAAATTGTGTTTTTTCCATGTATTCGACTTCAATTTTTTTAGTTTTGTGAAAATAAGAAAATATTATTTCTTTCCATGTATTGTACATCAATTCCATTTTTTTGGTGTTATGAAAATAATTAACAATGGAGTTTCTGTTGTTCTCACAAAACCACAAAAATAAAATTTAATATATAGAAAAAAAAATACATTGTTAATGATTTTCACAATACCAAAAAATTGGAATTGAGGTGTAATACATGGCAAAAAATAATATTTTGTTATTTTCACAAAACCGCCAAATGACAAGTCTAATACATGGAAAAAACACAATTTTGTATTGTTTTTCACAAAACCACAAAAATTAAAATCTAATACACGGGAAAAACTCCATTGTTAATGATTTTCACGATACCAAAAAAATGAAATTGAGGTATAATGCATGGAAAGAAATAATATTTTGTTATTTTCACAAAACCACAAAAATTGAAGTCTAATACATGGAAAAAACACAATTTTGTATTGTTTTTCACAAGACCATAAAAATTAAAATCTAATATATAGAAAAAGAAATCCATTGTCAATGATTTTACAATAACAAAAAATTGGAATTGAGGTGTAATACATGGAAAAACATAATATTTTGTTATTTTCACAAAACCGCAAATTGACAAGTCTAATACACGGAAAAAACACAATTTTGTATTGTTTTTCACAAAACCACAAAAATTAAAATCTAATACATGGAAAAAACTCCATTGTTAATTATTTTCATAACACCAAAAAAATGGAATTGATGTACAATACATGGAAAGAAATAATATTTTCTTATTTTCACAAAACTAAAAAAATTGAAGTCTAATACATGGAAAAAACACAATTTTATATTGTTTTTCACAAACCACAAAATTAAAATCTAATACATGGAAAAAACTCCATTGTTATTTATTTTCATAATACCAAAAAAATGGAATTGAGGTACAATACATGGAATGAAATAATATTTTGTTATTTTCACAAAATCGCAAAATAAGATGTCTAATACATGGAAAAAACATAATTTCTGTTGTTTTCACAAAACCACAAAAATTAAAATCTAATATATAGAAAAAAAATCCATTGTTAATGATTTTCACAATACCAAAAAATTGGAATTGAGGTGTAATACATGGAAAAAAATAATATTTTCTTATTTTCACCAAACCGCAAAATGACAAGTCTAATACATGGAAAAAACACAATTTTGTATTGTTTTTCACAAAACCACAAAAATGAAAATCTAATACATGGGAAAAACTCCATTGTTAATGATTTTCACGATACCAAAAAAATGGAATTTAGGCACAATACATGGAAAGAAAAAATATTTTGTTATTTTCAGAAAACCACAAAAATTGAAGTCTAATACATGGAAAATAACACAATTTTGTATTGTTTTTCACAAACCACAAAAATTAACATCGAATACATGGAAAAAACTCCATCGTTACTGATTTTCACAGTACCAAAAAAATGGAATTAAGGTACAAAACATGGAAAGAAATAATATTTTGTTATTTTCACAAAACTATAAAAATTGAAGTCCAATACATGGAAAAAACATAATTTTGCATTGTTTTTCACAAATCACAAAATTAAAATCTAATACATGGAAAATACTCCATTGTTATTTATTTTCACAATACCAAAAAAATGGAATTGAGGTACAATACGTGGAAAGAAATAAAATTTTGTTATTTTAACAAAATCGCAAAATAAGTTGTCTAATACATGGAAAAGACATAATTTGTATTGTTTTTCACAAAATCATAAAAATTAAAATCTAATATATAGAAAAAGAAATCCATTGTCAGTGATTTTACAATAACAAAAAATTGGAATTGAGGTGTAATACATGGAAAAACATAATATTTTGTTATTTTCACAAAACCGCAAAATGACAAGTCTAATACACGGAAAAAACACAATTTTGTATTGTTTTTCACAAAACCACAAAAATTAAAATCTAATACATGGAAAACACTCCATTGTTAATTATTTTCATAACACCAAAAAAATGGAATTGATGTACAATACATGGAAAGAAATAATATTTTCTTATTTTCACAAAACTAAAAAAATTGAAGTCTAATACATGGAAAAAACACAATTTTGTATTGTTTTTGACAAACCACAAAAATTAAAATCAAATACATGGAAAAAACTCCATTGTCACTGATTTTCACGGTACGAAAAAAATGGAATTGAGGTACAAGACATTGAAAGAAATAATATTTTGTTATTTTCACAAAACTAAAAAAATTGAAGTCTAATACATGGAAAAAACACAATTTTGCATCGTTTTTCACAAACCACAAAATTAAAATTTAATACATGAAAAATACTCCAATGTTATTGATTTTCACAGTACCCAAAAAATGGAATTGAGGTACAAGACACAGAAAGAAATAATATTTTGTTATTTTAACAAAACTAAAAAAATTCAAGTCTAATACATGGAAATAACACAATTTTATATTGTTTTTCACAAACCACAAAATTAAAATCTAATACATGGAAAAAACACCATTGTTATTTATTTCCATAATACCAAAAAAATGGAATTGAGGTACAATACATGGAAAGAAATAATATTTTGTTATTTTCACAAAATCGCAAAATAAGATGTCTAATACAAGGAAAAAACATAATTTCTGTTGTTTTCACAAAACCACAAAAATTAAAATTTAATATATAGAAAAAAAATCCATTGTTAATGATTTTCACAATACCAAAAAATTGGAATTGAGGTGTAATACATGGAAAAAAATAATATTTTATTATTTTCACAAAACAGCAAAATGACAAGTCTAATACATGGAAAAAACACAATTTTGTATTGTTTTTCACAAAACCACAAAAATTAAAATCAAATACATGGAAAAAACTCCATTGTTACTGATTTTCACGGTACGAAAAAAATGGAATTGAGGTACAAGACATTGAAAGAAACAATATTTTGTTATTTTCACAAAACTAAAAAAATTGAAGTCTAATACATTGAAAAAACACAATTTTGTATCGTTTTTCACAAACCACAAAATTAAAATTTAATACATTGAAAATACTCCAATGTTATTGATTTTCACAGTACCAAAAAAATGGAATTGAGGTACAAGACACGGAAAGAAATAATATTTGTTATTTTGACAAAACTAAAAAAATTGAAGTCTAATACATGGAAAAAACACAATTTTGTATTGTTTTTCACAAACCACAAAATTAAAATCTAATACATGCAAAAAACTCCATTGTTATTTATTTTCATAATACCAAAAAAATGGAATTGAGGTACAATACATGGAAAGAAAGAATATTTTGTTATTTTCAAAAAATCGCAAAATAAGATGTCTAATACATGGAAAAAACAAAATTTATGTCGTTTTTCACAAAACCACAAAAATTAAAATCTAATATATAGAAAAAAAATCCATAGTTAATGATTTTCACAATACCAAAAAATTGGAATTGAGGTGTAATACATGGAAAAAAATAATATTTTCTTATTTTCACAAAACCGCAAAGTGACAAGTCTAATACATGGAAAAAACACAATTTTGTATTGTTTTTCACAAAACCGCAAAAATTAAAATATATACATGGGAAAAACTCCATTGTTAATGATTTTCACGATACCAAAAAAATGGAATTGAGGTACAATGCATGGAAAGAAATAATATTTTGTTATGTTCACAAAACCACAAAAATTGAAGTCTAATACATGCAAAATAACACAATTTTGTATTGTTTTTCACAAACCACAAAAATTAAGATCAAATACATGGAAAAAACTCCATTGTTACTGATTTTCACAGTACCAAAAAAATGGAATTGAGGTACAAGACATGGAAAGAAATAATATTTTGTTATTTTCACAAAACTAAAAAAATTGAAGTCTAATACATGGAAATAACACAATTTTGTATTGTTTTTCACAGACCACAAAATTAAAATCTAATACATGGAAAATACGCCAGCCGCCACTAAGACTCCGTCGCTTGTCTATCAATGCCAGACGCTTATCTCCTGACCCGGCATATTAGGACCAAGGAAGAAAGGGGATAGCTTTTCTTGAATACGGCTATCAGCCCTCCGAGTCTTCCTCGTCCGGGCACATCGGACTGGTGACCATCCATATTCATTTCATTCGTTCACTCTCTCGTACCTAGTCGACAAGATACATATTTCTCAGTCCAATTACTTCTTTTGACAACCAAAAAATCGAATTGACGTGTAATACATGGAAGGAAATAAGATTTTGTTATTTTCACAAAACCACAAAAATTGAAGTGTAATAAATGGAAAAAAGACAATTTTGAATTGTTTTTCACAAAACCACAAAAATTAAAATCTAATACATGGAAAATACTCCATTGTTATTTATTTTCACAATACCAAAAAAATGGAATTGAGGTACAATACATGGAAAGAAATTATATTTTGTTATTTTCACAAAATCGCTAAATAAGTTGTCTAATACCTGGGAAAAACATAATTTGTATTGTTTTTCACAAAACCATATAAATTAAAATCTAATATATAGAAAAAAAAATCCATTCTCAAAGATTTTACAATAAACAAATATTAGAATTGAGGTGTAATACATGGAAAAAAATAATATTTTGTTATTTTCACAAAACCGCAAAATGAAAAGTGTAATACATTGAAAAACACAATTTTGTATTATGATTTTCAATTGGTGATTCTGAGAGTTCTGGAAGGTTTCTGATCGCGAGGATTGTACCGTTGGGTTCGTTTCGTCGAGCTCTTCGTTCTGGTATACCGTTTGACCCATTTTGGAGAAGTTGACTTTTGGTCAACTTGGCGATTTTTGGCGTTTGGCTCGGTTTGACTTGGTTGTAGAAGGTTTTTGAATTGTCGTAAAAGTTTGGGGAATTTTTTTGTAGAGTGTTTGTGGTTTTTAGTTGGCCATCTTTGGCCCATTATTTGCGTTTTGGTCCAATTGTTCATTTTATGGCCTTTTTGCCTGTAAAATCACACAAAAATGTATTAAGAGGTTTCAAATTATGTTTTATGAATTATGAGCATTTTTCATACATTTAATGTGAATTATGATTGAATTTGAGATGATAAAAACCCTAAAAATGTGTATAAAAATACACATTACAAATTCCACCACACTTAAACCAAGCTTGCCCTCAAGCGTAAATAAAATCAAGTATTAGGGTTTTTAGAATCAGTTTAAAGTACTTTGAAAAGAGATTTAGTTATTGCCATGAATGTTATATATAATATTCGATTATTATAATAATACACGAAGGTCGAAGAATATCCATTAATAATTTCAAATTCAAGTTTATTTAAAATTCCCCAATCCTTCAAATACGAACCTTTTTCCAAAAAGTAATGCCCTAATTTTGTTTTTGATACTTTCTCCCCCTAAAATTAAAAATGGTGAATTTATAAAATTTACCCCAAAAGTTTCGACTAACTCAACTTTCTCTTTTATAAACACGTAAAGGTTGGTATGTTATCCACTCATGTTATCAAAAGACAAGCTGTGCTTTGCACGTACAAAAAAAAATCCTTCATTTTCTATTGCGGATATGTAAAATTTTTCTTTTTCAAGGGTTTAAAAATAATTTTTCACATTTTTGAATTCTTTTTGTGAAGGGATAACAGGTTACGATTTCGGTCACTTGCTTTTAGTGCGAAAATTAGAGATGGGCATACGAGTCATTAGCTATGTCATGAAAGATAGGTTGAGTTAGAAAATTTTTGCGAAACTAGTGGTATTAAAAGTAAGGTTTGATTTCTCAAAAGTTTTAATCACAGCATTACTTTAAAGAAAACGATTTATAATTTCATTAAAGGGGTAAGTGAAATATTTATGAATTTTCGAAACGTTTAATGGATTTTAAATGGATATTATAGATGAGATGAGGTGGAAAATATGGCATTCATGATGATAATTAATCTCTTTTTGAATTTTCAAATCTTTTCATCATTTTCCAAAACACTAAGTGTTTTCAAAATTTTGCTTGAAAGGGCTTAGTTTTAAAGTTTGTTTTTCAAAACCTTTTATTTTCATTTAAAAAATTTTTCTTTTAAAACACACAAATTTTATTCACAAAAATGAAAGAAAAATAAGTAAAAATTTAAATTTTTATGGTATTTATGAGTTGTGTTGTTGTTTTTGAAATTTTGAATTTTTTATATGAATTTTCACATTTTTACAAGAAAACAAAACTTGGTTTTACACAAAACCACCCCACCACACTTAAACCTTTGTTTGTCCTCAAACAAAAAGTATAAAAATGAGAAAATTTGTGGAGATTGGAAAAATTGTTGGGGTTTTATGCAAAACCTCCCCCACCACACTTAAACTTTTGCGTAGCAAATGTTTAAGTGTGAAAGAGAAGTTTTGTAAAAAGAAGAAAATAAAAATAAAGAAAGGAAAAATACGACCTGACACGACGAGTTGCCTCTCGCCAAGCGCCCTTGTTTTACGTCTTGAGCTCGACGCATTTATGCTTTCATTCTTTCCTTTCCTCGCTTTGTGGCACCGCTTCTAAATCATGCTCATCGAACCACCTTGTGTCATGATTCTCGTAAAAAGCCTTCAAGCGATGACCATTAACCTTGAATTTGATGTCTTCTCCCCTAGAAATTTCAAATACTCCAAACGGCAAAATATGGGTAATTATGTAAGGACCTGTCCATCGGCTTTTCAACTTCCCGGGATGTAATCTCAACCGAGAGTTGAATAACAAGACCTTATCGCCAGTCTTAAATTCCTTTTTGCGAATAAGTTTGTCGTGAGCGATGGTTAGTTTTTCTTTGTAAATTCGAGAATTATCATAAGCCTCAATGCGAAACTCTTCTAATTCTTGAATTTGCAATTTCCGCAACCCCGCATCTTTTGGGTAATCTTGATTTACCTTTTTGATTGCCCAAAATGCTTTGTGCTCAATTTCCACCGGTAGGTGACAACTCTTTCCATAAACGAGTTTAAAAGGAGTCATCCCTATCGGTGTTTTGTATGCGGTGCGGTAGGCCCATAAAGCATCCCCAAGCCTTTGACTCCAATCCTTGCGAGAGGGATTAACCACTTTCTCAAGGATTGATTTTATTTCCCTATTGGATATTTCGGCTTGCCCATTAGTTTGGGGATGATAAGCGGTTGACATGCGGTGTTGTACATGATAATTTTTCAAAAGGGATTCGAGGTACTTATTATTGAAATGCGAACCCCTATCGCTAATGATAGCTTTAGGCACCCCAAAACACTGAAAAATATTCTTTTTAAGGAATTCAATCACCGTTTTGGAGTTGGCATCCCTTGTTGGTATGGCCTCAACCCATTTTGAAACATAATCAACACACACAAGAATATATAAATACCCATTTGATTGAGGAAAGGGCCCCATGAAATCTATCCCCCAAACATCGAAAAGCTCAAAAAACAATAAAGCTTTAAGAGGCATTTCGTTTTTGCGGGTTAGATTGCCCGTTTTTTGGCAATTTTCACAACTCTTTACAAAGGAATGAGCATCTTTATAAAGAGTTGGCCAATATAATCCACTTTGGAGTACCTTATGACTTGTGCGTTGCCCTCCAAAGTGTCCCCCACATTCTAAAGTGTGACAAAAAGAGAGTACCGAATTTATCTCGTGGTCGGGCACGCATTTTCGTATCATTTGATCGGAGCAAATCTTGTAGAGGTAGGGGTCTTCCCAGAGGTAATAGCGCGAGTCGTTCTTTATTTTGTCCTTTTGAGCTTGAGAGAGAGTGTTTGGCAATTCGTGAGTTTCCAGGTAGTTGACGATGTCGGCGTACCAAGGCGCCATGCCATGGATAGCATAGAGTTGCTCGTCAGGAAAGAGTTCGTTGATCGGAATGATATCGCCTTCGTTTGTTGGGAGTCGGCTAAGATGGTCGGCCACCAAGTTTTCGGCTCCCTTTTTATCCCGAATCTCCACGTTAAACTCTTGAAGGAGAAGGATCCATCGGAGGAGGCGCGGCTTGCATTCCTTCTTCTTCATTAAGTGTTTGAGCGCGGCATGATCTGAAAATACAACAACTTTTGTCCCGACCAAGTATGATTGGAACTTTTCCAATGCAAAGACAATGGCCAATAGTTCTTTTTCCGTTGTTGTGTAATTCCGTTGGGCGTCATCTAGGGTCCTAGAGGCATAGTAAATTACGTGGGGTACCTTCCCGATGCGTTGCCCCAAAACCGCCCCGACACTTAGATCGCTTGCGTCGCACATGATCTCAAAGGGGAGATTCCAATCCGGTGGTTGAATAATGGGCGCTTCGCATAGTTTCCCCTTTAGCTTGTCGAATGCCGCCTTGCACGCATCGTTGAACTCGAATTTGATCTCTTTTTGGAGAAGCCTGCACATTGGTTGCGCTATTTTTGAGAAGTCTTGAATGAAACGCCGATAGAAGCCGGCGTGTCCAAGGAATGAGCGGACATCTTTCACATTGCGAGGGTATGGAAGTGTCTTGATAACGTCGATTTCGCTTTGTCGACTTCCAACCCCTTTTCTGAAATTAAATGACCTAATACAATTCCTTGGCTCACCATAAAGTGGCACTTCTCAAAATTTAAGACAAGGTTAGCTTCAACGCACTTTTCCATTATTAGGCTCAAGTTATGGAGACACTCATCGAACGAGTTGCCATAAATGGAAAAGTCGTCCATGAATACTTCAATAAATTTAGAAATATACTCAGAAAAGATCGAAATCATACACCTTTGAAAAGTTCCAGGCGCATTGCCTAGTCCAAACGGCATTCTTCGATATGCGAAAGTTCCAAAGGGGCAAGTGAATGTCGTCTTCCTCTGATCTTCTGGATCGATGGCGATTTGAAAATAGCCCGAGTACCCATCCAAAAAGCAATAGTAGGGCCGCCCCTCTAATCTTTCGAGCATTTGATCGATGAAGGGAAGAGGAAAGTGATCCTTTTTTGTCGCCGCATTGAGTTTGCGATAGTCGATGCAAACTCTCCATCCGTTTTGTACTCGTCTTGGCACTTTCTCTCCTTCGGCATTTTCCACAATCGTGATTCCCGTCTTCTTGGGAACTACATGGATTGGAGATACCCATTCCGAATCGGCCACCGCGTAAATAATCCCCGCATCAAGAAGTTTGAGAAGCTCCTTTTTCACCACCTCCATCATTACGGGATTTAACCTTCTTTGTGCTTCTCTTGATGGTTTTGATCCATCCTCCAAAACAATTTTGTGCATACATGTCGAGGGGCTTATACCGGGCATATCGGCCAATGTCCATCCGATCGCCTTTTTATGGTTTCCAAGAGTTTCCACCAATCGGGTTTCTTGGTCAAGGGTTAGATTCGATGCGATGATGACGGGTAATGTGTTGTTTGGCCCGAGGTACGCGTATTTGAGGTGATCGGGAAGAGGTTTGAGTTCGAGAGTAGGAGCTTCTTCGATTGATGGCTTGATGCGTTTTTGCGATATTTGGAGTTTGTCGTGAGGGGAACCCGAAATGAATTTTATTTCTTCATTATGTTCTTGCTCTATTTCTTGCTTCTCATTCGTTTGTGCGATCTCCCCCCAAACATCCTCAAAAATCGCATCGTATCCCTTCGAGTACTCTTCTTCCAAGTGTTCTTCGACCATTTCATCAATCTCGTCAGTAATGGTTATGCTCGATACATTGTAGTCGTTCGGGTACTTGATGGTGTCAAATATGTTGAAGGTGATTTTCTCGTTGTCGAATTCCATGGACATCGTTCCTGAGTGGCAGTCTATGCATGTTCGCGCGGTTCTCAAAAAGGGTCTTCCTAAGAGGATGGCGGACGAATCGGCGTTGTCGCCCATTTCAAGAATGTAGAAGTCGGCTGGGAAAACCAACCCATTCACCTTGACGAGTACATCTTCCGCGACACCTAGGACGGCGGCCGTCGAACGGTCGGCGAGTTGCACCATCACCCTTGTATCCTTTAGGTCGCCCAAACCCAAGGTCTCGTAAACGGACCTAGGCATTACGTTTATGGAGGCTCCTAAGTCGAGCATGCACCTCGCGAGTTGTTGAAGACCAATGGTGCACGGAATGGCGAAAACTCCAGGGTCTTTCTCTTTTTGTGCGACTCGCGTGTTGATGCTCATTACAGAGGGTAGGTTTATCGTCTCGTTCCCCTTTAGTTTCCTCTTATTTGTGCATAGATTCTTGAAGAACTTGGCATATGGGGGGTGCATTCGGATCGCATCGATAATCGGAATGTTTACCTCCACTTTCTTGAACACCTCCAAAATATCTTTATCGAGCTCATCCTTTCGAGAGTTAACCGCTAGTCGAGTTGGGAATGGTGCGCGCTTCTTTTCCTTTTCTTGCGCGATTTCCTTCTCTTCGTTCTTTCCTTATTCTTTCTCTTGAATGGGCTCTTCCTCTTTCCTGATCTCTTCTTGTGCCTTATCTTGTTTACACGCGCTTGAACTCGTTTCCTCATCTTGCTTTCTTGGAACCACTAACTCTTCTTCTTCGTCGTGTGAGCCAACCTCTCTCCCACTTCTTAGGCGTATCGCGTTGATGGGTTTGTATTCCGGTGGTCCCGAACCTTGAGAAGGCAACCGATTGCCCCCTTGTCCTTTCAATAAATTGACTTCCCCCGCGATTTGCTTGATTTGCATTTCCAAGTTTTGCATTTGACGCCCTTGCGTAGCTTGGTTTTGGTTAAGTGAGCTTACATCATTCTTGACGGTTCCCAACTCGGTTGTGAGGCCCGTCATTAATGCCATCATTTTATCAAGCTTTTCGTCAAGAGAAGAGATTTGGGAATTCGATGTGGAGGGTTGAGGAGGTTGTTGATGAGGGTGAGCTTGAGGTTGTTGTTGCGCTTGTGCATTTGGATGAACATACACATTCGGTTTTTGGTAATTGCATTGTGGGAATTGAGGTGGCGCATCCTCATTCTTCCAACGAAAATTTGGGTGTTTCTTCCATGACTCATTGTAGGTTTGTGAGAAAGGTTGGCGTTGGTTTGAATAGCTTCCGATGGCATTGACATCTTCTTGTAGCCTATCGCACTCATCGGTCGCATGATTTGTATCCCCACAAAACTCGCATTTCCTTGGTTCGATCTTCGCGCCCACAGCTTTGAGCATTTGACTAAATCTTGTCTCGAAGTTTTGTGTGATTCTTGATTCCATTGCCTTGAGGTCAACCGTACTTGTCATGTTCACTTGACCCATTCTTCCCCCGCGTCCTTGGTTTCCTTCGGCCATGGTTTCGATAAGAGCTCGCACTTCCGATGGGGTCATGTTATTGAACGATCCTCCAGCCGAGCATTGGAGTAATCGCGCATCGAGATCGTTCATCCCTTGTAGAAATTGGTCGATAAGTGAGGTCTCGTCGAGGTTATGGTTGGGGCATGATGCGCATAATCGCACAAAATGCTCGTAGTATTCTTGAAGTGTCTCCCCTCCTCCTTGTTGGATCCCCGTGATTTCCTTGCGGATTTTGGCCGTCAACGTGCTCGGGTAGTATCGTTTTAGAAAACGCGTTCCTACCTCTTGAAACGTTGTAAAAGGACCCCCTTGCAAGTGGGTTAGCCAATCCCTTGGTGCTTCCCCAAGTGTGTGGGAGAAGATGATCAATTTGATATTATCCAAGTTATCGGATTTACCAAACAATGCTGTGCATTTACGATCTAGATTATCTAAATGTGCATATGGGTTGTCATTTTTATGTCCTTCAAATATGGGTAATACATTTAATATAGATGGACTTAGTTTAAAATTGGGCACAGTTGGTATAACAATATTTTCAGGATTTCGAGGGATTTGATGGTCTAAAAGTTCTCCTAATGTTCTTTCTTGAGCCATTTTATGAATTTGAGATGATGATGGTGTTGAATGAGAATTAGAATTAAAAAGAGTTTGAGAGTTTAGCTTGGATGATAATGAGTGAACGGTTGGAGAGATTGGAGCTCTTTCTTGTGGCCCTTCCACTCGTTGTTGCTCCCAATTTTGTTCTTCTTCTTCTTGAGGCCCTTGGATGGAAGGAGAAGCCTCGTTACGTCCTTTTTGCCTTGAGTAAGTGTCGTCTTGCTTGCTTCGTGCCTTATCCTTCTTGACCTTTCTTAGATGCTTGTTAATGTCCTTCTTTACAGGTGTGTGCACTTCGCCTTGCGATCTCGTCTTTCTCATGCACCTTCAAAATTCAATGAAACAAAAACACTAGACAATTGATTAGAAGTTAGTAATAAACTCAATTAAAGCCGTCTCCCCGGCAACGGCGCCATTTGTAAACCGCGTAAAACCGTCGTTAAATTTCACACAATTTAGCAAAAATATTTATAATTTCCCTAGCTTTACTCTTAAGTGTATATGTGGTCTTTCGAGTTTTAGGGGTCGAACACAAGGAGAATGGCCTTGAGATATTACAATTCTTTTCAAAAGTAGGTCTTGTTTTGTTCAAATGTTGTAGATTGTTTTTAAGAAGGTTAATTATGTATTAGATGGAATTTAATCAATTTCGTACACAATTCTTTTGAAAATTCTTTAATAATATTTCCAAATGTCCAAAAGTTACAAATGATATGTCAATGAAAACTAGAGAATGAGATCTTCACAATATAAGGCAAATTAATTATCACTTTTATTCATATTTTTGTGTAAATTTTCGTTTTAGTCCACACTTTTCATAATCAATCAACAGAGTTTTTCATAAAATCACAGAAAATCGAAAATTACTTCAAAAATCACCCAAATTTAACAGAATTTAGGAAGGCAAGTTCAGATTATGTGGTAAAAATCTCAGATTAAAAGGACTGATATTCCAAAAGTTATGGTCAAAACTCAGAACATATGACAGAATTGGACAGAGAATGGTATGTGTTATCAAAAGAGGGTGTAATTCAAATTTTATCCAAACAACAATTCAATTAAAATTCAGATTGAGAAACTACACTTCAAAATGATTTACAGAGACCTAGATTTTTTATTTATAGGAATTTTTTACTAATTTCTAAAAATCATAGAAAAACAGTCAGATTCAAAAATCAAAAACAGAAAATTTAAAAAGTCAAAACTTTGCACAGATTTTATCTTACAAATTTAACATAAAAGCATTGGGCACATATTATATGAAAGTTGTTCTAAAATATCTAAAGAATCACAAAATATTTTTTTTATAATTTTCTATGATCAGATCTGAAGTCAAACAATTTTTTACTGAAACTGACAGAAACAAATTACAGAAATATGTATTTTTGAATTAGAGGATAAAAGTAGGGATTTTTAAGGCAATTTGATCAAGAATTGTATCATTAATCACAAAATATTCAATTTATCAGATTTGGAACAAGTTTGAATTATTTCCAACCAGAAAAACTCAGCAAATAGATCAAAATTTCAGATCAAACACCAGTCAACCAACTAGTGTTTGATCTCAATTTTTGAACTAAAAACTTCACTAAATCAAGCAAAAACCTCAACCAAGATTCAAGATGATAAAATGGACTAACATGCAGGAAAATTCAGTTCTAAATGACCTAATTAATTCAACCAAATTGATTAAATCAAAAAAAAATCAGATTTAACAGCATATTATGAACAGTAACCAAATCAGTCAATTTAGTTCAAATTAAAGCAAGATTTCAAACAATTCAATCACAAAAGGCCTATCCCTACAAAATTCTACTCACACATGATAAGATCAACCGAAATTAGGCATGTGTTCATCATATTTTTTTACAAATTGGATCTTGTGATCTAAAATTTAATACAAGAGATTAAATGAAAATTGGATCAAACCGAGACGTAGAAGATCAACCAGAAGCTTCCTTGAGTCGATTTGAACCTCCAATTGATGCTTGATCCAGCCGGAACGGATCAATTGTCTTTTTCACCAAATTCAGCCCGAATTGGTGAATTTTCACTCAAACTCGAAAATTGAAGCTCGAAAAGCTCTGAGATTCAGTAATGGAGTTACTGAAGCTTAAAGAAGATGATTGGAGAGTTGTGTATGGAAAGAATTTGGAGAATGGAAGAATGAATGATGAGAGATTGGATTGATCGGTCTAATTTATAGAGAGACTGGTATGGAGAGTGGGGGACAAACCGAGCGATTCCATTGGCTCAGGCAGATCAAGTGGGGTGTACTGAAGATCTGGACGAAATTTCGTTGAATTTGGCTGAGAATTGAACGAGTTTGAATCATCGGATTTTTCATCCGTTTACTCGCGCGAAAACTGAACTGAATTTCAGTTCAGATGCGATTTGAATCGCATTACTGAGACTGACAGTGGTCCCCACTTGGATTTGCCATGCTGAAACGGGTCATAAGTCGCGTGAAACGAGTCGCGTGCTATTCTTCAGATGGCGCTGAGTTTTTGAATGTCTGTTTGATCTTTTATGGCGGAACGGGTCGAACGCGCGTGAAATGAGTCGTCTTCTGATGAACGTTGGAGCTGAGTTTGAATAACGGTTGTCTCGGTTTTCTGTGGCGTGCGAGCGTGCGATCCATCCTAAAACATTCTTCTGATGGGTTTTGGTTTCGCAATGATGGATTTTGGATCCAATTCCTGATCGGATTCTGACTCCATTTTACCCGTTTCTGAACTCAGTGATCAAACTCGCCATTTTGCTTCATTTCAGCTCGAGTTTTCGATCCAGATTGCTTCCTCTCATCGCCACGAATCTACAGAACTTTGAAACGCAGAAAATGGTTGAGAGTTCATCGAGTTTTCCTCATTTTTCTCCCGTTCAGTTCGTTTCCGCCATTGATGGCTGTTCGAGCTTCAAGCTCGCTCTTTGGGCAGCGGCAGCTCAAACCAGAGCTCCGGCTTCCTTCTTCACTTCCTCACGATGCTCTGCGTTGTGTTTCATGCGTCAATTCTTCCCTTAATTCCTGAATTTCCGCCATTAACCAACTCGGTTTCATTTTCGCGAAAATAATCAAAATCTGCTGAACTCGTGAATCAAACTATGGTTTTGAGTTTTTTCCATCGAATTGAAGCTTCTTAATTCATTGTGAGCTTTCACTGAAGCTTTACGACACGAAAAGAATCATCTTTGCTTGAGAAAACGGAAATGGTTGATCGAATTCATTCGCTGTTCGAAACTCGACCGTTGGTTCATCCAGTTTGAAAAGTTCATTGAGGATTTCGTCGAACAGATTACGGAAACACGGATTTCTCGCTCGATTTCGCATCATTCGATGAGTTCTTCATACGGTTAGAAAGGGTAGACGATGGAGAAGAGAATGAGATCGGTTTTGGCTCGAATGGATGATGGTGGAAGGCACGGCAGATCCACCATGGTTTCGGTACGTATTTGGCACCTGTTCTGGCCGAATTCCGGCGATCGCCGGAACTTTCAAGACCGGAGAATGGCACCGGCATGTTCGTCTAGTCATGCTGAATCCATGGCTGGCCGGTTTGTTCAGTTTCGAGCAAAATTTCGGAATTTGGATGTTGAAGAAGACGGGTTTGACCTGGTCAACCGTTGACTTTGACCAATTTTGACCTGATTTTCAATTGGTGATTCTGAGAGTTCTGGAAGGTTTCTGATCGCGAGGATTGTACCGTTGGGTTCGTTTCGTCGAGCTCTTCGTTCTGGTATACCGTTTGACCCATTTTGGAGAAGTTGACTTTTGGTCAACTTGGCGATTTTTGGCGTTTGGCTCGGTTTGACTTGGTTGTAGAAGGTTTTTGAATTGTCGTAAAAGTTTGGGGAATTTTTTTGTAGAGTGTTTGAGGTTCGGCCATCTTTGGCCCATTATTTGTGTTTTGGTCCAATTCTTCATTTTATGGCCTTTTTGCCTGTAAAATCACACAAAAATGTATTAAGAGGTTTCAAATTATGTTTTATGAATTATGAGCATTTTTCATACATTTAATGTGAATTATGATTGAATTTGAGATGATAAAAACCCTAAAAATGTGTATAAAAATACACATTACATATTATTTTTCACAAAACCACAAAAATGAAAATCTAATACATGGAAAAAACTCCATTGTTAATTATTTTCACAACACCAAAAAAATGGAATTGATGTACAATAATACATGGAAAGAAATAATATTTTCTTATTTTCACAAAACAATAAAAATTTAAGTCTAATACATGGAAAAAACACAATTTGGTATTGTTTTTCACAAACCACAAAAATTAAAATCAAATGCATGGAAGAACTCCATTGTTACTTATTTTCACAGTACCAAAAAAATGGAATTGAGGTACAAGACATGGAAAGAAATAATATTTTGTTATTTTCACAAAACTAAAAAAATTGAAGTCTAATACATGGAAAAAACACAATTTTGTATTGTTTTTCACAAACCACAAAATTAAAATCTAATACATGGAAAATACTCCAATGTTATTGATTTTCACAGTACCAAAAAAATGGAATTGAGGTACAAGACATGTAAAGAAATAATATTTTGTTACTTTCACAAAACTCAAAAAATTGGCGTCTAATACATGGAAAAAACACAATTTTGTATTGTTTTTCACAAACCTCAAAATTAAAATCTAATACATGGAAAATACTCCATTGTTATTTATTTTCACAATACGAAAAAAATGGAATTGAGGTACAATACATGGAAAGAAATAATATTTTGTTATTTTCACAATATCGCAAAATAAGATGTCTAATACATGGAAAAAACATAATTTGTGTTGTTTTTCACAAAACCACAAAAATTAAAATCTAATATATAGAAAAAAAAAATCCATTGTTAATTATTTTCACAATACCAAAAAATTGAAATTGAGGTGTAATACATGGAAAAAAATAATATTTTATTATTTTCACAAAACCGCAAAATGACAAGTCTAATAGATGGAAAAAACACAATTTTGTATTGTTTTTCACAAAACCACAAAAATTAAAATCTAATACATGGGAAAAACTCCATTGTTAATGATTTTCACGATACCAAAAAAATGGAATTGAGGTACAATGCATGGAAAGAAATAATATTTTATTATTTTCACAAAACCACAAAAATTGAAGTCTAATACATACAAAATAACACAATTTTGTATTGTTTTTCACAAACCACAAAAATTAAGATCAAATACATGGAAAAAACTCCATTGTTACTGATTTTCACAATACCAAAAAAATGGAATTGAGGTACAAGACATGGAAAGAAATAATATTTTGTTATTTTCACAAAACTAAAAAAATTGAAGTCTAATACATGGAAAAAACACAATTTTGTATTGTTTTTCACAAACCACAAAATTAAAATCTAATACATGGAAAATACGCCAGCCGCCACTAAGACTCCGTCGCTTGTCTATCAATGCCAGACGCTTATCTCCTGACCCGGCATATTAGGACCAAGGAAGAAAGGGGATAGTTTTTCTTGAATACGGCTATCAGCCGTCCGAGTCTTCCTCGTCCGGTCACATCGCATTGGTGACCATCCATATTCATTTCATTCGTTCACTCTCTCGTACCTAGTCGACAAGATACATATTTCTCAGTCCAATTACTTCTTTTGACAACCAAAAAATCGAATTGACGTGTAATAGATGGAAGGAAATAATATTTTGTTATTTTCACAAAACCACAAAAATTGAAGTGTAATAAATGGAAAAAAGACAATTTTGAATTGTTTTTCACAAAACCACAAAAATTAAAATCTAATACATGGAAAATACTCCATTGTTATTTATTTTCACAATACCAAAAAAATGGAATTGAGGTACAATACATGGAAAGAAATTATATTTTGTTATTTTCACAAAATCGCAAAATACGTTGTCTAATACATGGAAAAAACATAATTTGTATTGTTTTTCACAAAACCATAAAAATTAAAATCTAATATATAGAAAAAAAAAATCCATTGTCAAGGATTTTACAATAACAAAAAATTGGAATTGAGGTGTAATACATGGAAAAAAATAACATTTTGTTATTTTCACAAAACCGCAAAATGAGAAGTCTAATACATTCAAAAACACAATTTTGTATTATTTTTCACAAAACCACAAAAATGAAAATCTAATACACGGAATAAACTCCATTGTTAATTATTTTCACAACACCAAAAAATGGAATTGATGTACAATAATACATGGAAAGAAATAATATTTTCTTATTTTCACAAAACAAAAAAAATTGAAGTCTAATACATGGAAAAAACAAAATTTGGTATTGTTTTTCACAAACCACAAAAATTAAAATCAAATACATGGAAAAAACTCCATTGTTACTTATTTTCACAGTACCAAAAAAATGGAATTGAGGTACAAGACATGGAAAGAAATAATATTTTGTTATTTTCACAAAACTAAAAAAATTGAAGTCTAATACATGGAAAAAAACACAATTTTGTATTGTTTTTCACAAACCACAAAATTAAAATCTAATACACGGAAAATAATCCAATGTTATTGATTTTCACAGTACCAAAAAAATGGAATTGAGGTACAAGACATGTAAAGAAATAATATTTTGTTATTTTCACAAAACTAAAAAAATTGGCGTCTAATACATGGAAAAAACACAATTTTGTATTGTTTTTCACAAACCTCAAAATTAAAATCTAATACATGGAAAATACTCCATTGTTATTTATTTTCACAATACGAAAAAAATGGAATTGAGGTACAATAAATGGAAAGAAATAATATTTTGTTATATACACAATATCGCAAAATAAGATGTCTAATACATGGAAAAAACATAATTTGTGTTGTTTTTCACAAAACCACAAAAATTAAAATCTAATATATAGAAAAAAAAATCCATTGTTAATGATTTTCACAATACCAAAAAATTGGAATTGAGGTGTAACACATGGAAAAAAATAATATTTTGTTATTTTCACAAAACGGCAAAATGACAAGTCTAATACATTCAAAAACACAATTTTGTATTATTTTTCACAAAACCACAAAAATGAAAATCTAATACACGGAAAAAACTCCATTGTTAATTATTTTCACAACACCAAAAAATGGAATTGATGTACAATAATACATGGAAAGAAATAATATTTTGTTATTTTCACAAAACTAAAAAAATTGTAGTCTAATACATGGAAAAAACACAATTTTGTATTGTTTTTCACAAACCACAAAATTAAAATCTAATACATGGAACATAATCGAATGTTATTGATTTTCACAGTACCAAAAAAATGGAATTGAGGTAGAAGACATGTAAAGAAATAATATTTTGTTATTTTCACAAAACTAAAAATATTGGCGTCTAATACGTGGAAAAAACACAATTTTGTATTGTTTTTCACAAACCTCAAAATTAAAATCTAATACATGGAAAATACTCCATTGTTATTTATTTTCACAATACGAAAAAAATGGAATTGAGGTACAATACATGGAAAGAAACATAATTTGTGTTGTTTTTCACAAAACCACCAAAATTAAAATCTAATATATAGAAAAAAAAATCCATTGTAAATGATTTTCACAATACCAAAAAATTGAAATTGAGGTGTAATACATGGAAAAAAATAATATTTTATTATTTTCACAAAACCGCAAAATGACAAGTCTAATACATGGGAAAAACACAATTTTGTATTGTTTTTCACAAAACCACAAAAATTAAAATCTAATACATGGGAAAAACTCCATTGTTAATGATTTTCACGATACCAAAAAAATGGAATTGAGGTACAAGACATGGAAAGAAATAATATTTTGTTATTTTCACAAAACTAAAAAAATTGAAGTCTAATACATGAAAAAAACACAATTTTGTATTGTTTTTCACAAACCACAAAAATAAAATCTAATACATGGAAAATACGCCAGCCGCCACTAAGACTCCGTCGCTTGTCTATCAATGCCAGACGCTTATCTCCTGACCCGGCATATTAGGACCAAGGAAGAAAGGGGATAGTTTTTCTTGAATACGGCTATCAGCCCTCCGAGTCTTCCTCGTCCGACCAGATCGCAATGGTGACCATCCATATTCATTTCATTCGTTCACTAACTCGTACCTAGTCCACAAGATACATATTTCTCAGTCCAATTACTTCTTTTGACAACCAAAAAATCGAATTGACGTGTAATACATGGAAAGAAATAATATTTTGTTATTTTCACAAAACCACAAAAATTGAAGTGTAATAAATGGAAAAAAGACAATTTTGTATTGTTTTTCACAAAACCACAAAAATTAGAATCTAATACATGGAAAATACTCCATTGTTATTTATTTTCACAATACCAAAAAAACGGAATTGAGGTACAATACATGGAAAGAAATAATATTTTGTTATTTTCAAAAAATCGCAAAATAAGATGTCTAATACATGGAAAAAACATAATTTCTGTTGTTTTTCACAAAACCACAAAAATTAAAATCTAATACATGGGAAAAACTCCATTGTTAATGATTTTCACGATACCAAAAAAATGGAATTGAAGTACAATGGATGGAAAGAAATAATATTTTGTTATTTTCACAAAACCACAAAAATTGAAGTCTAATACATGGAAAATAACACAATTTTGTATTGTTTTTCACAAACCACAAAAATTAAGATCAAATACATGGAAAAAACTCCATTGTTACTGATTTTCACAGTACCAAAAAAATGGAATTGAGGTACAAGACATGGAAAGAAATAATATTTTGTTATTTTCACAAAACTAAAAAACTTGAAGTCTAATACATGGAAAAAACACGATTTTGTATTGTTTTTTACAAACCACAAAATTAAAATCTAATACATGGAAAAAACTCCATTGTTATTTATTTTCACAATACCAAAAAAATGGAATTGAGGTACAGTACATGGAAACAAATAATATTTTCTTATTTTCAGAAAATCGCAAAATAAGATGTCCAATACATGGAAAAAACATTATTTATGTTGTTTTTCACAAAACCACAAAAATTAAAATCTAATATATAGAAAACAAATCCATTGTTAATGATTTTCACAATACCAAAAAATTGGAATTGAGGATATTTTGTTATTTTCACAAAACCGCAAAATGACAAGTCTAATGCATGGAAAAAACACAATTTTGTATTGTTTTTCACAGACCACAAAAATTAAGATCAAATACATGGAAAAAACTCCATTGTTACTGATTTTCGCAGTACCAAAAAAATGGAATTGATGTACAAGACATGGAAAGAAATAATATTTTGTTATTTTCACAAAACTAAAAAAATTGAAGTCATACATGGAAAAAACACAATTTTGTATTGTTTTTCACAAACCTCAAAATTGAAATCTAATACATGGAAAATACTCCATTGTTATTTATTTTCACAATACGAAAAAAATGGAATTGAGGTACAATACATGGAAAGAAATAATATTTTTTTATTTTCACAATATCGCAAAATAAGATGTCTAATACATGGAAAAAACATAATTTGTGTTGTTTTTCACAAAACCACAAAAATTAAAATCTAATATATAGAAAAAAAAATCCATTGTTAATTATTTTCACAATACCAAAAAATTGAAATTGAGGTGTAATACATGGAAAAAAATAATATTTTATTATTTTCACAAAACCGCAAAATGACAAGTCTAATAGATGGAAAAAACACAATTTTGTATTGTTTTTCACAAAACCACAAAAATTAAAATCTAATACATGGGAAAAACTCCATTGTAAATGATTTTCACGATACCAAAAAAATGGAATTGAGGTACAATGCATGGAAAGAAATAATATTTTATTATTTTCACAAAACCACAAAAATTGAAGTCTAATACAAGCAAAATAACACAATTTTGTATTGTTTTTCGCAAACCACAAAAATTAAGATCAAATACATGGAAAAAACTCCATTGTTACTGATTTTCACAGTACCAAAAAAATGGAATTGAGGTACAAGACATGGAAAGAAATAATATTTTGTTATTTTCACAAAACTAAAAAAATTGAAGTCTAATACATGGAAAAAACACAATTTTGTATTGTTTTTCACAAACCACAAAATTAAAATCTAATACATGGAAAATATGCCAGCCGCCAATAAGACTCCGTCGCTTGTCTATCAATGCCAGACGCTTATCTCCTGACCCGGCATATTAGGACCAAGGAAGAAAGGGGATAGTTTTTCTTGAATACGGCTATCAGCCGTCCGAGTCTTCCTCGTCCGGTCACATCGCATTGGTGACCATCCATATTCATTTCATTCGTTCACTCTCTCGTACCTAGTCGACAAGATACATATTTCTCAGTCCAATTACTTCTTTTGACAACCAAAAAATCGAATTGACGTGTAATAGATGGAAGGAAATAATATTTTGTTATTTTCACAAAACCACAAAAATTGAAGTGTAATAAATGGAAAAAAGAAAATTTTGAATTGTTTTTCAGAAAACCACAAAAATTAAAATCTAATACATGGAAAATACTCCATTGTTATTTATTTTCACAATACCAAAAAAATGGAATTGAGGTACAATACATGGAAAGAAATTATATTTTGTTATTTTCACAAAATCGCAAAATAAGTTGTCTAATACATGGAAAAAACATAATTTGTATTGTTTTTCACAAAACCATAAAAATTAAAATCTAATATATAGAAAAAAAAATCCATTGTCAAAGATTTTACAATAACAAAAAATTGGAATTGAGGTGTAATACATGGAAAAAAATAACATTTTGTTATTTTCACAAAACCGCAAAATGAGAAGTCTAATACATTCAAAAACACAATTTTGTATTATTTTTCACAAAACCACAAAAATGAAAATCTAATACACGGAAAAAACTCCATTGTGAATTATTTTCACAACACCAAAAAATGGAATTGATGTACAATAATACATGGAAAGAAATAATATTTTCTTATTTTCACAAAACAAAAAAAATTGAAGTCTAATACATGGAAAAAACAAAATTTGGTATTGTTTTTCACAAACCACAAAAATTAAAATCAAATACATGGAAAAAACTCCATTGTTACTTATTTTCACAGTACCAAAAAAATGGAATTGAGGTAGAAGATATGGAAAGAAATAATATTTTGTTATTTTCACAAAACTAAAAAAATTGAAGTCTAATACATGGAAAAAAACACAATTTTGTATTGTTTTTCACAAACCACAAAATTAAAATCTAATACATGGAAAATACTCCAATGTTATTGATTTTCACAGTACCAAAAAAATGGAATTGAGGTACAAGACATGTAAAGAAATAATATTTTGTTATTTTCACAAAACTAAAAAAATTGGCGTCTAATACATGGAAAAAACACAATTTTGTATTGTTTTTCACAAACCTCAAAATTAAAATCTAATACATGGAAAAGACTCCATTGTTATTTATTTTCACAATACGAAAAAAATGGAATTGAGGTACAATACATGGAAAGAAATAATATTTTGTTATATTCACAATATCGCAAAATAAGATGTCTAATACATGGAAAAAACATAATTTGTGTTGTTTTTCACAAAACCACAAAAATTAAAATCTAATATATAGAAAAAAAAATCCATTGTTAATGATTTTCACAATACCAAAAAATTGGAATTGAGGTGTAACACATGGAAAAAAATAATATTTTGTTATTTTCACAAAACGGCAAAATGACAAGTCTAATGCATTCAAAAACACAATTTTGTATTATTTTTCACAAAACCACAAAAATGAAAATCTAATACACGGAAAAAACTCCATTGTTAATTATTTTCACAACACCAAAAAATGGAATTGATGTACAATAATACATGGAAAGAAATAATATTTTGTTATTTTCACAAAACTAAAAAAATTGTAGTCTAATACATGGAAAAAACACAATTTTGTATTGTTTTTCACAAACCACAAAATTAAAATCCAATACATGGAACATACTCGAATGTTATTGATTTTCACAGTACCAAAAAAATGGAATTGCGGTAGAAGACATGTAAAGAAATAATATTTTCTTATTTTCACAAAACTAAAAATATTGGCGTCTAATACGTGGAAAAAACACAATTTTGTATTGTTTTTCACAAACCTCAAAATTAAAATCTAATACATGGAAAATACTCCATTGTTATTTATTTTCACAATACGAAAAAAATGGAATTGAGGTACAATACATGGAAAGAAATAATATTTTGTTATTTTCACAATATCGCAAAATAAGATGTCTAATACATGGAAAAAACATAATTTGTGTTGTTTTTCACAAAACCACAAAAATTAAAATCTAATATATAGAAAAAAAAATCCATTCTTAATGATTTTCACAATACCAAAAAATTGAAATTGAGGTGTAATACATGGAAAAAAATAAATATTTTATTATTTTCACAAAACCGCAAAATGACAAGTCTAATACATGGAAAAAACACAATTTTGTATTGTTTTTCACAAAACCACAAAAATTAAAAACTAATACATGGGAAAAACTCCATTGTTAATGATTTTCACGATACCAAAAAAATGGAATTGAGGTACAAGACATGGAAAGAAATAATATTTTGTTATTCTCACAAAACTAAAAAAATTGAAGTCTAATACATGAAAAAAACAAAATTTCGTATTGTTTTTCACAAACCACAAAATTAAAATCTAATACATGGAAAATACGCCAGCCGCCACTAAAACTCCGTCGCTTATCTATCAATGCCAGACGCTTATCTCCTGACCCGGCATATTAGGACCAAGGAAGAAAGGGGATAGTTTTTCTTGAATACGGCTATCAGCCCTCCGAGTCTTCCTCGTCCGACCACATCGCAATGGTGACCATCCATATTCATTTCATTCGTTCACTCTCTCGTACCTAGTCCACAAGATACATATTTCTCAGTCCAATTACTTCTTTTGACAACCAAAAAATCGAATTGACCTATAATACACGGAAGGAAATAATATTTTGTTATTTTCACAAAACCACAAAAATTGAAGTGTAATAAATGGAAAAAAGACAATTTTGAATTGTTTTTCACAAAACCACAAAAATTAAAATCTAGTACACGGAAAAAACTCCATTGTTAATTATTTTCACAACACCAAAAAATGGAATTGATGTACAATAATACATGGAAAGAAATAATATTTTGTTATTTTCACAAAACCACAAAAATTGGAATCTAATACATGGAAAATAACACAATTTTGTATTGTTTTTCAGAAACCACAAAAATTAAGATCAAATACATGGAAAAAACTCCATTGTTACTGATTTTCACAGTACCAAAAAAATGGAATTGAGGTACAAGACATGGAAAGAAATAATATTTTGTTATTTTCACAAAACTAAAAAACTTGAAGTCTAATACATGGAAAAAACACAATTTTGTATTGTTTTTTACAAACCACAAAATTAAAATCTAATACATGGAAAAAACTCCATTGTTATTTATTTTCACAATACCAAAAAAATGGAATTGAGGTACAGTACATGGAAAGAAATAATATTTTCTTATTTTCAGAAAATTGCAAAATAAGATGTCTAATACATGGAAAATATATTATTTATGTTCTTTTTCACAAAACCACAAAAATTAAAATCTAATATATAGAAAACAAATCCATTGTTAATGATTTTCACAATACCAAAAAATTGGAATTGAGGTGTAATACATGGAAAAAAATAATATTTTGTTATTTTCACAAAACCGCAAAATGACAAGTCTAATACATGGAAAATAACACAATTTTGTATTGTTTTTCACAAACCACAAAAATTAAAATCAAATACATGGAAAAAACTCCATTGTTACTTATTTTCACAGTACAAAAAAAATGGAATTGAGGTACAAGACATGGAAAGAAATAATATTTTGTTATTTTCACAAAACTAAAAAAATTGAAGTCATACATGGAAAAAACACAATTTTGTATTGTTTTTCATAAACCACAAAATTAAAATCTAATACATGGAAAATACGCCAGCCGCCACTAAGACTCCGTCGCTTGTCTATCAATGCCAGACGCTTATCTCCTGACCCGGCATATTAGGACAAAGGAAGGAACGGGATAGTTTTTCTTGAATACGGCTATCAGCCCTCCGACTCTTCCTCGTCCGGGCACATCGCATTGGTGACCATCCATATTCATTTCATTCGTTCACTCTCTCGTACCTAGTCGACAAGATACATATTTCTCAGTCCAATTACTTCTTTTGACAACCAAAGAATCGAATTGACGTGTAATACATGGAAAGAAATAATATTTTGTTATTTTCACAAAACCACAAAAATTGAAGTGTAATAAATGGAAAAAAGACAATTTTGTATTGTTTTTCACAAAACCACAAAAATTAGAATCTAATACATGGAAAATACTCCATTGTTATTTATTTTCACAATACCAAAAATACGGAATTGAGGTACAATACATGGAAAGAAATAATATTTTGTTATTTTCAAAAAATCGCAAAATAAGATGTCTAATACATGGAAAAAACATAATTTCTGTTGTTTTTCACAAAACCACAAAAATTAAAATCTAATATATCGAAGAAAAAATCCAATTTTAATGATTTTCACAATATGAAAAAATTGGAATTGAGGTGTAATACATGGAAAAAAATAATATTTTGTTATTTTCACAAAACCGCAAAATGACAAGTCTAATACATGGAAAAAACACAATTTTGTATTGTTTTTCACGAAACCACAAAAATTAAAATCTAATACATGGGAAAAACTCCATTGTTAATGATTTTCACGATACCAAAAAAATGGAATTGAAGTACAATGGATGGAAAGAAATAATATTTTGTTATTTTCACAAAACCACAAAAATTGAAGTCTAATACATGGAAAATAACACAATTTTGTATTGTTTTTCACAAACCACAAAAATTAAGATCAAATACATGGAAAAAACTCCATTGTTACTGATTTTCACAGTACCAAAAAAATGGAATTGAGGTACATGACATGGAAAGAAATAATATTTTGTTATTTTCACAAAACTAAAAAAATTGAAGTCTAATACATGGAAAAAACACAATTTTGTATTGTTTTTTACAAACCACAAAATTAAAATCTAATACATGGAAAAAACTCCATTGTTATTTATTTTCACAATACCAAAAAAATGGAATTGAGGTACAGTACATGGAAAGAAATAATATTTTCTTATTTTCAGAAAATCGCAAAATAAGAATTCTAATACATGGAAAAAAACATTATTTATGTTGTTTTTCACAAAACCACAAAAATTAAAATCTAATATATAGAAAACAAATCCATTGTTAATGATTTTCACAATACCAAAAAATTGGAATTGAGGTGTAATACATGGAAAAAAATAATATTTTGTTATTTTCACAATACCGCAAAATGACAAGTCTAATACATGGAAAAAACACAATTTTGTATTGTTTTTCACAAACCAAAAAAATTAAGATCAAATACATGGAAAAAACTTCATTGTTACTGATTTTCGCAGTACCAAAAAAATGGAATTGATGTACAAGACATGGAATGAAATAATATTTTGTTATTTTCACAAAATTAAAAAAATTGAAGTCATACATGGAAAAAACACAATTTTGTATTGTTTTTCACAGACCACAAAATTAAAATCTAATACATGGAAAATGCACCAGCCGCCACTAAGACTCCGTCGCTTGTCTATCAATGCCAGACGCTTATCTCCTGACCCGGCATATTAGGACCAAGGAAGAAAGGGGATAGTTTTTCTTGAATACGGCTATCAACCCTCCGAGTCTTCCTCGTCCGGCCACATCGCATTGGTGACCATCCATATTCATTTCATTCGTTCACTCTCTCGTACCTAGTCGACAAGATACATATTTCTCAGTCCAATTACTTCTTTTGACAACCAAAAAATCGAATTGACGTATAATACATGGAAGGAAATAATATTTTGTTATTTTCACAAAACCACAAAAATTGAAGTGTAATAAATGGAAAAAAGACAATTTTGAATTGTTTTTCACAAAACCACAAAAATTAAAATCTAGTACACGGAAAAAACTCCATTGTTAATTATTTTCAAAACACCAAAAAATGGAATTGATGTACAATAATACATGGAAAGAAATAATATTTTCTTATTTTCACAAAACAAAAAAAATTGAAGTCTAATACATGGAAAAAACACAATTTGGTATTGTTTTTCACAAACCACAAAAATAAAATCTAATACATGGAAAATACGCCAGCCGCCACTAAGACTCCGTCGCTTGTCTATCAATGCCAGACGCTTATCTCCTGACCCGGCATATTAGGACCAAGGAAGAAAGGGGATAATTTTTCTTGAATACGGCTATCAGCCCTCCGAGTCTTCCTCGTCCGGGCACATCGCATTGGTGACCATCCATATTCATTTCATTCGTTCACTCTCTCGTACCTAGTCGACAAGATACATATTTCTCAGTCCAATTACTTCTTTTGACGACCAAAAAATCGAATTGACGTGTAATACATGGAAGGAAATAATATTTTGTTATTTTCCCAAAACCACAAAAATTGAAGTGTAATAAATGGAAAAAAGACAATTTTGAATTGTTTTTCACAAGACCACAAAAATTAAAATCTAATACATGGAAAACACTCCATTGTTATTTATTTTCACAATACCAAAAAAATGGAATTGAGGTACAATACATGGAAAGAAATTATATTTTGTTATTTTCACAAAATCGCAAAATAAGTTGTCTAATACATGGAAAAAACAAAATTTGTATTGTTTTTCACAAAACCATAAAAATTAAAATCTAATATATAGAAAATAAAATCCATTGTCAAAGATTTTACAATAACAAAAAATTTTAATTGAGGCGTAATACATGGAAAAAAATAATATTTTGTTATTTTCACAAAACCGCAAAATGACAAGTCTAATACATTGAAAAACACAATTTTGTATTATTTTTCACAAAACCACAAAAATGAAAATCTAATACATGGAAAAAAACTCCATTGTTAATTATTTTCACAACACCAAAAAAATGGAATTGATGTACAATAATACATGGAAAGAAATAATATTTTCTTATTTTCACAAAACAAAAAAAAATTGAAGTCTAATACATGGAAAAAACACAATTTGGTATTGTTTTTCACAAACCACAAAAATTAAAATCAAATACATGGAAAAAACTCCATTGTTACATATTTTCACAGTACCAAAAAAATGGAATTGAGGTACAAGACATGGAAAGAAATAATATTTTGTTATTTTCACAAAACTAAAAAAATTGGCGTCTAATACATGGAAAAAACACAATTTTGTATTGTTTTTCACAAACCTCAAAATTGAAATCTAATACAGGGAAAATACTCCATTGTTATTTATTTTCACAATACGAAAAAAATGGAATTGAGATACAATACATGGAAAGAAATAATATTTTGTTATTTTCACAATATCGCAAAATAAGATGTCTAATACATGGAAAAAACATAATTTGTGTTGTTTTTCACAAAACCACAAAAATTAAAATCTAATATATAGAAAAAAAAATCCATTCTTAATGATTTTCACAATACCAAAAAATTGAAATTGAGGTGTAATACATGGAAAAAAATAAATATTTTATTATTTTCACAAAACCGCAAAATGACAAGTCTAATACATGGAAAAAACACAATTTTGTATTGTTTTTCACAAAACCACAAAAATTAAAATCTAATACATGGGAAAAACTCCATTGTTAATGATTTTCACGATACCAAAAAAATGGAATTGAGGTACAATGCATGGAAAGAAATAATATTTTGTTATTTTCACAAAACCACAAAAATTGAAGTCTAATACATGCAAAATAACACAATTTTGTATTGTTTTTCACAAACCACAAAAATTAAGATCAAATACATGGAAAAAACTACATTGTTACTGATTTTCACTGTACCAAAAAAATGGAATTGAGGTACAAGACATGGAAAGAAATAATATTTTGTTATTTCCACAAAACTAAAAAAATTGAAGTCTAATACATGAAAAAAACACAATTTTGTATTGTTTTTCACAAACCACAAAATTAAAATCTAATACATGGAAAATACGCCAGCCGCCACTAAGACTCCGTCGCTTGTCTATCAATGTCAGACGCTTATCTCCTGACCCGGCATATTAGGACCAAGGAAGAAAGGGGATAGTTTTTCTTGAATACGGCTATCAGCCATCCGAGTCTTCCTCGTCCGGGCACATCGCATTGGTGACCATCCATATTCATTTCATTCGTTCACTCTCTCGTACCTAGTCGACAAGATACATATTTCTCAGTCCAATTACTTCCTTTGACAACCAAAAAATCGAATTGACGTGTAATACATGGAAGGAAATAATATTTTGTTATTTTCACAAAACCACAAAAATTGAAGTGTAATAGATGGAAAAAAGACAATTTTGAATTGTTTTTCCCAAAACCACAAAAATTAAAATCTAATACATGGAAAATACTCCATTGTTATTTATTTTCACAATACGAAAAAAATGGAATTGAGGTACAATACATGGAAAGAAATAATATTTTGTTATTTTCACAATATCGCAAAATAAGATGTCTAATACATGGAAAAAACATAATTTGTGTTGTTTTTCACAAAACCACAAAGATTAAAATCTAATATATAGAAGAAAAAAATCCATTCTTAACAACTTTCACAATACCAAAAAATTGAAAATGAGGTGTAATACATGGAAAAAAATAATATTTTGTTATTTTCACAGAACCGCAAAATGACAAGTCTAATACATGGAAAAAACACAATTTTGTATTGTTTTTCACAAAACCACAAAAATTAAAATCTAATACATGGGAAAAACTCCATTGTTAATGATTTTCACGATACCAAAAATATGAAATTGAGGTACAATGCATGGAAAGGAATAATATTTTCTTATTTTCACAAAACCACAAAACTTGAAGTCTAATACATGGAAAATAACACAATTTTGCATTGTTTTTCACAAACCACAAAAATTAAAATCAAATACATGGAAAATACTCCAATGTTATTGATTTTCACAGTACTAAAAAAAGGGAATTGAGGTACAAGACATGGAAAGAAATAATATTTTGTTATTTTCACAAAACTAAAAAAATTAAACTCTAATACATGGAAAAAACACAATTTTGTATTGTTTTTCACAAACCTCAAAATTAAAATCTAATACATGGAAAATACTCCATTGTTATTTATTTTCACAATACGAAAAAAATGGAATTGAGATACAATACATGGAAAGAAATAATATTTTGTTATTTTCACAATATCGCAAAATAAGATGTCTAATACATGGAAAAAACATAATTTGTGTTGTTTTTCACAAAACCACAAAAATTAAAATCTAATATATAGAAAAAAAAATCCATTCTTAATGATTTTCACAATACCAAAAAATTGATATTGAGGTGTAATACATGGAAAAAAATAAATATTTTATTATTTTCACAAAACCGCAAAATGACAAGTCTAATACATGGAAAAAACACAATTTTGTATTGTTTTTCACAAAACCACAAAAATTAAAATCTAATACATGGGAAAAACTCCATTGTTAATGATTTTCACGATACCAAAAAAATGGAATTGAGGTACAATGCATGGAAAGAAATAATATTTTGTTATTTTCACAAAACCACAAAAATTGAAGTCTAATACATGCAAAATAACACAATTTTGTATTTCACAAACCACAAAAATTAAGATCAAATAAATGGAAAAAACTCCATTGTTACTGATTTTCACAGTACCAAAAAAATGGAATTGAGGTACAAGACATGGAAAGAAATAATATTTTGTTATTTCCACAAAACTAAAAAAATTGAAGTCTAATACATGAAAAAAACACAATTTTGTATTGTTTTTCACAAACCACAAAATTAAAATCTAATACATGGAAAATACGCCAGCCGCCACTAAGACTCCGTCGCTTGTCTATCAATGTCAGAGGCTTATCTCCTGACCCGGCATATTAGGACCAAGGAAGAAAGGGGATAGTTTTTCTTGAATACGGCTATCAGCCCTCCGAGTCTTCCTCGTCCGGGCACATCGCATTGGTGACCATCCATATTCATTTCATTCGTTCACTCTCTCGTACCTAGTCGACAAGATACATATTTCTCAGTCCAATTACTTCTTTTGACAACCAAAAAATCGAATTGACGTGTAATAGATGGAAGGAAATAATATTTTGTTATTTTCACAAAACCACAAAAATTGAAGTGTAATAGATGGAAAAAAGACAATTTTGAATTGTTTTTCCCAAAACCACAAAAATTAAAATCTAATACATGGAAAATACTCCATTGTTATTTATTTTCACAATACGAAAAAAATGGAATTGAGGTACAATACATGGAAAGAAATAATATTTTGTTATTTTCACAATATCGCAAAATAAGATGTCTAATACATGGAAAAAACATAATTTGTGTTGTTTTTCACAAAACCACAAAGATTAAAATCTAATATATAGAAGAAAAAAATCCATTCTTAACAACTTTCACAATACCAAAAAATTGAAATTGAGGTGTAATACATGGAAAAAAATAATATTTTGTTATTTTCACAGAACCGCAAAATGACAAGTCTAATACATGGAAAAAACACAATTTTGTATTGTTTTTCACAAAACCACAAAAATTAAAATCTAATACATGGGAAAAACTCCATTGTTAATGATTTTCACGATACCAAAAATATGAAATTGAGGTACAATGCATGGAAAGGAATAATATTTTCTTATTTTCACAAAACCACAAAACTTGAAGTCTAATACATGGAAAATAACACAATTTTGCATTGTTTTTCACAAACCACAAAAATTAAAATCAAATACATGGAAAATACTCCAATGTTATTGATTTTCACAGTACTAAAAAAAGGGAATTGAGGTACAAGACATGTAAAGAAATAATATTTTGTTATTTTCACAAAACTAAAAAAATTAAACTCTAATACATGGAAAAAACACAATTTTGTATTGTTTTTCACAAACCTCAAAATTAAAATCTAATACATGGAAAATACTCCATTGTTATTTATTTTCACAATACGAAAAAAATGGAATTGAGGTACAATACATGGAAAGAAATAATATTTTGTTATTTTCACAATATCGCAAAATAAGATGTCTAATACATGGAAAAAACATAATTTGTATTGTTTTTCACAAAACCACAAAAATTAAAATCTAATATATAGAAAAAAAAAATCCGTTGTTAACGATTTTCACAATACCAAAAAATTGAAATTGAGGTGTAGTACATGGAAAAAAATAATATTTTGTTATTTTCACAAAACCGCAAAATGACAAGTCTAATACATGGAAAAAACACAATTTTGTATTGTCACAAAATCACATAAATTAAAACTAATACATGAAAAAAACTCCATTGTTATTAATTTTCACAATACCAAAAAAATGGAATTGAGGTAGAAGACATGGAAAGAAATAATATTTCTTTATTTTCACAAAACCGAAAAATAAGAAGTCTAATACAGGGAAAATACACAATTTTGTATTATTTTTCACAAAACCATAAAAATTAAAATCTAATACATGGAAAACACTCCATTGTTTTTTATTTTCACAATACCAAAAAAATGGTATTAATGTACAAGACAAGGAATGAAATAATATTTGGTCATTTTCACAAAACTGCAAAATAAGAAGTCCAATACATGGAAAAAACACAATTTTGTATTGTCATTCACAAACCACAAAAATAAAATCTAATACAAGGAAACTGCTCTATTGTTAGCGATTTTCACAATACCAAAAAATCGAATTGAGGTACAATACATGGAAAAAAAATAATATTTTATTATTTTAACAAAACCGTAAAATAATAAGTCTAATACATGGAAAGAATACATTTTTGTATTGTTTTTCATAAAACCACAAAAATTAACATGGAGAAAAACTCCATTCTTGTTGATTTTCACAATACCAAAAAAATGGAATTGAGGTACACGACATGGAAAGAAATAATATTTTGTTATTTTCACAAAACCAAAAAATTTGGAAGTCTAATACATGGAAAAAACAAAATTTTGCATTGTTTTTCAGAAATCACAAAAGTTAAAATCTAATACATGAAAAAAGCTCCATTGTTATTGACTTTCACAAAAACAAAAAATCGAATTGAGGTACAATATATGGAAAAAAATAATATTTTGTTATTCTCACAAAACCGCAAAATAAGATGTCTAATACATGGAAAAAACATAATTTTGTATTGTCACAAAACCACATAAATTAAAATCTAATACATAAAAAAAACTCCATTGTTATTTATTTTCACAATACCAATAAAATGGAATTGAGGTTGAAGACATGGAAAGAAATAATATTTTTTTATTTTCACAAAACCACAAAAATTGAAGTGTAATATATGGAAAATACTCCATTGTTATTGATTTTTAGAATGCCAAAAACTCGAATTGAGGTGTATAATACATGGAAAGAAGTAATATTTTGTTATTTTCACAAAACCACAAAAATTGAAGTGTAATGCTTGGAAAAAAGACAATTTTGTATTGTTTTTCACAAAACCACAAAAATTAAAATCTAACACATGGAAAATACTCCATTGTTATTGATTTTCACAATACCAAAAAAATCGAATTGAGGTACAATACATGGAATGAAATAATATTTTGTAATTTCCACAAAACAGCAAAATAAGAATTCTAATACATGGAAAAAAAATAATTTTCTATTGTTTTTCACAAAACCACATAAATTAAAATCCAATACATGAAAAAAAACTCCATTGATATTGATTTTCACAATACCAAAAAAATGGAATTGAGGTACTTGCCATGGAAAGAAATAATTTTGTTATATTCACAAAACTGCAAAATAAGAAGTCTAATACAGGGAAAATACACAATTTTGTATTGTTATTCACAAAACCACAAAAATTAAAATCTAATACATGGCAAAGACTCCATTGCTATTGATTTTCGCAATACCAAAAAATCGAATTGAGGTACAAAACAATAATATTTTATTATTTTAACAAAACCGTAAAATAAGAACTCTAATACATGGAAAGAATACAAATTTGTATAGTTTTTCACAAAACCATAAAAATTAAAATCTAATACATGGAAAATACTCCATTGTTAATGATTTTCACAATACCAAAAAAATGGAATTGAGGTACAATACATGGAAAAAAATAATCTTTTGATATGTTCACAAAACCACAAAAATTGAAGTCTAATACATGGAAAAAACAAAATTTGTATAGTTTTTCACAAAACCACAAAAATTAAAATCTAATACTTGGAAAATACTCCATTGTTAACGATTTTCACAGTACCAAAAAAATGGAATTGAGGTAGAAGACATGGAATGAAATAATATTTTGTTATTTTCACAAAACCGCAAAATAAGTAGTCTAATACATGGAAAATACACAATTTTGTATTGTTTTTCACAAAACCAAAGAAATTAAAATTTAATACATGCAAAAAACTCCATTGTTACTGATTTTCGCAGTACCAAAAAATCAAATTGAGGTGTAATACATGGAAAAAAATAATCTTTTGATATTTTGACAAAACCACAAAAATTGAAGTCTAATACATGGAAACAAAAATTGTATTGTTTTTCATAAAACCACAAAAATTTAAATCTAATACATGGAAAATACTTCATTGTTAATGATTTTCACAATACCAAAAAATCGAATTGAGGTGTGATACATGGAAAGAAATAATATTTTCTTATTTTCACAAAACCACAAAAATGGAAGTCTAATACAAGGAAAAAACACAATTTTGTATTGTCTTTCACAAAGCACAAAATAAAATCTAATACAAGGTAACTACTCTATTGTTGACGATTTTCACAATACCAAAAAATCGAATTAAGGTACAATACATGGAAAAAAAATAATATTTTATTATTTTAACAAAACCCTAAAATAAGAAGTCTAATACATGGAAAGAATACATTTTTGTATTGTTTTTCACAAGACCACAAAAATTAAAATCTAATACATGGAGAAAAACTCCATTGTTGCTGATTTTCACAAAACCAAAAAAATGGAATTGAGGTACAAGACATGGAAAGAAATAATATTTTGTTATTTTCACAAAACCACAAAAATGGAAGCCTAATACATGGAAAAAACAAAATTTTGCATTGTTTTTCAGAAACCACAAAAATTAACATCTAATACATGAAAAAAACTCCATTGTTATCGACTTTCACAAAACCAAAAACTCGAACTGAGGTACAATATACGGAAAAAAATTATATTTTGTTATTCTCACAAAACCGCAAAATAAGATGTCTAATACATGGAAAAAACACAATTTTGTATTGTCACGAAACCACATAAATTAAAATCTAATACATGAAAAAAACACCATTGTTATTGATTTTCACAATACCAAAAAAATGGAATTGAGGTAGAAGACATAGAAAGAAATAATATTTTTTTTATTCTCACAAAACCGCAAAATAAGAAGTCTAATACATGGAAAATACACAAATTTGTATTATTTTTCACAAAACCAAAAAAATTAAAATCTAATAAATGGAAAACACTCCATTGTTATTGATTTTCACAATACCAAAAAAATTGAATTGAGGTACAATACATGGAATGAAATAATATTTTGTTATTTTCACAAAACCGCAAAATAAGAAGTCTAATACAAGGAAAATAAATAGTTATGTATTGTTTTTCACAAAACCACATAAATTAAAATCTAATACATGAAAAGAACTCCATTGGTATTGATTTTCATAATACGAAAAAAATGGAATTGAGGTACAAGACATGGAAGGAAATAATATTTTGTTATTTTCACAAAACAGCAAAATAAGAAGCTTAATACATAGAAAATACACAATTTTTTATTGTTTTTCAGAAAACCACAAAAATTAAAATCTAATACATAGAAAAAAAATCCATTGTTAATGATCTTCACAATAACAAAAAAATGGAATTGACGTACAATACATGGAAAGATATAATATTTTGTTATTTTCACAAAATCGCAAAATAAGATGTCTAATACATGGAAAAAAACACAATTTTGTATTGTTTTTCACGAAACCACAAAAAACTAAAATCTAATACATAGAAAAAAAAATCCATTGTCAATGATATTCACAATATCAAAAAACTGGAATTGAGGTGTTATACATGGAAAAAAATAATATTTTATTATTCTCACAAATCCGCAAAATAAGATGTCTAATACATGGAAAAAACACAATTCTGTATTGTCATAAAACCACATAAATTAAAATCTACTACATGAAAAAAATTCAATTGTTATTGATTTTCACAATACCAAAAAAATGGAATTGAGGTTGAAGACATGGAAAGAAATAATATTTTTGTATTTTCACAAAAACGCAAAATAAGAAGTCTAATGCATGGAAAATACACAATTTTGTATTATTTTTCACAAAAGCACAAAAATTAAAATCTAATACATGGAAAACACTCCATTGTTATTGATTTTCACAATACGAAAAAAATGGAATTGAGGTACAAGACATGGAAAGAAATAATATTTTGTTATTTTCACAAAACAGCAAAATAAGAAGCTTAATACATAGAAAATACACAATTTTGTATTGTTTTTCAGAAAACCACAAAAATTGAAATCTAATACATAGAAAAAAAATCCATTCTTAATGATCTTCACAATACCAAAAAAATGGAATTGAGGTACAATACATGGAAAGATATAATATTTTGTTATTTTCACAAAATCGAAAAATTAGATGTCTAACACATGGAAAAAACACAATTTTGTATTGTTTTTCACGAAACCACAAAAACTAAAATCTAAAACATAAAAAGTAAAATCCATTGTTAATGATTTTCACAATACCAAAAAATTGGAATTGAGGTGTAAAACATAGAAAAAAATAATATTTTGTTATTCTCACAAAACCGCAAAATAGGATGTCTATTACATGGAAAAAACACAATTTTGTATTGTCACAAAACCACATAAATTAAAATCAAATATATGAAAAAAACTCCATTGCTATTGATTTTCACAATACCAAAAAAATGGAATTGAGGTAGAAGGCATGGAAAGAAATGATATTTTTTTATTTTCACAAAACCGCAAAATAAGAAGACTAATACATGAAAAATACACAATTTTGTATTATTTTTCACAAAAGCACAAAAGTTAAAATCTAATACATGGAAAACACTCCATTGTTATTGATTTTCACAATACCAAAAAAATCGAATTGAGGTACAATACATGGAATGAAATAATATTTTGTTATTTTCACAAAACCGCAAAATAAGAAGTCTAATACATGGAAAAAAATAATTTTGTATTTTTTTTAACAAAACCACATAAATTAAAATCTAATACATGAAAACAACATAACAAAAAATCATTTTCTATCTGAATAAGGGTCCAATATGCAAAATTCGCTAAGAACATCTGTTAGTCGACAACAAGGCGAAAATTCTACAAAAAGAAATCTGGCAATTGGATAAAAACTTAGAGGGATCCAAGCGTTCATAGTTGGAGTCAGAGAAAAAAAACATAAGGTGTTTCTGACCAACCTGTCGTAATTTAAGGATTTCTTTAACGACGGGCGCTATTCATGGCTCATTCTTTTTTTTATCTCCTCAAGACATACAAGATAACAATAACCTATCTTTTCCTACCCTCACGTGTGATGAGATTTGCAAAAAAAGTTGATAAATACGTTCTCTCTCCACTTGGCCAAATATGGACAGTAGAACAAAAAATCATTTTCTATCTCAATAATGGACCAATAAGCAAAATTCGCTAAGAACATCTATTACTCGACAACAAGGCATATATTTGACGAACCCATGGTGATTTTAGGAGTTCTTCAACAACGGGAGCTATTCTTGGCTCATTCTTTTTTCCATCTCCTCAAGAAATGCAAGATAGCAATAATCTATATTTTCCTACCCCTTAGGTGTTGATGTGATTTGAAGAAAAAGTTGATAAATATGTTCTCTCTCCCCTTTGCCGAATCAGGACAGCAGAACAAAAAATCATTTTCTATCTGAATAAGCGTCCAATATGCAAAATTCACTAATAACATCTGTTAGTCGACAACAATGCGAATATTCTACAAAAATAAATCTGGCAATTGGATAAAAACATAGAGAGATTCAAGCGTTCAAAGTTGGAGTCACAGAAAGAAACATAAGCTGTTTCTGACCAACCCGTGGGAATTTAAGAATTTCTTCAACTACGGGCGCTATTCTTGGCTCATTCTTTTTTTTATCTCCTCAAGACATGCAACATAACAATAACCTATCTTTTCCTACCCTAACGTGTGATGAGATTTGAAAAAAAAGTTGATAAATATGTTCTCTCTCCATTTGGCCGAATCTGGACAATAGAACAAAAAATGATTTTCTATCTCAATAAGAGTCCGATAAGCCAAATTCGCTAGGAACATCAATTAATCGACAACAAGGACAATATTTTACATAAATAAGTTTTCCAATTCAATAAAAACATAGAGAGATCGAAGCGTTCAAAGTTGGAGTGAGAGAAAAAAACATAAGTTGTTTCTAACGAACCCATGGTAATTTAAGGAGTTCTTCAACTACGGGAGCTATTCTTCGCTCATTCTTTTTTCTATCTCCTCGAGACATGCAAAATTAGAATAACGTATCTTTTCTTACCCCTCACGTGTGATGAGATTTGAAGAAAAGTTGATAAATATATTTTCTCTCCCCATGGCTGAATAAGGATAACAGAACAAAAAATCATTTTCTATCTGAATAAGTGTCCAATATGCAAAATTCGCTAAGAACATCTGTTAGTCGACAACAAGGCGAATATTCTACAAAATGAAATCTGGCAATTGGATAAAAACTTAGAGGGATCCAAGCGTTCATTGTTGGAGTCGGAGAAAAAAAACATAAGTTGTTTCTGACCAACCTGTCGTAATTTAAGGATTTCTTCAACTACGGGCGCTATTCTTGGCTCATTCTTTTTTCTATCTCCTCAAGACATGCAAAATAGCAATAATCTATATTTTCCTACCCCTCACGTGTTGATGTGATTTGAAGAAAAAGTTGATAAATATGTTCTCTCTCCCCTTTGCCGAATCAGGACAGCGGAACAAAAAATCATTTTCTATCTGAATAAGGGTCCAATAAGCAAAATTCGCTAGGAACATCTATTAGTCAACAACAAGGAGAATATTTTACCAAAAGAAATCTTGCAATTCGATAAAAACATAGCACTACTACAAAAAAGACTTTTAGTAATGCCACTTTAATATCGGTTTATATGAAAACCGTTACTAAAAACCCGCAGCGAAGGTGTTTTGGTATTTGCCAATAATACCTAGGTTTCAGCGTCATTTCACAAATCCCAAAGACGCTAAATTGTTACGGTGGCATTACGATTGTCGTAAAGACGATGGAATGCTCAGACACCCCGCTGATCCTCCCGAATGGAGGAACATTGACAGGTTATTCAACGATTTCGGCGGTGATGCTAGAAATTTGAGGTTAGGGATGTGTACGGACAGGATGAATCCTTACGGCAATATGAGTAGTCGTCACAGTACGTGGCCAGTTTTAGTATGTGTTTACAATCTCCCTCCATGGTTGTGCATGAAACGACGGTATTTAATGATGACTTTGCTAATTTCGGGTCCTAAACAACCGGGTAATGATATAGATGTGTTTTTGGCTCCATTATTTGAGGAACTTGATAAACTGTGTTGGGACGGAGTGCGTGTATTTGATGCATGGAAGAAAGAATTTTTTACCCTCCGTGTCATGATTTTGTGCACGATTAATGATTTTCCCGCATACAGTAACTTGTCGGGTTTCAGGAATAAAGGAGCCAAAGCGTGTCCTATTTGCGCGGAAGAAACGTGTTCTATACGGTTGCCTAACTGTAAGAAGAATGTGTATATAGGACATCGTAGGTTTCTTCGCCGGAACCACCCCTATCGGCAGAAGAAAGAGGAATTCGACGACACTGTTGAACTCCGGAATGCGCCAATGGTATTAACCGGGAATGAAGTTTATGAAGAAATAAAAAATGTAAATGTTCAATTTGGAAAGAAATCTGACAAAATCCCGGACGGCCTATGGAAGAAAAGATCTATATTTTGGAATCTTCCTTACTGGTCTAATTTGGAAATTCGGCATTGCTTGGATGGGATGCACATAATTAAGAATATTTGTGAAAGTCTGGTTGGGACTTTGTTGAATATTCAAGGAAAAACAAAAGACGGCGTCAAAGCTAGACAAGATATGGTTATAATGGGGATTCGGCCTTGACTAGCACCTCAGGATGGAGGAAATCAAATTTCCTAACTCCAGCATGTTTTACTTTATCAAAACAAGAAAAAGTCAGTTTGTTGGAGTGCCTGAAGTCCATAAAGGTTCCATCTGGTTATTCATCGAATATCTCCAGAAATGTATCAATTAAAGAATTGAAATTGATTGGTATGAAGTCACATGATTGCCACGTCCTTTTAACCTAGCTTCTCCCTGTTGCAATTCGAGGAATTCTCCCCCAAAATGTCAGACACTCCATCACCAAGTTGTGTTTTTTCTTCAACTCGATTTGCTCCAAAGTGATCGATCCCGGTACATTAGACAAATTACAGGCCGATGTCGTGTTGACCCTCTGTGAGCTGGAGATGTATTTTCCGCCCTCATTTTTTGATATCATGGTGCATTTAACCATTCATTTGGTCAGGAAGATAAAAATGTGTGGGCCAATGTTCTTGCGATACATGTACCCGTTTGAGAGAGCGATGGGTCAATTAAAAGGACTTGTCCGAAGCCGTTGTCGTCCTGAAGGAAGCATAGTTGAAGGGTACGTTGCAGAAGAGGTAATCGAGTTCGACACTGATTATCTAGACGGGGTCGAACCTATTGGTCTTCCCATGTCTCAACACGAGGGTAGACTTCACGGTACCGGTACAATTGGATTCAAACTTGTTAAAGTGGGCCTCGAATTACAAAACAAAGCTCATCTTAAAGTCCTGCAACACCTTGCTGTTGTGTCTCCATACGTGGATGAGCACATTGCCGAGTTACGACAACATAATCCTTCTAAAGATCAAATATGGGTAACCAACGAGCATAATATTAATTTTGTAAAATGGTTCGCGTACAAAGTACAGTCCCAGAGATCAGAAAACATCGACGAATCTGTTAAATGGTTGTCTAACGGTCCCGGAGCAACAGTGTCCACCTATCAAGGTTACGACGTGAATGGGTTTATCTGGTATACCAAGCAACAAGATCATAAAAACACAGTGCAAAATAGTGGACTGACATTAGTAGCTTTATCAGGTGCTGAAGATACATCAATGTCGTATTACGGTTCGATTGAGGAGATATGGGAACTAGATTATTTCAAATTTCGGATACCCCTATTTCTGTGTTAATGGATCGATAATCACCGTGGAGTCAGAAAAGACAAAGAAGGGTTTGTATCTGTCGACTTTAACCAATTGGGTTATCAACACGACCCTTTTATATTGGCAAAACAAGCAAAACAGATTTTTTATGTTGTCGACCCGGCCGATAAAAAATGGCATGTTGTTCTTTCAGGTAAAACACGAATTGTCGGTATTGGGGATGTCGTGGACGAAGAAGAATACGATCATTTCGACGAAATACCTCCATTTTTCACCGGAATAGAACCCTTGCAAGATGAACATAATACGCATATATCTTATTTGCGTTCAGATCATGAAGAAGGTGTGTGGCTACAACCGTCAAAATCCAAGAAGACTAAATAGTATGTTTTAATTAAATATGTAATTTTCATATGTAATTTTGCATGTGTAATTTTATTTGTAATTTTAATGTATCGGCTATTCTCTGTCTTTCAACTTCTTTGAAGATCGGCAGCCAGTTTCGTTGAGCTGCAAACTCTCGACGCATGTGTAATTTTATATATATATATATATTTTTTATAAGTGTACAATTTTATTTTTTTATTTAGATGTGTAATTTTTTTTAATTGAAATCTGTAAATTTTTTAAGTTCTCTCTCCACTTGGCCGGATCACAGTAGAACAAAAAATCATTTTCTATCTGAATAAGGATCCAATAAGAAAAAATTCACTAAGAATAACTATTAGTCGACAGCAAGGAGAATATTTTCCAAAAAGAAATCTTGCAATTCGATAAAAACAGAGAGATATCGAAGCGTTCAAAGTCGGAGTCAGAGAAAAAAACATAAGTTGTTTCTGACCAACCCATGGTAATTTAAGGACTTCTTCAAGTACGGGAGATATTCTTGGCTCATTCATTCTTCTATCTCCTCAAGACAAGCAAAATAACAATATCCTATCTTTTCCTACCCCTCACGTGTGATGAGATTTGAAGAAAAAGTTGATAAATATATTTTCTCTCCCTATGCCCGAATCAGGATCATTTTCTATCTGAATAAGGGTCCAATATGCAAAATTCGCTAAGAACATCTGTTAGTCGACAACAAGGCGAATATTCTACAAAACGAAATCTGGCAATTGGATAAAAACTTAGATAGATCCAATCGTTCAAAGTTGGAGTCAGAGAAAAAAACATAAGCTTTTTCCGACCGACCCGTCGTAATTTAAGGATTTCTCCAACTACGGGCGCTATTCTTGGCTCATTCTTTTTTCTATCTCCTCAAGGCATGCAAAATAGCAATAACCTATATTTTTTTGCCTACCCCTCACGTGTGATGTTATTTGACGAAAAAGTTGATCAATATATTCTCTCTTCCCTTTGCCGAATCGGGACAGCCGAACAAAAAATCATTTTCTATCTGAATAAGGATCCAATATGCAAAATTCGCTAAGAACATCTGTTAGTCGACAAAAAGGCGAATATTCTACAAAAAGAAATCTGGCAATTGGGTAAACACTTAGAGAGATTCAAGCGTTCAAAGTTGGAGTCGGAGAAAAAAGCATAAGCTGTTTCTGACCGACCCGTGGTAATTTTAGGATTTCTTCAACTAAGGTCGCTTTTCTTGGCTCATTCTTCTTTCCTGATCGAGAATTCGACTGAACAAATACAAAATGATATTAACAACACATGTTAATCCATTTTGAGCATGGCCATGCATTTCCTTAAGTCCTAGCTCATCAGGTGGCCCAGAGATATCTTCCTCTTAATGAGAGGAACAAATCCCATCTTGGTCACTCACATTCCTCGTCATGATTCAGTGCATACCGAATGATGACCCTAATGATCATCCCGTTACGGATGACGTAAGATCATATTAAAGTATGCAGTTCCTCATACAGGAATCCATCGTGACCTCAGGTCGTAGGAACAAGCACACTATTCATATGAGAATCACTAATGACAGATACCATGCATATTCTCATAGTGTGGTCAGTCCAGTACGTGTTCTCTAACACGTGCCTATATTCCAGATTTGACATCCCTATGTCCATGATCAGCAGAACATGATCATCCAGCCTGCGAATATACTAGTGTAGATATGTAGCTTCTTACCTGAAGTATGTTTATCTCTATATACATCCCACATATCACTAGGGACAGTTTAGAATGTCATTCGTTGGTTCACAGTTCTACTATCAGAATCACGTATTCTGATTACGTGAACCCGAAGTATCATTCATGGTCGATTTAATATATGTGAATATATTAGTCACATATACACTCATTCATATATGAACTGAATAAACGTGTTTCTCATAATCTAATCTCTAGTCCTAGGGCATAATTCCTTCAAGAACTCCTTAAATTATCACGGGTTGGTCAGAAACAACATATGTTTTTTTCTCTGACTCCAACATTGAACGCTTGGATCTCTCTAAGTTTTTATCCAATTGCCATATTTCTTTTTGGAAAAGATTCTCTTTGTTGTCGAATAACAGATATTCTTAGCGAATTTTGCATATTGGACCCATATTCTGTTGGGAAATCCATAGCCATGTACGTTACATGCACAGCGGAACCTATGGATTTAATCCGCCGTAAGATCTACGTTAAGGGAATAAAAGTACGAGATTAACGATTAAAATTTATACCTCATATCTTCGTGATCCGCGAGACAAAGAATGGATGTAGGTCTGAACTTTTCAGACTTGCAACCTTCTCCTTCCTGAAGCTCGATCTGCGAACCTCCTTGCTTCTCCTAAGGATGAAGATTGATCGCTCGCAAGTTCTCAAGATAGAGCACCTCTACTCGTATCCACGCGAACTTCAGATGCACGGAATAACTGGACTTGGCTAGACGAGTCCGGAAATACTTTCCGAAAATGTCTCAAAACTTTCTCTATCTTTTCTGTGTAATATACGGCCTCTAAGGCTTCTGAATTATATGTTTAATAGAGAGACTCTACCCTTCTATTTATACTAGAGAGAGAGGCGAACGATTGCTTAGTTACCATAACTAAGAACCCTAATCTGCACCTATTCCATTGCCATCGGAACTATTTCATTGCCAACGGAATAGGTATTTCCATAACGGAATACTTGGCAGCTAAGGTTATCACAGCTACCATATCTATTCCGTTGGGAACGGAACTATTCCGTTGCCAACGGAATGGTACTATGTTGTTCAATCAATTATCCAATAATTGATTATTTCGTTCACCAATTTATACATCATATGTTTAATTATTTTGACGTATATTCATCCCGTACGAATGGAGTTCATTGTGTGACCGTGTAGGTTCCATTTAACGCTGGCAACGATCTTCTAACGATCGTAAGTCATGAGTAACCTCTAGACTGATGTCATGACTACCCAGATTAAATGAAATGATCAACGATCATAAACATATCTGAATTGTCGTTTGCTTATTCCTTTTGTTCTACGATATATGTCTCGATCATAAGGCATGGAAGTATGTTATCCTTGAGTTTGATCAAAGTCTCTTTCCTGACCGAGAATTAGACTGAGTAAATACAAAATGATATTAACAACACATATTAATCCATTTTGAGCATGGCCATGCATTTCCTTCAGTCCTAGTTCATCAGGGGGCATGCAGTTATTTTTGGAAAATGAGGTACAGATCAAGTTCATCCTTCTGCCTTGAACTCAAAGTACACAAAAGCATCTTACTATCTTAGTATATGTTTTGAATACATATATACTAGTTGGTGTTATTTTTAAATATGAATATACTACTAATCTCCCTCTTAACGAGAGGAACAAATCCCATCTTGGTCACTCACATTCCTCGTGATGATTCAGTGCATAACTAATGATGACCCTAATGATCATCCCATTACGGATGACGTAGGATCATATTAAAGTATGCAGTTCCACATACAGGAATCCATCATGACCTCAGGTCATAGGTACAAGCACACTATTCATATGAGAATCACTAATGACATATACCATGCATATTCTCATAGTGTGCTCAGTCCAGTACGTGTTTTCTAACATGTACCTTTATTCCAGACTTGACATTTCTATGTCCATGATCAGCAGAACATGATCATCCAGCCTGCGAATATACTAGTGTGGATATGTAGCTTCTTACCTGAAGTATGTCTATCTCTATAAACATCCTACATAACACTAGGGACATTTAGAATGTCATTCGTTGGTTCACAGTTCTACTTTCAAAATCACGTATTCTGATGACGTGAACCCAAAGTGTCATTCTTGGTTGATATAAGATTTACATTCACAACCCATACACCCAGATATATATAAGAAACAACCTTTATTGAATAAATAGTAATGTCTTAATACATAATCCATTTCCTAGCACAAATACAATTGGCCTAGGGCACTAATCTTACATATTCATATAGAAAATGATTTTTTGTTCTGCTGTCCAGATTCGGCCAACGGGAGAGAGAACGTATTTATCAACTTTTTCTTCAAATCTTATCACACATGAGGGGTAGAAATAGATTGATTATTGTTATTTTTCATGTCTTCAGGATATAGAACAAAGAATGAGCCAAGAATAGCTCCCGTAGTTGAAGAACACCTGGAATTACCACGGGTTGGTCAGAAAAAACTTATGTTTTTTTCTCTGACTCCAAATTTGAATGCTTGGAACACTCTATGTTTTTATCCAATTGCCAGTTTTCTTTTTGTAAAAGATTCTCTTTGTTGTTGACTAACGGATGCTCTTAGCGAATTTTGCATATTGGACCTATATTCAGATAGAAAATAAATTTTGGTTCTGCTGTCCAGATTTGGCCAACGGGAGAGTGAACGTATTTATAAACTTTTTGTTCAAATCTCATCACACATGAGGGATAGGAAAAGATAGGTTATTGTTATTTTCAATGTCTTAAGGAGATAGAAAAAAGAATGAGCCAAGAATAGCGCCCTTAGTTGAAGAAATCCTTAAATTACCGCGGGTTGGTGAGAAATAGGTTATGTTTTTTTCTTTGGCTCCCACTTTGAACGCTTGAATCTCTCTAAGTTTTTATCCAATTGCCAGATTTCCTTTTGTAGAATATTCGCCTTGTTCTCAACTAACAGATGTTCTTAGCGAATTTTGCATATTGGACCCTTATTCAGATAGAAATTATTTTTTGTTCTACTGTCTGATTGGGCCAAAAGGAGAGAGAACATATTTATCAACGTTTTCTTCAAATCTTATCACACTTGAGCGGTAGGAAAAGATAGGTTATTGTATTTTGCATGTCTTGAGGAGATAGAAAAAAGAATGTGCCTACAATAGCTCCCGTAGTTGAAGAACTCCTTAAATTACCACAAGTTGGTCCGAAACAAGTTATGTTTTTTTTTCTGACTCCAATAATTAACGCTTAGATCTCTCTATATTTTTATCCAATTGTCAAATTTCTTTTTGTAAAAGATTCTCTTTGTCGGTGACTAACAGATGTTCTTAGCGAATTTTGCATTTTGGACCCATATTCAGATAGAAAATGATTTTTTGTTCTGCTGTCCAAATTCGGCCAACGGGAGAGAGAACATATTTATCAACTTTTTCTTCAAATCTCATCACACGTGAGGGGTAGAAAAAGATAGGTTATTGTTATTTTGCATGTCTTGAGAAGGTAAAAAAAACAATGAGCCAAGAATAGCGCCCGTAGTTGAAGAAATCCTTAAGTTATCACGGGTTGATAGCTTATGTTTTTTTCTCTAACACCAAATTTGAATGCTTGGATCTCCCTAACTTTTTATCCAATTGCCAGATTTCTTTTTATAGAATATTCGCCTTGTTGCCAGATGTTCTTAGCGAATTTTGCATACCGAACCCATATTCGGATAGAGAATGATTTTTTGTTCTGCTGTCCTGATTTAGCTAAGGGGAGCGAGAACTTATTTATCAACTTTTTCTTCAAATCTCATCACACGTGAGGGTAGGAAAAGATGGGTTATTGCTATTTTGCATGTCTTGAGGAGATAGAAAAAAGAATGAGCCAAGAATAGTGCCCGTAGTTGAAGAAATCCTTAAATTACCACGGGTTGGTCAGAAACAGCTTATGTTTTTTTCTCTGACTCCAAATTTGAACGCTTGGATCTCTCTAAGTTTTTATCCAATTGTAAACCGCGTAAAACCGTCGTTGAATTTTACAGAATTTAGCAAAAATATTTATAATTTTCCCTAGCTTCACTCTTAAGTGTATATGTGGTCTTTTGAGTTTTAGGGGTTGAACACAAGGAGAATGGCCTTGAGATATTACAATTCTTTTCAAAAGTAGGTCTTGTTTTGTTCAAATGTTAATGATGTATTAGATGGAATTTAAACAAGTTCGTACACAATTCTTTTAAAAATTCTTTAATAATAGTTCTAAATGTCCAAAAGTTGCAAATGATATGTCAATGAAAACCAGAGAATTAGATCTTCATAATGCAAGGCAAATCAATTATCACCTTGTTCTTTATTTTTATGTAATTTTCGTTTTAGTCCACACTTTTCATAAACAATCAACAGAGTTTTTCATAAAATCACAGAAAATCGAAAATTACTTCAAAAATCACCAAAATTTAACAGAAATTAGGAAAGCAAGTTCAGATTATGTGATAAAAATCTCAGATCAAAAAGATTGATCTTCCAACAATTATGGTCAAAACTCAGAACATATGACATAACTAGGCAGAGAATGGTATGTGATGCCAAAAGAGGATGGAATTCAAATTTTATCCAAACAACAATTCAATTAAAATTCAGATCAAGAAACTACATTTCAAAATGATTTACTGAGACCTAGATTTTTTATTTATAGGATTCTTCTACTAATTTCTAAAATTCGTAGAAAAACAGACAGATTCAAAAATCAAGAACAGAAAATTTTAAAAAATCAAAACTTTGTACAGATTTTATCTTACAAATTTATCATAAAAGCATTGGGCACATATTATATGAAAGTTGTTCTAAAATATCTAAAGAACACAAAATATTTTTTTTATAATTTTCTTTGATCAGATCTGAAGTCAAACAATTTTTTTTACTGAAAATGACAGAAACAAAAATGCAGAAAAATGTATGTTTGAATTAATAGGATAAAAGTAGGGATTTTTAAGGCAATTTGATCAAGAATTGTATCATTAATCACTAAATATTCAGTTTATCAGATTTGGCACAAGTTTGAATTATTTCCAACCAGAAAAACTCAGCAAATAGATCAAAATTTCAGATCAAACACCAGTCAACCAACTAGTGTTTAATCTCAAATTTTGAACTAAAAACTTCACTAAACCAAGCGAAAAACCTTAACCAAGATTCAAGATGATAAAATGGACTAACATGCATGAAAATCCAGTTCTAAATGACCTAATTAATCCAACCAAATCGATTAAATCAAAAAAATCCAGATTCAACAGCACATTATGAACGGTAACCAAATCAGTGAATTTACTTCAAATTAAAACAAGATTTCAAACAATTCTATCACAAAAAGCCTATCCCTACAAGATTCTACTCACACATGATAAGATCAACCGAAATTAGGCATGTGTTCATCATGTTCTTTTACAAATTGGATCTTGTGATCTAAAATTGAATACAAGAGATTAAATGAAAATTGGATCGAACCGAGACGTAGAAGATCAACCAGAAACTTCCTTGAGCCGATTTGAACCTCCAACTGATGCTTGATCCCAGCCGGAACCGATCAATTGCCTTTTTCACCAAAATCAGCCCGAATTGGTGAATTTCACTCAAACTCGAAAATTGAAGCTCGAAAAGCTCTGAGATTCAGTAATGGAGTTACTGAAGCTTAAAGAAGATGATTGGAGAGTAATGTGTTGAAAGAATTTCGAGAATGGAAGGATGAATCTCATGAATGGGTTTATCGGTCGAATTTATAGAAAGGCTGGTCTGGAGAGTGGGGGACAAACCGAGTGATTCCATTGGCTCAGGCAGATCAAGTGCGGTGTACTGAAGATTTTGACGAAATTTCGTTGAATTTGGTTGAGAATTGAACGGTTTTGAATCATCGAAATTTCGTCTGTTATTTCGCGCGAACTGAGTTCAGTTCAGATGCGATTTGAATCGCATTACTGAGACTGACAGTGGTCCCCACTTGGATTTGCTGCGCTGAAACGGGTCATAAATCGCGTGAAACGAGTCGCGTGCTGTTATTAATCTCTGAGTTTTCAAACTGTCTTTTTGATTTTCTGTGGCGAGACGGGTCGAAACATGCGAAACGAGTCGTCTTCTTATTCAGCTTTTGGCGTTGAGTTTTGAATTAAATTTCTGGATTTCATGCGACGAAACGAGCTGCAGCTCGCTTGAAACGAGTCACTTTTTTGTGAGCTGGGTACTGACTCGTTTTAACTCGTTCCGCTGATCGGGTGTGGCGAACCGGTTTGAATCGCGTGAGACGAGTCATAACTCATGAAACGAGTCATCTTCTTCTTCAGAATTGGCGCTGAATTTCTTTTCTCGATCTTCTGTGGCTTGCGATCGTGTGCTCGTCCTAAAACAATCCTCTGACAGCCTTGTATGTTGCGAATTTGGACTTTGGATCGAATTTTCTCTTGGATTTCAGACCCGTTTACTCGTTTCTCACAACCATCGATTAGAGCTCGTGATTCTGTACATTTCGCTATGATTCATCAACCCAGATCTCTTCTCCATCTTCTCACAAATCCACAGGGCTTTGAATGGTTGAAAACCGTTGAGTAAAACTCGAGTTTTGCTGTTCTGAGTATCATCAGTTCGCTGTTCCGCCATTGCTGACCAGAGTGTGCAAATCGACCTTTTGTTCGCATTTCACACAACGAAATCCAAAACGGTGACTCAGGCTTCGTTCTCAACTTCCTCACGATGCTTCACAATCATTATGACTTCCCAATCCGCCTCGAATCCAGAGAATTCCTCCATTAACCAACTCGGTTTCAGTTTCGCGAAAATAACCAAAAGCGGCTGAACTCGTGAATCAAACTATGATTTTGAGTTGTTTTTCCATCGAATTGAGGCTTCGAAATTCATTGTGAGCCTTTACTAAAGCATTACGACACAAAAATAATCATCTTTGCTTGAGAAAAACTGAAATGGTTGATCGAATTCATCCGCTGTTCGAACTCGACCGTTGGTTCATCAGTTCTTCAAAAGTTCATTTAGGATTTCGTCGAACAGTTGATTTGACTTCAGGTTTCTCACTCGATTCTGCACCAATTGATGAGTTCTTCATATGGATAGAAAGGGCAGGAAGAGAGGAAGAGAATAGAGTTTGTTTTGGCTCGAATGGTGATCTGTAGAAGGCAAGGTTGCTCGAAGAAGCTTTCTCAGGTCAGAAATACGGCTGGTTTGCTTTTGGCTGGCGGATTCCGGCGATCGCCGGCGTTCTCAGGGGTGGAGAATAATACCAACCGATTCGTCTTGTCGTGCTGAATCCAAGGATATGCAGTTTGATCGATTTTGAACTTCTTTGAAAATCGGTAATTTGGGTGAATTGTGTAGGGTTTTGGTACACTTGGTTGGCCATCTTTGGCCCATGATTTGCGTTTTGGTCCAATTCTTCATTTTGTGGACTTTTCGCCTGTAAAATCACACAAAAACGTATTACGAGGTTTCAAATTATGTTTTATGAATTATGAGCATTTTTCATACATTTAATGTGAATTATGATTGAATTTGAGATGATAAAACCCTAAAAATGTGTATAAAAATACACATTACACCAATTGCCAGATTTTTTTTTATAGAATATTCGCCTTGTTGTTGACTAACAGATGTTCTTAGCGAATTTTGCATATTGGACCCCTATTCAGATAGAAAATAATTTTTTGTTCTGCTGTCCTGATTCGGCCAAGGGGAGAGAGAACGTAATTATAAAGTTTTTCTTCATATCTTATCACACGTGAGGGGTAGGAAAAGACAGATTATTGTTATTTTGCACGTCTCGAGAAGATATTAAAAAAATGTGCCAAGAATAGGTCCCGTAGTTGAAGAACTCCTTAAATTACCACGGGTTGGTCAGAAACAACATTGAACGCTTGGATCTCTCTAAGTTTTTCTCCAATTGCCATATTTCATTTTGTAAAATATACTTCTTGTTGTCGACTAACAGATGTTGTTTCCGAGTTTTGCATATTGGACCCTTATTCAGATAGAAAATGATTTTTTGTTCTGCTGTCCGGATTTGGCAAAAGGGAGAGAGAACATATTTATCAACTTTTTCTTCAAATCACATCACACATGAGGGGTAGAAAAATATAGGTTATGTCTATTTTGCATGTCTTGAGGAATTAGAAAAAACAATGTGCCAAGAATAGCTCCCGTAGTTGAAGAACTCCTTAAATTACCATTGGTCAGTCAGAAACAACTTTTATTTTTTTCTCTGACTTAAACTTTGAACGCGTGGATCTCTCTAAGTTATCCAATTGCCAGATTTCTTTTTGTAAAAGATTCTCTTTGTTGTCGACTAACTGATGTTCTTAGCGAATTTTGCATATAGGAGCCATAGTCAAATAGTAATGATTTTTTTTTTGCTGTCCTGATTCGGCAAAGGGAAGAGATAACATATTTATCAACTTTTTCTTCAAATCTCATCACACGTGACGGGTAGGAAAAAATATGTTATTGCTATTTGGCATGTCTTGAGGAGATAGATAAAAGAATGAGCCAAAAATAGCGCCCGTAGTTGAATAAATCCTTAAATTACCACGGGTTGGTCAGAAACAACTTATGTTTTTTCTCTGACTCCAAATTTGAACGCTTCGATCTCTCTAAGTTTTTATCCAATTGCCAGATTTCTTTTTGTAGAATATTCTCTTTGTTGTTGACTAACTGATGTTCTTAGCGAATTTTGCATATTGGACCCATATTCAGATAGAAAATGATTTTTTGTTCTGCTGTCCAGATTTGGCCAACGGGAGAGAAAACGTATTTATAAACTTTTTCTTCAAATCTCAACACACATGAGTGGTAGAAAAAGATAGGTTATTGTTATTTTGCAAGTCTTAAGGAGATATAATAAAGAATGAGGCAAGAATAGTGCCCGTAGTGGAAGAAATCCTTAAATTACCACGGGTTGGTCAGAAACAGCTTATGTTTTTTCTATGACTCCAAATTTCAACGCTTGGATCTCTCTATGTTTTTATCAAATTGCCAGATTTTTTTTTGTAGAATATTCGCCTCGTTGTCGACTAACAGATGTTCTTAGCGAATTTATAATATTGGACCCTTATTCAGATATAAAATGATTTTTTGTTCCGCTGTCCTGATTCGGCCAAGGTGAGAGAGAACATATTTATCAACTTTTTCTTCAAATCTCATCACACGTGACGGGTAGGAAAAGATAGGTTATTCTTATTTTGAATGTCTTGAGGAGAAAGAAAAAAAATAAGCCTAGAATAGCGCCCGTAGTTGAAGAAATCCTAAAATTACCACGGGTTGGTCAGAAACAGCTTATGTTTTTTCTCTGACTCGAACTTTGAACACTTGCATCACTCTAAGTTTTTATCCAATTGCCAGATTTCTTTTTGTAGAACATTCGCCTTGTTGTCTAACAGATGTTCTTAGCGAATTTTGCATATTGGACCCTTATTCAGATAGAAAATGATTTTTGTTCTGCAGTCCTGATTCGGCGAAGAGGAGAGAGAACATATTTATCAACTTTTTCTTCAAATCACATCACACGTGAGGGATAGGAAAATATAGGTTATTGCTATTTTGCATGTGTTGAGGAAATAGAAAGAAGAATGTGCCAAGATTAGCTCCCGCAGTTGAAAAACTCCTAAATTACCATGGGTCGGTCAGAAACAACATTTATTTTTTTCTCTGACTCCAACTTTGAACGCTTGGATCTCTCTAAGTTATCCAATTGCCAGATTTCCTTTTTTAAAAGATTCTGGTCGTTGTCGACTAACTGATGTTCTTAGCGAAATTTGTATATCGGACCCATATTCAGATAAAAAATGATTTTTTTTTTCTGCTGTCCAGATTCGGCCAACGGGAGAGAGAACGTATTTATAAACTTTTTCATCAAATCTCATCACACGTGAGGGGTAGGAAAAGATAGTTTATTGTTATTTTGCATGTTTTAAGGAGATAGAAAAAGGAATAAGCCAAGAATAGCGCCGTAGTAGAAGAAATCTTTAAATTACCACGGGTTGGTCAGAAACAGCTTATGTTTTTTATTCTAACTCCAACTTTGAACGCTAGGACCTCTCTAAGTTTTTATCCAATTGCCAGATTTACCTTTGTAGAATATTTGCCTTGTTGTCGACTAACAAATGTTCTTAGAAATTTTGCATATTGGACCCTTATAAAGAGAGAAAATGATTTTTTGTTCTGCTGTCCTGATTCGGCCAAGGGGAGAGAGAACATATTTATCAACTTCTTCTTCAAATTTCATCATACGTGAGGGGTAAGAAAAGATAGGTCATTGCTATTTTGCATGTCTTGAGGAGATAGAAAAAAGAATGTGCCAAGAATAGCTCCGTTGCTGAAGAACTCCTTAAATTACCACGGGTTGGTCAGAAACAACTTATATTTTTTTCTCAGACTGCAACATTGAACGCTTGGATCTCTCTAAATTTTTATCCAATTGCCAGATTTCCTTTTGTAAAAGATTCTCTTTATTGCCGACTAACAGGTGTTCTTAGCGAATTTTGCATATTGGATCAATATTCAGATAGAAAATGATTTTTTGTTCTGCTGTCCTGATTCGGCAAAGGGGAGAGAGAACATATTTATCGACCTTTTCTTCAAATCACATCACATGTGAGGGGTAGGAAAATATAGGTTATTTCTATTTTGCATGTCTTGAGGAGATAGAAAAAAGAATGAACCGAGAATAGCGCCCGTAGTTGAAGAAATCCTTAAATTACCACGGGTTGGTCAGAAGCAGCTTATGTTTTTTTTTCTGACTCCAACTTTGAACGCTTGGATCTCTCAAAGTTTTTATCCAATTGCCATATTTCTTTTTGTAGAATATTCGCCTTGTTGTCTAACAAACGTTCTTAGCGAATTTTGCATATTGGACCCTTATTCAGATAGAAAATGATTTTTTGTTCTGTAGTCCTGATTCGGCAAAGGGGAGAGAGAACATATTTATCGACTTTTTCTGTAAATCACATCACACGTGAGGGGTAGGAAAAGATAGGTTATTGCTATTTTGCATGTCTTGAGGAGATAGAAAAAAGAATGTGCCAAGAATAGCTCCCGTAGCTGAAGAACTCCTTAAATTACCACGGGTTGGTCAGAAACAACTTATGTTTTTTTCTCTGACTCCAACATTGAACACTTGGATCTCTGTAAGTTTTTATCCAATTGCCAGATTTCTTTTTGTAAAAGATTCTCTTCATTGCCGACTAACAGGTGTTCTTAGCGAATTTTGCATATTGGATCAATATTTGGATAGAAAATGATTTTTTGTTCTGCTGTCCTGATTCGGCAAAGAGGAGAGAGGACATATGTATCGACCTTTTCTTCAAATCACATCATATGTGAGGGGTAGGAAAATATAGGTTATTGCTATTTTGCATGTCTTGAGTAGATAGAAAAAAGAATGAACCGAGAATAGCGCCCGTAGTTGAAGAAATCCTTAAATTACCACGGGTTGGTCAGAAGTAGCTTATGTTGTTTTCTCTGACTCCAACTTTGAACGCTTGGATCTCTCTAAGTTTTTATCCAATTGCCATATTTCTTTTTATAGAATGTTCTTAGCGAATTTTGCATATTGGACCCTTATTCAGATAGAAAATGATTTTTTGTTCTGCATTCCTGATTCGGCCAAGGGGAGAGAGAACATATTTATCAACTTTTTCTTCAAATCTCATGACACGTGAGGGTAGGAAAATATAGGTTATTGCTATTTAGCATGTCTTGAGGAGATAGAAAAAAGAATTTCCCAAGAATAGCTCCCGTAGTTGAAGAACTCCTTAAATTACCACGGGTTGGTCAGAAACAACTTATATTTTCCTAAGTTTTTATGCAATTGCCAAACTTCTTTTTGTAAAAGATTATCTTCTTTGTCGACTAACAGATGTTCTTAGCGAATTTTGCATATTGGACCCACATTCAGATAAAAAAGATTTTTTTTTTGCTGTCCAGATTCAGCAAACGGTAGAGAGAACGTAATTATGAACTTTTTCTTCATATCTTATCACACGTGAGGGGTAGGAAAAGACAGGTTATTGTTATTTTGCACGTCTCGAGAAGATATTAAAAACATGTGCCAAGAATAGATCCCGTAGTTGAAGAACTCCTTAAATTACCACGGGTTGGTCAGAAACAACTTATGTTTTTTTCTCTGAAACCAACTTTGAACGCTTGGATCTCTCTAAGTTTTTCTCCAATTGCCATATTTCTTTTTGTAAAATATACTTCTTGTTGTCGACTAACAGATGTTCTTTGCGAGTTTTGCATATTGGACCCTTATTCAGAGAGAAAATGATTTTTTGTTCTGCTGTCCTAATTTGGCAAAAGGGAGAGAGAACATATTTATCTACTTTTTCTTCAAATCACATCACACATGAGGGGTAGAAAAATATAGGTTATTGCTATTTTGCATGTCTTGAGGAATTAGAAAAAACAATGTGCCAAGAATAGCTCCCGTAGTTGAAGAACTCCTTAAATTACCATTGGTCGGTCAGAAACAACTTTTATTTTTTTCTCTGACTTAAACTTTGAACGCTTGGATCTCTCTATGTTTTTATCCAATTGCCATATTTCTTTTTATAGAATATTCACCTTGTTGTTTAACAGACGTTCTTAGCGAATTTTGCATATTGGACCCTTATTCAGATAGAAAATGATTTTTTGTTCTGCTGTCCTGATTCGGCAAAGGGAAGAGATAACATATTTATCAACTTTTTCTTCAAATCTCATCACACGTGACGGGTAGGAAAAGATATGTTATTGCTATTTGGCATGTCTTGAGGAGATGGAAAAAAGAATGACCCAAAAATAGCGCCCGTAGTTGAAGAAATCCTTAAATTACCACGGGTTGGTCAGAAACAACTTATGTTTTTTCTCTGACTCCAAATTTGAACGCTTCGATCTCTCTAAGTTTTTATCCAATTGCCAGATTTCTTTTTGTAAAAGATTCTCTTTGTTGTCGACTAACTGATGTTCTTTGCGAGTTTTGCATATTGGACCCATATTCAGATAGAAAATGATTTTTTGTTCTGCTGTCCAGATATGGCCAACGGGAGAGAAAACGTATTTATAAACTTTTTCTTCAAATCTCAACACACGTGAGTGGTAAAAAAATATACGTTATTATTATTTTGCAAGTCTTAAGGAGATAAAATAAAGAATGAGGCAAGAATAGTGCCCGTAGTTGAAGATATCCTTAAATTACCACGGGTTGGTCAGAAACAGCTTATGTTTTTTCTATGACTCCAAATTTCAACGCTTGGATCTCTCTAAGTTTTTATCAAATTTCCAGATTTCTTTTTGTAGAATATTCGCCTTGTTGTCGACTAACAGATGTTCTTAGGGAATTTATAATATTGGACCCTTATTCAGATATAAAATGATTTTTTGTTCCGCTGTCCTGATTCGGCCAAGGGGAGAGAGAACATATTTATCAACTTTTTCTTCAAATCTCATCACACGTGACGGGTAGGAAAAGATAGGTTATTCTTATTTTGAATATCTTGAGAAGAAAGAAAAAAAATAAGCCTAGAATAGCGCCCGTAGTTGAAGAAATCCTAAAATTACCACGGGTTGGTCAGAAACAGCTTATGTTTTTTCTCTGACTCCAACTTTGAACACTTGCATCACTCTAAGTTTTTATCCAATAGCCAGATTTCTTTTTGTAGAACATTCGCCTTGTTGTCTAACAGATGTTCTTAGCGAATTTTGCATATTGGACCCTTATTCAGATAGAAAATGATTTATTGTTCTCTTGTCCATATTTGGCCAACGGTAGAGAGAACGCATTTATAAACTTTTTGTTCAAATATCATCACACGTGAGGGGTAGGAAAAGATAGGTTATTGTTATTTTGCATGTCTTAAGGAGATAGAAAAATGAATGTGCCAAGAAAAGCGCCCGTAGTTGATGAAATCCTTAAATTACAACGGGTTAGTCAGAAACAGCTTATGTTTTTTTTCTCTGACTCCAAATTTGAACACTGGGATCTCTCTAAGTTTTTATCTAATTGACAGATTTCTTTTTGTAGAATATTCGCCTTGTTGTCGACTAACAGATGTTCTTAGCCAATTTTGCTTATTGGACCCTTATTGACATAGAAATGATTTTTTTTCTGTTGTCCTCATTGGGCCAAGTGGAGAGAGAACGTAATTATCAACTTTTTCTTCAAATCTCATCACACGTGAGGGGTAGGAAAAGATAAGTTGTTGTTACTTTGCATGTCTTGAGAAGATAGAAAAAAGGATTGTGCCAAGAATAAGTCTCGTAGTTGAAGAACTCGTCAAATTATCACGGATTGGTTAGAAACAACGTATGTTTTTTTCTCTGACTCCAACTTTGAACGCTTGGATCTCTCTATGTGTTTATCCAATTGCCAGTTTTCTTTTCGTAACAGATTATCTTTGTTGTCGACTAACAGATGTTCTTAGCGAATTTTGCATATTGGACCATTATTCAGATAGAAAATTATTTTTTATTTTTGCTGTCCTAATTCGGGCAAGGGGAGAGAGAACATATTTATCAACTTTTTCTTCAAATCTCATCACACGTGAGGGGTAGGAAAAGATAGGTTATTGTTATTTTGCTTGTCTTGAGGAGATAGAAAAAAGAATGTGCCAAGAATAGCTCCCGTAGTTGAAGAACTCCTTAAATTACTATGGGTCGGTCATAAACAACTTTTGTTCTTTTCTCTGACTCCAACTTTGAACGCTTGGATCTCTCTAAGTTATCCAATTGCCGGATTTCTTTTTGTAAAAGATTCTCTTTGTTGTCGACTAACTGATGTTCTTAGCGAATTTTGCATATTGGACCCATATTCGGACAGAAAATGATTTTTTTTCTGCTGTCCAGATTCGGCCAACGGGAGAGGGAACGTATTTATAAACTTTTTCATCAAATCTCATCACACGTGAGGTAGGAAAATATAGGTTATTGTTATTTTGCATGTCTTAAGGTGATAGAAAAAAGAATAAGCCAAGAATAGCGCCGTAGTTCAAGAAATCCTTAAATTACCACGGGTTGGTCGGAAACAGCTTATGTTTTTTTCTCTGACTCCAACTTTGAACGCTTGGATCTCTCTAAGTTTTTATCCAATTGCCAGATTTCTCTTTGTAGAATATTTTCCTTATTGTCGACTAACAAATGTTCTTAGCAAACTTTGCATATTGGACCCTTATAAAGATAGAAAATAATTTTTGGTTCTGCTCTCCTGATTCGGCCAAGGGGAGAGAGAACATATTTATCAACTTTTTATTCAAATTTCGTCACACGTGAGGGGTAGCAAAAGATAGGTTATTGCTAATTTGCATGTCTTGAGGAGTTAGAAAAAAGAATGAGCCTGGAATAGCGCCGTAGTTGAAGAAATCCTTAAATTACCACGGGTTGGTCAGAAACAGCGTATGTTTTTTTCTCTGACTCCTACTTTGAACGCTTGGATCGCTCTAAGTTTTTATTCAATTGCCATATTTCTTTTTGTAGAATATTCGCCTTCTTGTCGATTAACTGATGTTCTTAGCGAATTTTGCATATTAGACCCATATTCAGATAGAAAATGATTTTTTGTTCTGCTGTCCAGATTTCGCCAACGGGAGAGAGAACGTATTTATAAACTTTTTGTTCAAATAGTTTATTGTTATTTTGCATGTCTTAAGGAGATAGAAAAATGAATGAGCCAAGAATAGCGCCCGTAGTTTAAGAAATCCTTAAATTACAACGCGATAGTCAGAAACAGCTTATGTTTCTTTCTTTGACTCCAAATTTGAACGCTTGGATCTCTCTAAGTTTTTATCTAATTGACAGATTTCTTTTTGTACAATATTCGCCTTGTTGTCGTCTAACAGATGTTGTTTGCCAATTTTGCTTATTGGACCCTTATTGACATAGAAATGATTTTTTTTCTGATGTCCTGATTCGGCCAAGTGAATAGAAAACATAATTATCAACTTTTTCTTCAAATCTCATCAGACGTGAGGGGTAGGAAAAGATAGGTTATTGTTATTTTGCATGTCTTGAGAAGATAGAAAAAAGAATGCGCCAAGAATAGGACTCGTAGTTGAAGAACTCCTTAAATTATCACGGGTTGGTCAGTGAAAACGTATGTTTTTTTCTCTGACTCCAACTTTGAACGCTTGGATCTCTCTAAGTTTTTATCCAATTGCTAGTTTTCTTTTTGTAAAAGATTATCTTTGTTGTCGACTAACAGATGTTCTTAGCGAATTTTGCATATTGGACCCTTATTCAGATAGAAAATTATTTTTTTGTTTTTGCTGTCCTGATTCGGCAAAGCGGAGAGACAACATATTTATCAACTTTTTCTTCAAATCACATCACACATGAGGGGTGGGAAAATATAGGTTATTGCTATCTTGCATGTCATGAGGAAATAGAAAAAAGAAGGTGCCAAGAATAACTCCCGTAGTTGAAGAACTCCTTAAATTACCACGGATTGGTCAAAAACAACTTATGGTTTTTTCCTCTGACTCTAACTTTGAATGCTTGGATCTCTCTATGTTTTTATCCAATTGCCATATTTTTTTTGTAAAATATTCGCCTTGCTGTCGACACACTGATGTTCTTAGCGAATTTTGCATATTGGACACTTATAAAGATAGAAAATAATTTTTTGTTCTGATATCCTAATTCGTCCAAGCGGAGAGAGAATATATTTATCAACTTTTTCATCATATCTCATCAGACGTGAGGGATAGGAAAAGATAGATTATTGCTATTTTGCAAGTCTTGAGGAGATAGAAAAAAGAATGAGCCAAGAATAGCGCCCGTAGTTGAAGAAATCCTTAAATTAACACGGATTGTTCAGAAACAGCTTATGTTTTTTTCTATGACTCCAACTTTCAAAGCTTGGATCTCTCTAAGTTTTTATCCAATTGCCAGATTTCTTTTTGAAGAATATTCGCCTTGTTGTCTCCTAACAGATGTTTTTAGCGAATTTTGCATATTGGACACTTATAAAGATAGAAAATGATTTTTTGTTCTGCTGTCCTGATTCGGCCGAGGGGAGAGAGAACATATTTATCTACTTTTTCTTAAAATCTCATCACACGTGAGGGTAGGAAAATATAGGTTATTGCTATTTTGCATGTCTTCAGGAGATAGAAAAAAGAATGAGCCAAGAATAACGCCCGTAGTTGAAGAAATCCTTAAATTACCACGGTTGGTTAGAAATAGCTTATGTTTTTTTCTCTGACTCCAACTTTGAACGCTTGGATCACTCTAAGTTCTTATCCAATTGCCAGATTTCTTTTTGTAGAATATTCGCCTTGTTGTCGACTAACAGATGTTTTTTGCGAATTTTGTATATTTGACTCTTATTCAGATGGAAAATGATTTTTCGTTCTGGTGTCTTGATTCGGCCAAGGGGGAGGGAACATATTTATCAACTTTTTCTTCAAATCTCATCACACGTGAGGGTAGGAAAATATAGGTTTTTGCTATTTTACTTGTCTTGAGGAAATAGAAAAAAGAACGTGCCTAGAATAGCTCCCGTAGTTGAAGAACTCCTGAAATTAACACGGATTGGTCAAAAACTACTTATGTTTTTTTCCTCTGACTCTAACTTTGAATGCTTGGATCTCTCTAAGTTTTTATCCAATTGCCAGATTTTTTTTTGTAAAATATTTGCCTTGTTGTTGACTAACTTATGTTCTAAGAGAATTTTGCATATTGGACACTTATAAAGATAAAAAATAATTTTTATTCTGATGTCCTGATTCGTCCAAGCGGAGAGAGAACATATTTCTCAAATTTTTCTTCCAATCTCATCACACGTGAGGGTTAGGAAAAGGTAGGTTATTGCTATTTTGCATGTCTTGAGGAGATAGAAAAAAGAATGTGCCAAGAATAGCGCCCGTAGTTCAAGAAATCCTTAAATTAACACGGATTGGTCAGAAACAGCTTATGTTTTTTTCCCTGACTCCAGTTTTGAACGCTCGGATTTCTCTAAGTTTTTATCCAATTGCCAGATTTCTTTTTGTAGAATATTCGACTTGTTGTCTACTAACAGATGTTTTTAGCGAGTTCTGCATATTGGTCCCTTATAAAGATAGAAAAGTATTTTTTGTTCTGCTGTCCTGATTCGGCCAAGGGGAGAGAGAACATATTTATCAACTTTTTCTTCAAATCTTATCACACGTCAGGTAGGAAAATATAGATTATTGCTATTTTGCATGTCTTGAGGAGATAGAAAAAAGAATGTGCCAAGAATAGCTCCCGTAGTTGAAGAACTCCTTAAATTACCACGGGTTGGTCAGAAACAACTTATGTTTTTTTCTCTGACTCCAACATTGAACGCTTGGATCTCTCTAAGTTTTTATCCAATTGCCATATTTCTTTTTATAAAAGATTCTTTTTGTTGTTGACTAACAGATGTTCTTAGCGAATTTTGCTTATTGGATCCATATTCAGATAGAAAATGATTTTTTTTCTACTGTCCTGATTTGGCAGAGGGAGAGAGAACATATTTATCCACTTTTTCTTCAAATCACATCACACGTGACGGGTTGGAAAATATAGGTTATTGCTATTTTGCATGTCTTGAGGAGGGTAGAAAAAAGAATGAGCCAAGAAAAGCGCCCGCAGTTGAAGAAATCCTTAAATTAACACGGATTGGTCAGAAACAGCTTATGTTTCTTTCTCTGACTCCAGCTTTGAACGCTTGGATTTCTCTAAGTTTTTATCCAATTGCCAGATTTCTTTTTGTAGAATATTCGACTTGTTGTCGACTAACAGATGTTTTTAGCGAATTTTGCATATTGGTCCCTTATAAAGATAGAAAAGTATTTTTTGTTCTGCTGTCCCGATTCGGCCAAGGGGAGAGAGAACATATTTATCAACTTTTTCTTCAAATCTCATCACACGTCAGGTAGGAAAATATAGGTTATTGCTATTTTGCATGTCTTGAGGAGATAGAAAAAAGAATGTGCCAAGAATAGCTCCCGTAGTTGAAGAACTCCTTAAATTACCACGGGTCGGTCAGAAACAACTTATGTTTTTTTCTTTGACTCCAACATTGAACGCTTGGATCTCTATAAGTTTTTATCCAATTGTCAGATTTCTTTTTGTAAAATATTCTCCTTGTTGTCGACTAATAGATGTTCTCAGCGAATTTTGCATATGGGACGCATATTCAGATAGAAAATATTTTTTTGTTCTGCTGTCCAGATTCTGCCAAGGAGAGAGAGAACATATTTATCAACATTTTCTTCAAATCTCATCACACGTGAGGGGTAGAAAAAGATAGGTTATTGTCATTTTGCATGTCTTGAGGAGATAGAAAAAAATATGAGCCAAGAATAGCGCCCGTAGTTGAAGAAATCCGTAAATTACGACAGGTTTGTCAGAAATAGCTTATATTTTTTTCTCTCACTCCAACTTTGAATGCTTCGATCTCTCTCAGTTTTTATCGAATTGCAAGATTTATTTTTGTAAAATGCTCTCCTTATTGTCGACTAACAGATGTTCTTAGAGAACTTTGCTTATTGGACCCTTATTCAGATAGAAAATGATTTTTTGTTCTACTGTCCAGATTCGGCCAACTGGAGAGAGAACATATTGATCAACTTTTTCTTCAAATGTCATCACACGTAAGGAGTAGGAAAATATAGGTTATTCTTATGTTGCATGTCTTGAGGAGATAGAAAAAAGAATGAGCCAAGAATAGCGCCCGTATTTGAAAAAATCCTTAAATTACCACAGGTTAATCAGAAACTGCTTATGTTTTTTTTCCTGTGACTCCAACTTTGAACGCTCAGATCTCTCTAAACTTTTAACCAATTTCCGGATTTCTTTTTGTAAAATATTCTCCTTGTCATCGACTAACAGATGTTCTTAGCGAATTTTGCATATTCGACCCATATGAAGTTAGAAAATGATTTTTTGTTCAGCTGTCCAGATTCAGCCAAGGGCGGAGATAACATATTTGTCAACTTTTTCTTGCAAATCTCATCACACGTGAGGGGTAGAAAAAGATGGGTTATTGTTATTTTGCTTGTCTTGAGAAGATAGAAAAAAGAATGAGTCAACAATATCGCCCGTAGTAGAAGAAAACCTTAAATTACCACGGGTTGGTCAGAAACAACCTATGTTTTTTTCTCTGACTCCAACTTTGAACGCTTGGATCTCTCAAAGTTTTTATCCAATTGCCAGATTTCATTTTGTAAAATATTCGCCTTGTTGTTGACTAACAGATCTTCTTAGCGAATTTTGCTTATTGGACCCTTATTCAGTTAAAAATTGATTTTTTGTTCTACTGTCCAGATTCGGCTAAGTGGAGAGAGAACATAGTTATCAACTTTTTTTTCAAATCTCATCACACGTGAGGGGTAGGAAAATATAGGTTGTTCCTATTTTGCATTTCTTGAGGAGATCAAAAAATGAATGTGCCAAGAATAGCTCCCGTAGTTCAAGAACTCCTTAAATTACCACGGGTTGGTCTGAAATGACTTATGTTTTTTTCTCTCACTCCAACTTTGAAGGCTTGGATCACCCTAAGTTTTTATCCAATTGACAGATTTCTTTTTGTAAAAGATTCTCTTTGTTGTCGAATAACAGATGTTCCTAGCGAATTTTGCATATTGGACCCATTTTCAGATAGAAAATGATTTCTTGTTCTGCTGTCGAGATTTGGCCAACGGGAGAGAGAACATAGTTACCCACTTTTTCTTCAAATCTTATCACACGTGAGGTGTAGGAAAAGATAGGTTAATGTTATTTACATGTCTTCTGGAGATAGAAAAAGGAATGAGCAAAGAATAGCTCCCGTAATTGAAGAATTCCTTAAATTACCACGGGTTGGTCAGAAACAACTTATGTTCTTTTCTCTGACTCCAACTTTGAACGCTTGGATCTCTCTAAGTTTTTATCCAATTGCCAGATTTCTTTTTTTAGAATATTCGCCTTGTTGTCGACTAACAGATGTTTTTAGCGAATTTTGCATATTTGTCCCTTATAAAGATAGAAAATGATTTTTTGTTCTGCTATCCTGATTCGGCCAAGGTGAGAGAGAACCTATTTATCAACTGTTTCTTCAAATCTCATCACACGTGAGGGTAGGAAGATATAGGTTCTTGCTATTTTGCATGTCTTGAGGAGATAGAAAAAAAATGTGCCATGAATAGCTCCCGTAGTTGAAGAACTCCTTAAATTACCACGGGTTGGTCAGAAACAACTTATGTTTTTTTCTCTGACTCCAACTTTGAACGCTTGGATCTCTCTAAGTTTTTATCCAATTGCCAGATTTCTTTTTGTAAAATATTCTCCATGTTGTCGACAAACAGATGTTCTCAGCGAATTTTGCATATTGGACGCATATTCAGATAGAAGATAATTTTTTGTTCTGCTGTCCTGATTCGGCAAAGGGGAGAGAGAACATATTTATCAACTTTTTCTTCAAATCACATCACACGTGAGGGGTTGGAAAATATGGGTTATTGCTATTTTACATATCTTGAGGAGGTAGAAAAAAGAATGAGCCAAGAATAGCGCCCGTAGTTGACGAAATCCTTAAATTGCCACGGGTTGGTCAGAAACAGCTTATGTTTTTTTCTCTGACTCCAACTTTGAACGCTTGGATTTCTCTAAGTTTTTATCCAATTGCCAGATTTCTTTTTGTAGAATATTCGCCTTGTTGTCGACTAACAGATGTTTTTAGCGAATTTTACATATTGGACCCCTATTCAGATGGAAATTTTTTTTTTGTTCTGGTGTCCTGATTCGGCCAAGGCGGAGAGAACATATTTATCAACTTTTTCTTCTAATCTCATCACACGTGAGGGTAGGAAAATATAGGTTATTGCAGTTTTGTAGGAAAATATAGGGTAGAAAAAAGAATGTGCCAAGAAGAGCGCCCATAATTGGAGAACTCCCTAAATTACCACGGGTTGGTCAGAAACAACCTATGTTTTTTTCTCTGACTCCAACTTTGAACGCTCGGATCTCTCTAAGTTTTTATCCAATTGCCAGATTTCTTTTTATAAAATATTCTCCATGTTGTCGACTAACAGATGTTCTCAGCGAATTTTGCATATTAGACGCATATTCAGATAGAAAATGATTTTTTGTTCTGCTGTCCAGATTCTGCCAAGGGGAGAGAGAACATATTTATCAACATTTTCTTCAAATCTCATCACATGTGAGGGGTAGAAAAAGATAGGTTATTGTTCTTTTGCATGTGTTGAGAAGCTAGAAAAAAATATTAGCCAAGAATAACGCCCGTAGTTGAAGAAATTCGTAAATTACGACAGGTTTGTGAGAAACGGCTTATATTTTTTTCTCTGACTCCAAATTTGAATGCTTCGATCTCTCTAAGTTTTTATCGAATGGCAACATTTATTTTTGTAAAATGTTCTACTTGTAGTCGAATAACAGATGTTCTTAGAGAATTTGCTTATTGGACCCTTATTCAGATAGAAAATGATATTTTGTTCTACTGTCCAGATTCGACCAATTGGAGAGAGAACATATTTGTCAACTTTTGTTTTCAAATCTCATCACACGTGAGGGGTAGAAAAAGATAGGTTATTGTTATTTTGCATGTCTTGAGGAGATAGAAGAAAGAATGAGTCAAGAATATCGCCCGTAGTTGAAGAAATCCTTAAAATACTACGGGTTGGTCAGAAACAGCCTATGTATTTTTCTCTGACTCCAACTTTGAACGCTTGGATCTCTCTATGTTTTTATCCAATTTTCAGATTTCATTTTGCAAAATATTCGCCTTGTTGTTGACTAACAGATGTTCTTAGCAAATTTTGCTTATTGGACCCTTATTCAGTTAGAAATTGATTTTTTGTTCTATTGTCCAGATTCGGCCAATTGGAGAGAGAACATATTTATCAACTTTTTTTTCAAATCTCATCACACGTGAGGGGTATAAAAAGATAGATTATTGTTATTTTGCATGTCTTTAGGAGATAGAAAAAAGAATGTGCCAAGAATTGCTCCCGTAGTTGAAGAACTCCTTAAATTACCACGGGTTGGTCTGAAACAACTTATGTATTTTTCTCTCACTCCAACTTTGAACGCTTGGATCTCCCAAAGTTTTTATCCAATTGCCAGATTTCTTTTTGTAAAAGATTCTCTTTGTTGTCGAATAACAGATGTTCCTAGCGAATTTTCCATATTAGACCCATATTCAGATAGAAAATGATTTGTTGTTCTGCTGTCCAGATTCGGCAATCGGGAGAGAGAACGTAGTTATCAACTTTTTCTTCAAATCTTATCACACGTGAGGGGTAGGAAAAGATAGGTTATTGTTGTTTACATCTCTTCACGAGATACAAAAAGGAATGAGCAAAGAATAGCTCCCGTAGTTGAAGAACTCCTTAAATTACCACGGGTTGGTCAGAAACAACTTATGTATTTTTCTCTCACTCTAAGTTTGAACGCTTGGATCTCTCTAAGTTTTTATCCAATTGCCAGATTTTTTTTTGTAAAATATTTGCCTTGTTGTTGACTAACTGAGGTTCTAAGCGAATTTTGCATATTGGACACTTATAAAGATAAAAAATAATTTTTATTCTGATGTCCTGATTCGTCCAAGCGGAGAGAGAACATATTTCTCAAATTTTTCTTCGAATCTCATCACACGTGAGGGTTAGGAAAAGGTAGGTTATTGCTATTTTGCATGTCTCGAGGAGATAGAAAAAAGAATGTGCCAAGAATAGCGCCCGTAGTTGAAGAAATCCTTAAATTAACACGGATTGGTCAGAAACAGCTTATGTTTTTTTCCCTGACTCCAGTTTTGAACGCTCGGATTTCTCTAAGTTTTTATCCAATTGCCAGATTTCTTTTTGTAGAATATTCGACTTGTTGTCTACTAACTGATGTTTTTAGCGAGTTCTGCATATTGGTCCCTTATAAAGATAGAAAAGTATTTTTTTGTTCTGCTGTCCCGATTCGGCCAAGGGGAGAGAGAACATATTTATCAACTTTTTCTTCAAATCTTATCACACGTCAGGTAGGAAAATATAGATTATTGCTATTTTGCATGTCTTGAGGAGATAGAAAAAAGAATGTGCCAAGAATAGCTCCCGTAGTTGAAGAACTCCTTAAATTACCACGGGTTGGTCAGAAACAACTTATGTTTTTTTCTCTGACTCCAACATTGAACGCTTGGATCTCTCTAAGTTTTTATCCAATTGCCATATTTCTTTTTGTAAAAGATTCTTTTTGTTGTTGACTAACAGATGTTCTTAGCGAATTTTGCTTATTGGATCCATATTCAGATAGAAAATGATTTTTTTTCTACTGTCCTGATTTGGCAGAGGGAGAGAGAACATATTTATCAACTTTTTCTTCAAATCACATCACACGTGACGGGTTGGAAAATATAGGTTATTGCTATTTTGCATGTCTTGAGGAGGTAGAAAAAAGAATGAGCCAAGAAAAGCGCCCGCAGTTGAAGAAATCCTTAAATTAACACGGATTGGTCAGAAACAGCTTATGTTTCTTTCTCTGACTCCAGCTTTGAACGCTTGGATTTCTCTAAGTTTTTATCCAATTGCCAGATTTCTTTTTGTAGAATATTCGACTTGTTGTCGACTAACAGATGTTTTTAGCGAATTTTGCATATTGGTCCCTTATAAAGATAGAAAAGTATTTTTTGTTCTGCTGTCCCGATTCGGCCAAGGGGAGAGAGAACATATTTATCAACTTTTTCTTCAAATCTCATCACACGTCAGGTAGGAAAATATAGGTTATTGCTATTTTGCATGTCTTGAGGAGATAGAAAAAAGAATGTGCCAAGAATAGCTCCCGTAGTTGAAGAACTCCTTAAATTACCACGGGTTGGTCAGAAACAACTTATGTTTTTTTCTCTGACTCCAACATTGAACGCTTGGATCTCTATAAGTTTTTATCCAATTGTCAGATTTCTTTTTGTAAAATATTCTCCTTGTTGTCGACTAATAGATGTTCTCAGCGAATTTTGCATATGGGACGCATATTCAGATAGAAAATATTTTTTTGTTCTGCTGTCCAGATTCTGCCAAGGAGAGAGAGAACATATTTATCAACATTTTCTTCAAATCTCATCACACGTGAGGGGTAGAAAAAGATAGGTTATTGTCATTTTGCATGTCTTGAGGAGATAGAAAAAAATATGAGCCAAGAATAGCGCCCGTAGTTGAAGAAATCCGTAAATTACGACAGGTTTGTCAGAAATAGCTTATATTTTTTTCTCTCACTCCAACTTTGAATGCTTCGATCTCTCTCAGTTTTTATCGAATTGCAAGATTTCTTTTTGTAAAATGCTCTCCTTATTGTCGACTAACAGATGTTCTTAGAGAACTTTGCTTATTGGACCCTTATTCAGATAGAAAATGATTTTTTGTTCTACTGTCCAGATTCGGCCAAGTGGAGAGAGAACATATTGATCAACTTTTTCTTCAAATGTCATCACACGTAAGGGGTAGGAAAATATAGGTTATTCTTATGTTGCATGTCTTGAGGAGATAGAAAAAAGAATGAGCCAAGAATAGCGCCCGTATTTGAAAAAATCCTTAAATTACCACAGGTTAATCAGAAACAGCTTATGTTTTTTTTCCTGTGACTCCAACTTTGAACGCTCAGATCTCTCTAAACTTTTATCCAATTTCCGGATTTCTTTTTGTAAAATATTCTCCTTGTCATCGACTAACAGATGTTCTTAGCGAATTTTGCATATTCGACCCATATGAAGTTAGAAAATGATTTTTTGTTCAGCTGTCCAGATTCAGCCAAGGGCGGAGATAACATATTTGTCAACTTTTTCTTTCAAATCTCATCACACGTGAGGGGTAGAAAAAGATGGGTTATTGTTATTTTTCATGTCTTGAGAAGATAGAAAAAAGAATGAGTCAACAATATCGCCCGTAGTTGAAGAAAACCTTAAATTACCACGGGTTGGTCAGAAACAACCTATGTTTTTTTCTCTGACTCCAACTTTGAACGCTTGGATCTCTCAAAGTTTTTATCCAATTGCCAGATTTCATTTTGTAAAATATTCGCCTTGTTGTTGACTAACAGATCTTCTTAGCGAATTTTACTTATTGGACCCTTATTCAGTTAAAAATTGATTTTTTGTTCTACTGTCCAGATTCGGCTAAGTGGAGAGAGAACATAGTTATCAACTTTTTTTTCAAATCTCATCACACGTGAGGGGTAGGAAAATATAGGTTGTTCCTATTTTGCATGTCTTGAGGAGATCAAAAAATGAATGTGCCAAGAATAGCTACCGTAGTTCAAGAACTCCTTAAATTACCACGGGTTGGTCTGAAACGACTTATGTTTTTTTCTCTCACTCCAACTTTGAAGGCTTGGATCTCCCTAAGTTTTTATCCAATTGACAGATTTCTTTTTGTAAAAGATTCTCTTTGTTGTCGAATAACAGATGTTCCTAGCGAATTTTGCATATTGGACCCATTTTCAGATAGAAAATGATTTCTTGTTCTGCTGTCGAGATTCGGCCAACGGGAGAGAGAACATAGTTACCCACTTTTTCTTCAAATCTTATCACACGTGAGGTGTAGGAAAAGATAGGTTAATGTTATTTACATGTCTTCTGGAGATAGAAAAAGGAATGAGCAAAGAATAGCTCCCGTAATTGAAGAATTCCTTAAATTACCACGGGTTGGTCAGAAACAACTTATGTTCTTTTCTCTGACTCCAACTTTGAACGCTTGGATCTCTCTAAGTTTTTATCCAAATGCCAGATTTCTTTTTTTAGAATATTCGCCTTGTTGTCGACTAACAGATGTTTTTAGCGAATTTTGCATATTTGTCCCTTATAAAGATAGAAAATGATTTTTTGTTCTGCTGTCCTGATTCGGCCAAGGTGAGAGAGAACCTATTTATCAACTTTTTCTTCAAATCTCATCACACGTGAGGGTAGGAAGATATAGGTTCTTGCCATTTTGCATGTCTTGAGGAGATAGAAAAAAAATGTGCCATGAATAGCTCCCGTAGTTGAAGAACTCCTTAAATTACCACGGGTTGGTTAGAAACAACTTATGTTTTTTTCTCTGACTCCAACTTTGAACGCTTGGATCTCTCTAAGTTTTTATCCAATTGCCAGATTTCTTTTTGTAAAATATTCTCCATGTTGTCGACAAACAGATGTTCTCAGCGAATTTTGCATATTGGACGCATATTCAGATAGAAAATAATTTTTTGTTCTGCTGTCCTGATTCGGCAAAGGGGAGAGAGAACATATTTATCAACTTTTTCTTCAAATCACATCACACGTGAGGGGTTGGAAAATATGGGTTATTGCTATTTTACATATCTTGAGGAGGTAGAAAAAAGAATGAGCCAAGAATAGCGCCCGTAGTTGACGAAATCCTTAAATTGCCACGGGTTGGTCAGAAACAGCTTATGTTTTTTTCTCTGACTCCAACTTTGAACGCTTGGATTTCTCTAAGTTTTTATCCAATTGCCAGATTTCTTTTTGTAGAATATTCGCCTTGTTGTCGACTAACAGATGTTTTTAGCGAATTTTGCATATTGGACCCTTATTCAGATGGAAATATTTTTTTTTGTTCTGGTGTCCTGATTCGGCCAAGGCGGAGAGAACATATTTATCAACTTTTTCTTCTAATCTCATCACACGTGAGGGTAGGAAAATATAGGTTATTGCAGTTTTGTAGGAAAATATAGGGTAGAAAAAAGAATGTGCCAAGAAGAGCGCCCATAATTGGAGAACTCCCTAAATTACCACGGGTTGGTCAGAAACAACCTATGTTTTTTTCTCTGACTCCAACTTTGAACGCTCGGATCTCTCTAAGTTTTTATCCAATTGCCAGATTTCTTTTTATAAAATATTCTCCATGTTGTCGACTAACAGATGTTCTCAGCGAATTTTGCATATTAGACGCATATTCAGATAGAAAATGATTTTTTGTTCTGCTGTCCAGATTCTGCCAAGGGGAGAGAGAACATATTTATCAACATTTTCTTCAAATCTCATCACATGTGAGGGGTAGAAAAAGATAGGTTATTGTTCTTTTGCATTTGTTGAGAAGCTAGAAAAAAATATTAGCCAAGAATAACGCCCGTAGTTGAAGAAATTCGTAAATTACGACAGGTTTGTGAGAAACGGCTTATATTTTTTTCTCTGACTCCAACTTTGAATGCTTCGATCTCTCTAAGTTTTTATCGAATGGCAACATTTATTTTTGTAAAATGTTCTACTTGTTGTCGAATAACAGATGTTCTTAGAGAATTTGCTTATTGGACCCTTATTCAGATAGAAAATGATATTTTGTTCTACTGTCCAGATTCGACCAATTGGAGAGAGAACATATTTGTCAACTTTTGTTTTCAAATCTCATCACACGTGAGGGGTAGAAAAAGATAGGTTATTGTTATTTTGCATGTCTTGAGGAGATAGAAAAAAGAATGAGTCAAGAATATCGCCCGTAGTTGAAGAAATCCTTAAAATACTACGGGTTGGTCAGAAACAGCCTATGTATTTTTCTCTGACTCCAACTTTGAACGCTTGGATCTCTCTAAGTTTTTATCCAATTTTCAGATTTCATTTTGTAAAATATTCGCCTCTTTGTTGACTAACAGATGTTCTTAGCAAATTTTTCTTATTGGACCCTTATTCAGTTAGAAATTGATTTTTTGTTCTATTGTCCAGATTCGGCCAATTGGAGAGAGAACATATTTATCAACTTTTTTTTCAAATCTCATCACACGTGAGGGGTATAAAAAGATAGATTATTGTTATTTTGCATGTCTTTAGGAGATAGAAAAAAGAATCTGCCAAGAATAGCTCCCGTAGTTGAAGAACTCCTTAAATTACCACGGGTTGGTCTGAAACAACTTATGTATTTTTCTCTCACGCCAACTTTGAACGCTTGGATCTCCCAAAGTTTTTATCCAATTGCCAGATTTCTTTTTGTAAAAGATTCTCTTTGTTGTCGAATAACAGATGTTCCTAGCGAATTTTCCATATTAGACCCATATTCAGATAGAAAATGATTTGTTGTTCTGCTGTCCAGATTCGGCAACCGGGAGAGAGAACGTAGTTATCAACTTTTTCTTCAAATCTTATCACACGTGAGGGGTAGGAAAAGATAGGTTATTGTTGTTTACATCTCTTCACGAGATAGAAAAAGGAATGAGCAAAGAATAGCTCCCGTAGTTGAAGAACTCCTTAAATTACCACGGGTTGGTCAGAAACAACTTATGTATTTTTCTCTCACTCTAAGTTTGAACGCTTGGATCTCTCTACGTTTTTATCGAATTGCCAGATTTCTTTTTGTAAAATATTCTCCTTGTTGTCGACTAACAGATGTTCTTAGCAAATTTTGATGTTCTTAGCAAATATTCTACAAAAAGAAATCTGGCAATTGGATAAAAACTTAGAGAGATCCAAGCGTTCAAATTTGGAGTCAGAGAAAAAGACATAAGCTGTTTCTGACCAACCCGTGATAATTTAAGGATTTCTTCAACTACGGACGTTATTCTTGGCTCATTCCTTTTTCTATCTCCTCAAGACATGCAAAATAACAATTTCCAGCACATGCCCGTTGAGAACGGAATAGTTCCGTTGAGAACGGAATAGTTCCGTTCCCAACGGAATAAGGCTGAATTTTGCGGAAACCTTAATTTTTGTTATACAAGGAATTTAATATGTAAATATGGTATGAGCTTTAGATCTATGATTGTTCTGTGATGTAATCTTGTGTGTGAATGCTTGTAATTTTATTTAATATCTATGGCAGCCGGTGAGTTGTCCAAAGTTGTAATTATGGCAACCTGTGAGTTGTCCAAAATTGTAAATTACTAGTTGTTAGGAAAGATATTATATCAAGACTACAAGGTAAGGATCTTGACGCGATCTTCGGAAGATGGCATTGGATCTTTGCACACACTCAACGAAGGGTTCGTTGAAGATTACTCCTGCAATCTAAAAGATAGATCTAGGATTAAGAACCTCATGATCGCTCGTGAGGAATAGGCTCATACCATATTTAACTTAGTTTCTGTGTTGTTTAATTTTAAAATCTAAAAATAGAATCCTTCAGAATATTAAGTAATGAAGTGCCTCCCATGTCACTGTAACCCTCAGTACTCAGACAGTTTTCCACATGGGTCATGCCGGAGCTGGGCGTGTGGGGGATTGTCTGTGGAAGGGGGCACGCGGGAAGCAGTAACTAGCACAGGTCATGCCTGAGCTGAGTGTGCTAGAAACTACTTTGCCGATATTCATACATGGTTAAACTTAACTGGGCAAGCAAGTCGGACTTGGGCTCAGGGCACAAGATGGGATAATCCACCGAGTATAAGATATTCATTCCATAAAAGGCAAGAGTTGCATATGATGCAATTAGAAAGTATTCCTACCAAAATAGTTGAGCATTAAGGGTTGCGCCGGAGCGTACTTACTGCTCAATGAAATACGGATCTTGACTCACTATTAAACTTCACTCAGTTGAATGTTTCCGAATCAATACTACTGAAGGTGTTTGATTTGAAGAAAAATAGTGAAAGTATAATATATGAAACAAAATTAGAATAATTCTAAATAATAAACTTTACATTGCATATTAAACTTGTAGAATGAGTTCGAAATTTATGAACTTGCGATCTATCCTTGAGAAGGATAAGCTCGATGGCACAAACTTCCCTGAATGGTTCAGGACTCTGAGAATTATTCTCAAGAGTGAAGGAAAGTTGTATGTCCTTGAGACACCCATCCCAAATCCACCACCTTCGACCGCTTCTAGAGTCGTTCAAGATACTTATCAGAAGTGTATTGATGATTCTGATAAAGTAGCCTGGATGATGTTAACAGGAATGAAACCTAAGCTTCAGAAGCAGATAGGTTTTATGGATGCCTATGATATGATCAAGGCGCTTAAGGAAATGTTCCGAAAGCAGGCTAGTATTCAGCGCTACAAGGTCACCAAGTTATTAATCAAGAGCAAGATGGCTCAGGGCTCCTCTGTGGATACTCATGTGTTCAAGATGAGAAGCCACATTGTTTACTTAGAGAGACTTGGTTCGCCCATTCCAAGAGAATTCGTGGTTGACATGATTCTTGGATCGCGTCCTCTGAGCTTTGATTTGTTCATTACTGAATATCATAAGCGTCGGATGGAGACGTCAATCACGGAATTGCATAAGATGCTTAAACAGGCAGAGAAGGACATAGAGGCAAGAGTTGTCATTAATACCCTCAGGATTGAAAGGGAAAGGGAGTTGAATAGACAGGCCGCATGGGAGAGCTGGATCAAGAGTGAAGGCAAAGAGTTGCTTAAACCTGAGGAATCGGAAGAAGTGATTGCATGTTCTATGCGTGATCACTGGAGAAGAGGATGTAAGATATGTCAAGAAGAAGAATCAATGGCTGCCATTTCAGGTATTCCTCTTCCTAAATCTCAACTTGGATATTGGATATCCACTGTAATTCACACATTTTGAATGTGCAGGATATTACTCAGAAGTAGAAGATTAGCTAGAGGAGAAGTCAACATACAAGTGGGGAATGAAGCAAGCGTTGCTACATTAGCTCTAAAACTTTGTTGACTTAGCCATTGTGGACTTGTAATGAAATAAATGTTATTTCGACGTTAGCGTCAAAATGGTTGTAAAATTTATTATTTGGAATAATAAAATTTTCCTGGATTTGTCTATTTGAAATGTTCACTTAGAAAATAACATTTATATGCTAAATAATAAGTCCATTGATTACATACCTCTAGCAATGTCATCTAAGTCACAAAATAAGAATCGCATTTCTAAAACTCCACCCTATGTGGAAAGTTTGACTCACTGGATCTAGGATCAATTGAGACGTGCGAATTTTATTTCTCGAACAGGATGACAAGAATGGGCAACCATCAGAAAGTTGATGGGTTAGTTTGTTGAGTCTCATGCATATAGATGCACGAGAGACAAAAAGCAAGCCGGCTAGAAATAAGGAATATCAGAATTTCATATTGAAGTGTTTTAAGTAAAAGGTTTACTTAATGAAACACAAAATATTTGAAATGTTCAAAGTATTTAAGAATGAAATTCGATATCATCTTGACAAGATAATAAGAGTACTTCGATCAGATCGAAGTGGCAAGTATTTGAGTCAATAGTTTGACAACTATCTTAGAAATTATGAAAAGGGTTTCACAATTAATTCTATATGCAGCATCTCACGATGTGCACATAAAGAAGAAAATAAAACTTATTGGATAAGATTCAGTCTATGCCTCCGAGATTCTTATAGGTTTATACTCTTGAATATACTAAACACTGAATATCATAAGGTTCAAATGGACACCATATGTGATATGGGTTTGGAATAGTCCCAAATTGTCTTTAAAGGTTGAAATACGACTCGTGTCAAAAGGTTGACGATGTCAACACAACAATCTCATAAATATTTGTTGAATATCAATTTGATATTGTTTTACATCCATTACAAGTTCAAATTGTTTGCTACTCATAATTCAGATTTCTCTAAAAGAGATCTCATCTCCTAAAGAAGCAGTGGGAGTGTAATACATCTTGAAAGGTTCGAGATCCACATACTAGTGATGAACCATTAATGAGGCTATCAAGAAGTTGATAAGGCTATACTTGAAACATAAAGTCCTCCTCACAGACCTGGTAGACATTAGGCTAAGAGATATGATCTCTCATAAAAGATGATCATAGAGGATGAGTAGACTTTCTACCGAGGAGACTGTGAAGAGACAATGTTCTCAAAATGGTTGGACCATGAGAACTGAGATGCAGCGCATATACAAGCAATCATGTTTGGAACTTGATTGGAGTATCAAATGGCTTGATGACCATTGCATACAGTACATGGATAACCTAAAATAGCAAAGAAAGTAGCTCTAGTATGGGCTAAAGTAAAATGACTTGCTCACTTGTTGCTATTACGAATTCTAACTTCCATAGCACAATGCGATTGTGAATGATGGAATAAGGATATAAAACTCACATTCCTTTATAGGAACTTTACTGTGGATGTATCTTCGATACATGGCAAGAGTTTTATGATCACAAGAATTCTGAAAGGTTACAGACTTCGAATTCATGAATGGATTAAAGCAAGCATCTCAGGATGAATCTATTTGACAAAGTAAATTGAAGAATTTGACTTAATCGAAATTGATAAGACCACATCAGTTTCAAGAAATTCAGTGGAAGTATGATAGTCTTCTAGTATTACAACAAAGAACCTTCACATCCAAATAATTGGGAATTGAAGTCTATCTAGAGAAATACATTGGTAAAATATTGAAAAAATTCAATACGCAAGAAATGTTCTTGCTTACGATGGTCAAAAGAATGATGAAAGACATACGAATGAAATTCTATGCCTTCGGCCATATATTGAAGTGTTCAATATGCAAGAAAGAGTTCTTGCTTATGGCATTCACTTGAACAATACAAGGATATAAGAATTAGAATCTATACTTTCGATCACATGTATTGAATGTTCAATATGCAAGAAAGAGTTCTTGCTTATGGCATTCATTTGAACAATACAAGGATATAAGAATTAGATTCTATACTTTCGATCATATGTATTGAATATTCAATATGCAAGAAAGAGTTCTTGGTTTTGGTACTAATATGAGCAATGAAAGGCACATGAATTGGATTCTATACTTTCAACAATATATTGAAGGAGTTCAATATGCAAGAAAGAATTCTTGCCTATAACGTTCATATAATGAAGACATATCATCCGTTTATAGAAATGTTCAATGTACAAGAAACAGTTCTTAGAAACGGGATGAATAAGATTCTTCAAGCCATACAATGTTGTAAACCGCGTAAAACCGTCGTTAAATTTCACATAATTTAAAAATATTTATAATTTTCCCTAACTTTACTCTTAAGTGTATATGTGGTCTTTTGAGTTTTAGGGGTCGAACACAAGGAGAATGGCCTTGAGATATTACAATTCTTTTCAAAAGTAGGTTTTGTTTGTTCAAATGTAGTAGATTGTTTAAGAAGGTTAATGATGTATTAGATGGAATTTAATCAAGTTCGTACACAATTCTTTTGAAAATTCTTTAATAATAGTTCCAAATGTCCAAAAGTTGCGAATGATATGTCAATGAAAACTAGAGAATGAGATCTTCACAATGCAAAGTAAATCAATTATCACTTTTGTTCATATTTTTATGTAATTTTCGTTTTAATCTACACTTTTCACAATCAATCAACAGAAATTTTCATAAAATCACAGAAATTCGAAAATTACTTCAAAAATTACCAAACTGTAACAGAAATTAGGAAGGCAAGTACAGATTATGTGGTAAAAATCTCAGATCAAAAAGATTGATATTCCAAAAGTTATGGTCAAAACTCAGAACATATAACAGAATTAGACAGAGAATGGTATGTGTTGCTAAAAGAGGGTGTAATTCAAATTTTATCCAAACAACAATTCAATTAAAATTCATTGAGAAACTACACTTCAAAATGATTTACTGAGACTTAGATTTTTTATTTATAGGATTTTTTTACTAATTTCTAAAAATCGTAGAAAAACAGACAGATTCAAAAATCAAGAATAGAAAATTTAAAAAGATCAAAACTTTGAACAGATTTTATCTTACAAATTTAACATAAAAGCATTGGGCACATTTTATATGAAAGTTGTTCTAAAATATCTAAAGAAACACAAAATATTTTTTTTTATAATTTTCTTTGATCAGATCTGAAGTCAAACAATTTTTTACTGAAACTGACAGAAACAAATTACAGAAAAATGTATTTTTGAATTTAGAGGATAAAAGTAGGGATTTTTAAGGCAATTTTATCAAGAATTGTATCATTAATCACAAAATATTCAATTTATCAGATTTGGAACAAGTTTGAATTATTTCCAACCAGAAAAACTCAGCAAATAGATCAAAATTTCAGATCAAACACCAGTCAACCAACTAGTGTTTGATCTCAATTTTTGAACTAAAAACTTCACTAAATCAAGCAAAAACCTCAACCAAGATTCAAGATGATAAAATGGACTAACATGCAGGAAAATTCAGTTCTAAATGACCTAATTAATTCAACCAAATCGATTAAATCAAGAAAAACCAGATTAAACAGCACATTATGAACAGTAACCAAATCAGTCAATTACTTCAAATTAAAGCAAGATTTCAAACAATTCAATCACAAAAGGCCTATCCCTACAAGATTCTACTCACACATGATAAGATCAACCGAAATTAGGCATGTGTTCATCATATTTTTTTACAAATTGGATCTTGTGATCTAAAATTGAATACAAGAGATTAAATGAAAATTGGATCAAACCGAGACGTAGAAGATCAACCAGAAGCTTCCTTGAGTCGATTTGAACCTCCAATTGATGCTTGATCCAGCCGGAACCGATCAATTGCCTTTTTCACCAAAATCAGCCCGAATTGGTGAATTTTCACTCAAACTCGAAAATTGAAGCTCGAAAAGCTCTGAGATTCAGTAATGGAGTTACTGAAACTCAAAGAAGATGATTGGAGAGTGGTGTGTTGAAAGAATTTGGAGAATGGAAGAATGAATTATCATGAATGGGTTGATCGGTCTAATTTATAGAGAGACTGGTCTGGAGAGTGGGGGACAAACCGAGCGATTCCATTGGCTCAGGCAGATCAAGTGGGGTGTACTGAAGATCTGGACGAAATTTCGTTGAATTTGGTTGAGAGTTGGCCGAGATTCAGGCGGAAAATTTATGCTCTGTTTGGCGAAGAATGCTTCAGATCGGATCCGAAATGAAGTACTAACGGTTAAGACTGTTGTTTCTCTGACTGACGGGCCCCACTGGATTTGCTGCGCTGAAACGGGTCACAAATCGCGTGAAACGAGTCGCGTGCTGTTCTTCAGAATAGCGCTGAGTTTTTGAACGTCTTTTGATCTTTTACGGCGGAACGGGTCGAACACGCGTGAAACGGGTCATTCTGAGCGAGAATGGCGCTGAATTCATTTTGAACGAAGATTGCTTGATCTTCTGTGGATCGCGAGCTACAGCCGGTCCTAAAACGAAGCTCTGACAGACTAGTGTGAAACGAATATGTATTTTGGATCCAATTTCGCGTTGATTTTCAGACCCGTTTTCGCTTCTTCTTCAATCCGTGAGTTGAGCTCGCACGGTTCTTCACTTCTGCTCGTGTTCTCACTCCCAATGGCTTCCTCTCATTGCCACGAATCTACAGAGCTTTGAAACGCAGAAAATGGTTGAGAGTTCATCGAGTTTTCCTCATTTTTCTCCCGTTCAGTTCGTTTCCGCCATTGATGGCTGTTCGAGCTTCAAGGTCGCTCTTTGAGCAGCGGCAGCTCAAACCAGAGCTCAGGCTTCCTTCCTCACTTCCTCACGATGCTCTGCGTTGCGTTTTATGCGTCAATTCTTGCACATGCCTCATATTTTTTAGCAATAATTTACCGCCAACTTTGGTCTCCAAAATCACGTCTCCCATGCCAATAATTTTGCACACCCCTTGATTAAATATGGAAGATTTTGATGCCCATCTCAAAATAACAGAGAAGAGGCTTGTACTGTTGTTGCTACTTATTTTCTGAACAAATGGACTTGAACTAGATGTAAAAGATGAAGATTTCTCTAAAGGAGACTAGAATTTCACTGGAAAAAATAGAAAATGATCAAGTTGTAAGATCCGACGATTTCTCATCACGAGAGAGTAATCAATCAATGAAAGGTGACAAAGGTCCGATCTGTCTTGAATTTTCATCAAATAGGTTTTAAGCTGCAAGTCCCCAGTTATGTTTCAATTGAATCTAAAAATTAACAGAAATTTAAATCGATCTAAAAATTCACCTGGTTGTTCAATGGAGGATGAAGGAATGCTCGTCACCAACAACCGAATCAGACGGCAAGACAATATCATTAGCAGGCTTTGCGTTGCAACTGCAGCTTTGAGAGTATGAAGGGACTAGATGAGGTGAACGAGAGGAGGTGGATGCGAGAGACGCAGGACCAAGAGGAAGCTGGTGGGAGACGCAGAAGAGGGAGGCTCAAATGAGAGAGAGAATTGAGGACAGGGTAGGGAGCATTCTCTATTTTCCATGGCGAGATCTTTCCATCTCTCTTTCCATTTCTCTTTCCATTTCCGAAGCAGGGAGGTAGAAGAGAAACTACCGTTTTTGGAGATAGACGGAAGGAGAGTTAACGGAGGGTTAAGTTTGATGAAGCTGAGATTATCATGATGAAGATCGGACGGTTGTGGAGATGATGGAACGTATTTTTTGTCCCAAGCCCATGGGGTGTCCCGCTCCCTTGCTTGATACTTGACTATATTATGTAAGGATATGAATGAGATTTTTATTTCTTATGGGGTACATAAGAAAAAATTCTTGTATTTGGAGTTGTGTCAACCGTAATTTTAATTACATGATGACACGTGTTATGACATGAGTATTTGTGGTTGGGTTAAGACTTTTTTGTCTTTAGTAGGCTGTACATGGACCGGTCTTATTCAAATATATGAGTGATTGTGTCTGGTTTATGAAGAAGAGATTGTTACTTCCACCACACTAAAAAATTTGAGCTTCTTATCATTTATATACTTACACATAATTGTTACTGTAGAATAATATCATGGTTCAACGTGCCCAATGAATATTGATCGGGCCTCTCTTCCATAACAGATATATCAACATGTGTCAGCTTGACAGTAAATCCAAATTGTGATGAACGGTTCAGATTAATGGGGTGTGTGGTGGTGACACGTGGCAGGAAAAACATGACCAACTTTTATATATAGTAGTATAAACACATAATTGTTACTGTAGGATAATATCATGGTTCAACGGGCCCAATGAATATTGACGGGGCCTCTCTTCCATAAAAGATATATCAACACGTGTCAGCTTGACAGTAAATCCAAATTGTGATGAACGGTTCAGATTAATGGGGTGTGTGGTGGGGACACGTGGCAGGAAAACATGACCAACTTTTATATATAGTAGTATAATATAATATAATGTGAGCTTGTGGGTTTTCTTCACTGGGCCTTGAAACTTTATTTTCTTAGTTCATTGAGACTCGGCCTGGAATGCGTATTTTCTGAGTTAATTTAGAGATTCAATCAACTAATGATAATTAACCATAGTAGTAGTAGTTATTTAATTTTCAACTATAATGCTTAATCCTCATTAAGCCACGTCATTAACAATTTTAATCCGTTAATTAAGCAAGATTAAATTAATCATGACCATTGATCCAGACGCATCATGACTAATTGTTTGGGTTCGTTTTTATGCAACAGTAGTAATTTCTACAAAAAAAAGACGTTATTCCAAAAGGCCAGATGAAACAAGTCTTACTATCTCATCATTTTTTGCTAACTAATCTTATAATTGAGAAATTTTAATTTTTCAGATATTTTTGTTCGTGGTGGAAGAAGATGAAGAGCATAATGCGAGGGAGTTGCCGTGATCGTAGATTTAAGAGTAATCAGACAATGACCATAGTCAGTGAATTGATGGAATTAGGTTTTTAAAGATATTACCATCATTTTGGTTATTATTAAAAAAATTGTGTGATTTATGTATTGAGAATTTTTGCTCCAGGTCATATTTGAGTTTGTTTGGATTTTTAATTTCCTAAGTGGAGCAAGGCACCAAATGTATCTCTTTTTAAGAGATTCTTCTCTTGAAACTGCACATTTGACCTTGAATTGGTTAGCTTGATTATTGAATATGCTTATGGAATTGCAGAAGTGGCATCACCCAATTCATTTTATGAAAGTTGTTAATGAGACAGTAAGTAGGAAATGGTATAACATTTAGATGTAAGGCAGATTTAATTAATTTAATTCAGAACTGACCGATTGTTTATAAAAGAGAAAGTTGAGTTAGTTGAAACTTTTGGGGTAAATTTTATAAATTCATCATTTTAAAATTAGGGGGAGAAAGTATCAAAAACAAAATTAGGACATTACTTTTTGGAAAAAGGTTCGTATTTGAAGGATTGGGGAATTTTAAATAAATTTGAATTTGAAATTATTAATGGATATTCATCGACCTTCGTGTATTATTATAATAATCAAATATTATATATAACATTCATGGCAATAACTAAATCTCTTTTCAAAGTGCTTTAAGCTGATTCTAAAAACCCTAAAACTTGATTTTATTTACGCTTGAGGGCAAGCTTGGTTTAAGTGTGGTGGAATTTGTAATGTGTATTTTTATACACATTTTTAGGGTTTTTATCATCTCAAATTCAATCATAATTCACATTAAATGTATGAAAAATGCTCATAATTCATAAAACATAATTTGAAACCTCTTAATACATTTTTGTGTGATTTTACAGGCAAAAAGGCCATAAAATGAAGAATTGGACCAAAACGCAAATAATGGGCCAAAGATGGCCAACTAAAAACCTCAAACACTCTACAAAAAACTCCCCAAACTTTTACGACAATTCAAAAACCTTCTACAACCAAGTCAAACCGAGCCAAACGCCAAAAATCGCCAAGTTGACCAAAAGTCAACTTCTCCAAAATGGGTCAAACGGTATACCAAAACGAAGAGCTCGACGAAACGAACCCAACGGTACAATCCTCGCGATCAGAAACCTTCTAGAACTCTCAGAATCACCAATTGAAAATCAGGTCAAAATTGGTCAAAGTCAACGAATTTCCGCCATTAACCGAACTCAGCGAAAATAACCAAACGGAACACAAAATCGTGAATCAAGATGAGATTCCGAGTAGTTTTTCCATCGAATTGAGGCTTCGGAATCCATTACGAGACCCCACTGATGCTGTTCGATGCGTCAAACATCATCACCTCGTGAGAAAAATGCAAGAAGACCGATCGAGTTCATTTCACTGCCGAAATTTCGACCGTTGGATCATCAAGATTGAAAAGTTCATTGAGGATTTCGTCGAACAGATTACGGAAACACGGATTTCTCGCTCGATTTCGCATCATTCGATGAGTTCTTCATACGGTTAGAAAGGGTAGACGATGGAGAAAAGAATGAGATCGGTTTTGGCTCGAATGGATGATGGTGGAAGGCACGGCAGATCAACCATGGTTTCGGTCCGTTTTTTGGCACTTGTTTTGGCCGAATTCCGGCGATCGCCGGAACTTTCAAGATCGGAGAATGGCTCGTCTCGTCATGCTGAATCCATGGCTGGCTTGTTTGTTCGATTTCGAGCAGAATTGTGAATTATGAGGTTATCATTTTTTATCTGAATAAGGGCCCAATATGCAAAATTCGCTAAGAATATCTGTTAGTCGACAACAAGGCGAATATTCTACAACAAGAAATCTGTCAATTGGATAAAAACTTAGTGAGATCGAAGCGTTCATAGTGGGAGTCAGAGAAAAAAAAATAAGCTGTTTCTGACCAACCTGTCGTAATTTAAGGATTTCATCAACTACGGGCGCTATTCTTGGCTTATTCTTTTTTCTATCTCCTCAAGACATGCAAAATAGCAATACTCTATATTTACCTACCCCTCACGTGTTGATGTGATTTGAAGAAAAAGTTGATAAATATGTTCTCTCCCCACTTGACCAAATCCGGATAGTAGAACAAAAAATCATTTTCTATCTGAATTAGGGTCTAATAAGCAAAATTCGCTAAGAACATCTATTAGTCGACAACAAGAAGAAAAAGTTGATAAATATGTTCTCTCTCCCCTTTGCCGAATCAGGACAGCAGAACAAAAAATCATTTTCTATCTGAATAAGGGTCCAATATGCAAAATTCAGTAAGAACATCTGTTAGTTGACAACAAGGCCAATATTCTACAAAATGAAAACATGGCAATTGGATAAAAACTTAGAGGGATCCAAGCGTTCAAAATTGGAGTCAGAGAAAAAAAAATAGGCCGTTTCTGACAAACCCGTGTTAATTTAAGGATTTTTCAACTACGGGAGCAATTCTTGGCACATTCTTTTTTCTATCTTATCAAGACATGCAAAATAACAATAACCTATCTTTTCCTACCCCTCACGTGTGATGAGAGTTGAAAAAAAAGTTGATAAATATGTTCTCTCTCCACTTGGCCGAATCTGGACAGTAGAACAAAAAATTATTTTCTATCTGAATAAGGGTCCTATAAGCAAAATTCGCTAAGAACATCTGTTAGTCGACAACAAGGGGAATATTTTACAAAATGAAATCTGGCAATTGGATAAAAACTTAGAGAGATCCAAGCATTCAGAGTTGGAGTCAGAGAACAAAAAGATAGGCTGTTTCTGACCAACCCGTGGTAATTTAAGGATTTCTTCAACTACGGGCGATATTCTTGGCTCATTCTTTTTTCTATCTCCTCAAGACATGCAAAATAAAAACAACCTATCTTTTCATACCTCTGACGTGTGATGAGATTTGAAGAAAAAGTTGATAAATATGTTCTCTCTTCAGTTGGCCGAATCTGGACAGTAGAACACAAAATCATTTTCTATCTGAATAAGGAATATGCAAAATTCGCTAACAACATCTGTTAGTCGACAACAAGGCGAATATTTTACAAAATGAAATCTGGCAATTGGATAAAAACTTAGAGAGATCCAAGTGTAGAAATTGGAGTCAGAGAAAAAAAACATAGGTTGTTTCTGACCAACCCGTTGTTATTTAAGGATTTCTTCAACTACGGGCGATATTCATGGCTCATTATTTTTTCTATCTCCCCAAGACATGAAAAATAACAATAACCAATCTTTTCCTACCCCTCACATGTGAAGAGATTTGAAAACAAAGTTGATAAATATGTTCTCTCTCCACTTGGCCGAATCTGGACAGTAGAACAAAAAATTATTTTCTATCTGAATATGGGTCCAATAAGCAAAATTTGCTAAGAACATCTGTCAGTCGACAACAAAGGGAATATTTTACGAAAAGTAATCTTGCAATTCGATAAAAACATAGAGAGATCGAAGCGTTCTATGTTGGAGACAGAGAAAAAAAACATAAGTTGTTTCTGACAAACCCGGGGTAATTTACGGAGTTATTCAACTACGGGAGCTATTCTTACCACATTCTTCTTTCTATCTCCTCAAGACATGTAAAATAATAATAACCTATCTTTTCCTGCCCCTAACATGTGATGAGATTTGAAAAAAAGTTGATAAACATGTTTTCTCTCCACTTAGCCGAATCTGGACAGTAAAACAAAAAATCATTTTCTATCTGAATAAGGGTCCAATAAGCAAAATTCTCTAGGAACATCTGTTAGTCGATAACAAGAAGAATATTTTACAAAAAGAAATCTGGTAATTGGATAAAAACATAGAGTGATTCAAGCGTTCAAAGTTGGAGTTAGAGAAAAGCTGTTTCTGACCAACCTGAGATAATTTAAGGATTTCTTCAACTACAGGTGCTATTCTTGGCACATTCTTTTTTCTATCTCCTCAAAACATGTAAAATTATAATAACCTATATTTTCCTACCCCTCACGTGTGATAAGATTTAAAGAAAAAGTTGATAAATATGTTCTCTCTCACCTTGGCTGAATCAGAACAGCAGAAGAAAAGATCATTTTCTATCTGAATAAGGGTCCAATATGCAAAATTCACTAAGAACATCTGTTAGTTGACAACAAGGCGAATATTTTACAAAATGAAAACTGGCAATTGGATAAAAACTTAGAGGGATCCAAGCGTTCAAAATTGGAGTCAGAGAAAAAAACATGAGCTGTTTCTGACCAACCCGTGTTAATTCAAGGATTTTTCAACTACGGGAGCTATTCTTGGCACATTCTTTTTTCTATCTTATCAAGACATGCAAAATAACAATAACCTATCTTTTCCTACCCCTCACGTGTGAAGAGATTTGAAAAAAAAGTTGATAAATATGTTCTCTCTCCACTTGGCCGAATCTGGACAGTAGAACAAAAAATCATTTTCTATCTGAATATGGGTCCAATAAGCAAAATTTGCTAAGAACATCTGTCAGTCGACAACAAAGGGAATATTTTACGAAAAGAAATCTTGCAATTCGATAAAAACTTAGAGAGATCGAAGCGTTCTAAGTTGGAGACAAAAAAAAAAACATAAGTTGTTTCTGACAAACCCGTGGTAATTTACGGAGTTCTTCAACTACGGGAGCTATTCTTACCACATTCTTCTTTCTATCTCCGCAAGACATGTAAAATAATAATAACCTATCTTTTCCAACCCCTCACATGTGATGAGATTTGAAAAAAAAGTTGATAAACATGTTTTCTCTCCACTTAGCCGAATCTGGACAGTAAAACAAAAAATCATTTTCTATCTGAATAAGGGTCCAGTAAGCAAAATTCTCTAGGAACATCTGTTAGTCGATAACAAGAAGAATATTTTACAAAAAAAAATCTGGTAATTGGATAAAAACATATAATGATTCAAGCGTTCAAAGTTGGAGTCAGAGAAAAAAACATTAGCTGTTTCTGACCAACCTGAGATAATTTAAGGATTTCTTCAACTACAGGTGCTATTCTTGGCACATTCTTTTTTCTATCTCCTCAAAACATGTAAAATTATAATAACCTATATTTTCCTACCCCTCACGTGTGATAAGATTTAAAGAAAAAGTTGATAAATATGTTCTCTCTCACCTTGGCTGAATCAGAACAGCAGAAGAAAAGATCATTTTCTATCTGAATAAGGGTCCAATATGCAAAATTCACTAAGAACATCTGTTAGTTGACAACAAGGCGAATATTCTACAAAATGAAAACTGGCAATTGGATAAAAACTTAGAGGGATCCAAGCGTTCAAAATTGGAGTCACAGAAAAAAACATAAGCTGTTTCTGACCAACCCGTGTTAATTTAAGAATTTTTCAACTACGGGAGCTATTCTTGGCACATTCTTTTTTCTATCTCCTCAAGACATGCAAAATAACAATAACCTATCTTTTCCTACCCCTCACGTGTGATGAGATTTCAAAAAAAAGTTGATAAATATGTTCTCTCTCCACTTGGCCGAATCTGGACAGTAGAACAAAAAATTATTTTCTATCTGAATAAGGGTCCTATAAGCAAAATACGCAAAGAACATCTGTTAGTCGACAACAAGGCGAATATTTTACAAAATGAAATCTGGCAATTGGATAAAAACTTAGAGAGATCCAAGCGTAGAAAGTTGTAGTCCGAGAAAAAACACATAGGTTGTTTCTGACCGACCCGTTGTTATTTAAGGATTTCTTCAACTACGGGCGATATTCTTGGGTCATTCTTTTTTCTATCTTCTCAAGACATGAAAAATAACAATAACCAATCTTTTCCTGCCCCTCACATGTGAAGAGATTTGAAAAAAAAGTTGATAATATGTTCTCTCTCCACTTGGCCGAATCTGGACAGTAGAATAAATAATCATTTTCTATCTGAATATGGGTCCAATAAGCAAAATTTGTCAGTCGACAACAAAGGGAATATTTTACGAAAAGAAATCTTGCAATTCCATAAAAACTTAGAGAGATCGAAGCGTTCTAAGTTGGAGACAGAGAAAAAAAACATAAGTTGTTTCTGACAAACCCGTGGTAATTTACGGAGTTCTTCAACTACGGGAGCTATTCTTACCACATTCTGCTTTCTATCTCCTCAAGACATGTAAAATAATAATAACCTATCTTTTCCTACCCCTCACATGTGATGAGATTTGAAAAAAAAGTTGATAAACATGTTTCCTCTCCACTTAGCCGAATCTGGACAGTAGAACAAAAAATCATTTTCTATCTGAATAAGGGTCCAGTGAGCAAAATTCTCTAGGAACATCTGTTAGTCGACAACAAGAATAATATTTTACAAAAAGAAATCTGGTAATTGGATAAAAACATAGAGTGATTCAAGCGTTCAAAGTTGTAGTCAGAGAAAAAAACATTAGCCGTTTCTGACCAACCCGTGGTAATTTAAGGATTTCTTCAACTACAGGAGCTATTCTTGGCACATTCCTTCTTCTATCTCCTCAAGACATGTAAGATTACAATAACCTATCTTTTCCTACCCCTCACGTGTGATAAGATTTAAAGAAAAAGTTGATAAATATGTTCTCTCTCACCTTGGCTGCATCAGGACAACAGAACAAAAAATCATTTTCTATCTGAATAAGGGTCCAATATGCAAAATTCACTAAGAACATCTGTTAGTTGACAACAAGGCGAATATTCTACAAAATGAAAACTCGCAATTGGATAAAAACTTAGAGAGATCCAAGCGTTCAAAATTGGAGTCACAGAAAAAAACATAAGCTGTTTCTAACCAACCCGTGTTAATTTAAGGATTTTTCAACTACGGGAGCTATTCTTGGCACATTCTTTTTTCTATCTCCTCAAGACATGCAAAATAACAATAACCTATCTTTTCCTACCCGTCACGTGTGATGAGATTTCAAAAAAAAGTTGATAAATATGTTGTCTCTCCACTTGGCCGAATCTGGACAGTAGAACAAAAAATTATTTTCTATCCGAATAAGGAATATGCAAAATTCGATAACAACATCTGTTAGTCGACAACAAGGCGAATATTTTACAAAATGAAATCTGGCAATTGGATAAAAACTTAGAGAGATCCAAGCATTCAAAGTTGGAGTCAGAGAAAAAAAACATAGGTTGTTTCTGACCGACCCGTTGTTATTTAAGGATTTCTTCAACTACGGGCGATATTCTTGGGTCATTCTTTTTTCTATCTCCTCAAGACATGAAAAATAACAATAACCAATCTTTTCCTGCCCCTCACATGTGAAGAGATTGGAAAAAAACATTGATAAATATGTTCTCTCTCCACTTGGCCGAATCTGGACCGTAGAACAAAAAATCATTTTCTATCTGAATATGGGTCCAGTAAGCAAAATTTGCTAAGAACATCTGTCAGTCGACAACAAAGAGAATATTTTACGAAAAAAAATCTTGCAATTCGATAAAAACTTAGAGAGATCGAAGCGTTCTAAGTTGGAGACAGAGAAAAAAAACATAAGTTGTTTCTGACAAACCCGTGGTAATTTACGGAGTTCTTCAACTACGGGAGCTGTTCTTACCACATTCTTCTTTCTATCTTCTCAAGACATGTAAAATAATAATAACCTATCTTTTCCTACCCCTCACATGTGATGAGATTTGAAAAAAAAGTTCATAACCATGTTTTCTCTCCACTTGGCTGAATCTGAACAGTAGAACAAAAAATGTTTTTCTATCTGAATAAGGGTTCAATAAGCAAAATTCGCTACGAACATCTGGTAGTCGACAAGAAGGACAATATTTTACAAAAAGAAATCTTGCAATTCGATAAAAACTTAGAGAGATCGAAGCGTTCAAAATTCGAGTCAGAGAAAAAAACATAAGTTGTTACTGACCAACCCATGGTTATTTAAGGAGTTCTTCAACTACGGTAGCTATTCTTGGCACATTCTTTTTCTATCTCCTCAAGACATGCAAAATAACAATAACCTATCTTTTCCTACCCCTCACGTGTGATGACATTTGAAGAAAAAGTTGATAAATATATTACCACTCACGTGTGATGAAATTTGAAGAAAAAGTTGATAAATATATTTTCTCTCCCCATGGCCGAATCAGGACAACAAAACAAAAAATCATTTTTTATCTGAATAAGGGCCCAATATGCAAAATTCGCTAAGAATATCTGTTAGTCGACAACAAGGCGAATATTCTACAACAAGAAATCTGTCAATTGGATAAAAACTTAGTGAGATCGAAGCGTTCATAGTGGGAGTCAGAGAAAAAAAAATAAGCTGTTTCTGACCAACCTGTCGTAATTTAAGGATTTCATCAACTACGGGCGCTATTCTTGGCTTTTTCTTTTTTCTATCTCCTCAAGACATGCAAAATAGCAATACTCTATATTTACCTACCCCTCACGTGTTGATGTGATTTGAAGAAAAAGTTGATAAATATGTTCTCTCCCCACTTGACCAAATCCGGATAGTAGAACAAAAAATCATTTTCTATCTGAATTAGGGTCTAATAAGCAAAATTCGCTAAGAACATCTATTAGTCGACAACAAGAAGAAAAAGTTGATAAATATGTTCTCTCTCCCCTTTGCCGAATCAGGACAGCAGAACAAAAAATCATTTTCTATCTGAATAAGGGTCCAATATGCAAAATTCACTAAGAACATCTGTTATTCGACCACAAGACGAATATTCAATCTGTCAATTGGATAAAATCTTAGAGAGATTCGAGCTTTCAAAGTTGGAGTCACCGAAAAAAACATAAGCTGTTTTTGACCAACCCGTGGTAATTTAAGGATTTCGTCAACTACGGGCGCTATTCTTGGCTCATTCTTTTTATTTTATGTCCTCAAGACATGCAAGATAACAATAACCTATATTTTCCTACCCTCACGTATGATGAGATTTGAAAAAAAAAGTTGATAAATATGTTCTCTCCCCAATTGACCAAATCCGGACAGAAGAACAAAAAATCATTTTCTATCTGAATAAGGGTCTAATGAGCAAAATTCGCTAAGAACATCTATTAGTCGACAACGAGGAGAATATTTTACAAAAAGAAATCCTGGAATTAGATAAAAATTTAGAGAGATCTAAGCGTTCAAAGTTGGAGTCAGAGAAAAAAACATATGTTGTTTCTGACCAACCCATGGTAATTTAAGGAGTTCTTCAACTATTCTTGGCTCATTCTTTTTTCTATCTCCTCAAGACACGCAAAATTACAATAACCTATCTTTTCCTACCTCTCACGTGTGATGAGATTTGATGAAAAAGTTCATAAATATATTTTCTCTCCCCACGGCCGAATCAGGCCAACAGAACAAAAAATCATTTTCTATCTAAATAGGGGTCCAATATTTAAAATTCGCTAAGAACATCTGTTAGTCGACAACAAGGCGAATATTCTACAAAAAGGAATCTGGCAATTCCATAAAAATTAAGAGAGATCCAAGCGTTCAAAGTTGGAGTCGGAGAAAAAAAAACTTAAGGTGTTTATGACCAACCTATCGTAATTTAAGGATTTCTTCAACTACGGGCGCTATTCATGGCTCATTTTTTTTTTATGTCCTCAAGACGTGCAAAATAACAATAACCTATATTTTCCTACCCTCACGTGCAACGAGATTTGAAGAAAAAGTTAATAAACATGTTTTCTCTCCACTTGACCGAATCTGGACAGTAGAACAAAAAATCATTTTCTATTTGATTAAGGGTCCAATAAGCAAAATTCACTAAGAAAATCTATTAGTCGACAACAAGGAGAATATTTTACAAAAGAAATCCTGCAATTCGATAAAAACTTAGAGAGATCGAAGCGTTCAAAGTTGGAGTCAGAGAAAAGAACATAAGTTGTTTCTGACCAACCCATGGTAATTTAAGGAGTTCTTCAACGACGAGAGCTCATTCTTTTTTCTATCTCCTCAAGACATGCAAAATTACAATAATCTATCTTTTCCTACCCCTCACGTGTGATGAGATTTGAAGAAAAAGTTGATAAATATATTTTCTCTCCCCATGGCCGAATCCGGACAGTAGAACAAAAAATCATTTTCTATCTGAATAAGGGTCCAATATGCAAAATTCGCTAAGAACATCTGTTAGTCGACAACAAGGCGAATATTCTACAAAAAGAAATCTGACAATTGGATAAAAACTCAGAGAGATCCAAGCATTCAAAGTTGGAGTCAGAGAAAAAAAACATAAGCTGTTTCTGACCAACCTGTCGTAATTTAAGGATTTCTTCCACTACGGGCGCTATTCTTCTCCTCAAGACATGCAAAATAGCAATAATCTATATTTTTCTACCTCTCACGTGTTGATGTGTAGTCGACAACAATGCAAATATTCTACAAAAAGAAATCTGGCACTTGGATAAAAACTTAGAGAGATCCAACCGTGCAAAGTTGGAGTGGGAGAAAAAAACATAAGCTGTTCGTGACCAACCCGTGCTAATTTAAGGATTTCTTCAACTACGGACGCTATTCTTGGCTCATTCTTTTTTCTATCTCCTCAAGACATGCAAAATAACAATAACCAATCTTTTCCTACCCCTCACGTGTGATGATATTTGAAGAAAAAGTTGATAAATATGTTCTCTCTCCGCTGTTCCGAATCAAGACAGCAGATCAAAAAATCATTTTCTATATGAATAAAGGTCCAATATGCAAAATTCGATAAGAACATCTGTTAGTCGACAACAAGGCGAATATTCTACAAAAAGAAATCTGGCAATTCGATAAGAACATAGAGAGATCCAAGCATTCAAATTTCGATTCAGAGAAAAAAACATAAGCTGTTTCTGACCAACCCGTGGTAATTTAAGGATTTCTTCAACTACGGGCGCTATTTGTGGCTCATTCTTTTTTCTATCTACTCAAGACATGCAAAATAGCAATAACCTATCTTTTCCTACCCCTCACGTGTGATGAGATTTGAAGAAAAAGTTGATAAATATGTTCTCTCTACTTTTGGCCGAATCAGGACAGCAGAACAAAAAATATTTTCTATATGAATAAGGGTCTAATATGCAAAATTCGCTAAGAACATCTGTTACTCGACAACAAAGAGAATCTTTTACAAAAAACAAATCTGACAACTGGATAAAAACTTAGAGAGATCCAAGCATTCAATGTTGGAGTCAGAGAAAAAACATAAGTTGTTTCTGACCGACCCGTGGTAATTTAAAGAGTTCTTCAACTACGGGAGTTATTCTTGGCACATTTTTTTTTCTATCTACTCATGAGATGCAAAATAACAATAACCTATCTTTTCCTACCCCTCACGTGTGATGAGATTTGAAGAAAAAGTTGATAAATATATTCTCTCTCCCCTTGGCCGAATCAAGACAGCAGAGCAAAAAATCATTTTCTATATGAATAAAGGTCCAATATGCAAAATTCGATAAGAACATCTGTTAGTCGACAACAAGGCGAATATTCTACCAAAAGAAATCTGGCAATTCGATAAGAACTTAGAGAGATCCAACCATTCAAATTTGGAGTCAGAGAAAAAAAAATAAGCTGTTTCTGACCAACCCGTGGTAATTTAAGGATTTCTTCAACTACGGGCGCTATTCTTGGCTCATTCTTTTTTCTATCTTCTCAAGACATGCAAAATAACAATAACCTATCTTTTCCTAACCCTCACGTGTGATGAGATTTTAAGAAAAAGTTGATAAATATGTTCTCTCTCCCGTTGGCCGAATCTGGACAGTAGAACAAAAAATCATTTTATATTTGCATACGGGTCGAATATGCAAAATTCGCAAAGAACAACTGTTAGTTGACAACAAAGAGAATCTTTTACAAAAAGAAATCTGGCAATTGGATAAAAACTTAGAGAGATCCAAGCATTCAAATTTGGAGTCAGAGAAGAAATCATAAGTTGTTTCCGACCAACCCGTGGTAATTTAAGGAGTGTGTCAACTACGGGAGCTATTCTTGGCACATTCTTTTTTGTATCTTCTCAGGACATGCAAAATAATAATATGCTATCTTTTCCTACCCCTCACGTGTGATGAGATTTGAAGAAAAAGTTGATAAATATTTTCTCTCTCTCCCCTTGGCCGAATCAAGACAGCAGAACAAAAAATTATTTTATATCTGAATAAGGGTCCAATATGCAAAATTCGCTAAGAACATCTGTTTGTCGACAACGAGGTGAATATTCTACAAAACGAAATCTGGCAATTGGATAAATACATAGAGTGATCCAAGCGTTCAAAGTTGGAGTCAGAGAAAAAACATAAGCTCTTTTTGACCAACCCGTGGTAATTTAAGGATTTCTTCAACTTCGGGCGCTATTCTTGGTTCATTCTTTTTTCTATCTACTCAAGACATTCAAAATAACAATAACCTATCTTTTCCTACCCCTCACGTGTGATGAGATTTTAAGAAAAAGTTGATAAATACTTTCTCTCTCCCGTTGGCCGAATCTGGACAGCAGAACAAAAAATCATTTTCTATCTGAATATGTGTAAATCGTGCAAAACCGTCGTTAAATTTCACACAATTTAGCAAAACAATTTATAATTCCCTATTAATCAATTTACGAGTATGAGTGGTAAATGAGTTTAGGGGTCGAACACAAGGAGGTGTGGCCTCAAGAATTAACTAATCCCGATGATTTATCTCTAGTGCAAAATCTTTTAATTTAAGGTTTATTAGGTAAATTTCCAAGTTCAAATTCAAAAATCAGTTTTGTTTCAAAAATTCAGCACGTCACACTTTAGTGATTTAATTCGTAATTAGTCAAAATAAACTCCGAATCCAACACACGAGATATCGTTTGAAACTAGAAAGAGAGATCTATGATGTGGTCTTCTACTGGCATTATTAGTTTATTCAAGAATTTCGAGATATTTGCAGTTCAGTCCAGAACTTATTTCAGAATTAAAATCGGTTCAGCAGCAAGTTCAGAAAATTATAGAAAATTCACCAAAGCTTAAAAAATCCCAAAAGTTTTACAGAAATTCAATTATCAAGTTTTGGATTAGTTGTTAAATTTTTGTAGAATTGTGTTTTGTAGTTTGAGATTTATAATGAAATTTCAGATCTGGATCAGAAACTGGTTCTGACAGACCAGCACTCACAAAAACTGTTATATCTCCTAATCTGTTTTAACAACTACTCTTTTAAAATTCATATTTGGACTCTACGCTTCAAAATACTTCAAGTAGGACTATTTTTGGATTTTTATTATTTATTTTTATATTTTTAAAAATTCAGAAGAAAAGAAACAGTGAATCTGGACAGAAAGTTCAAAAAAAACAGAAATATTACAAACTTAGAAAATTAATATCTCACAAATTATAAATCGGAATTGGGCAAAATTTGATTTGACAATTATCTACTAAATGAGAACTGGATTTTAAAAATATTTATTTAATTTTTCAGATCCGGATTTGACATGAAATTAAGGGAAAAATACTGAAACAAACAGAGAAAGAACAGCAGCAAGACAGAAACTGGATTAGGGGTTGATTTTCGGTTTAAAAATAGGGATTTATAGGAAATTTATGATGTGTAACAATCATTAATCACTAAGTGTATAATTTCTCAGATTTAGATGATGGATTTGAGCAATCTAAGCTAAGATTTACTCAAGAAATTGACTCAAGAACTAGTTTATTCCAAAACAGCCATTTCAAAACAAAACTTGATTTAAATCAATCACAACTCCAAATTAATCACACAAAATACTAAGCTAAGTGTTTCAAATGATTAACAAGTCAATAAACTCTAGATTTAATAGATCAATTGATGAAAAACACTAAGCTAAGTAATTTTTCCCAATTTATTCAAAAATGTGTATGTTCATGACTATTCATCAAAATTCAGCAAAATTACAGGATTATAAAGCAAGATTTCATGTATACAAATCACAAATTCCCCTCCCTATCTAGATTTACTCACACATATTCACAAGAACAAGAGTTTGACAAGATTTCATCATGATTATTACAAAATTGAGTTCTTGTGATCTAAAATTCAAATCTAATTATTTAAAGAGAATTGGACTAAACCGAGAGTTGGAGATCCAGCCGGTAGCTCCCTCGAGTCGATTTGAAGCTCCAATTGCGCCTCGATTCAAGCTAGAATCGACCGATTCGAATTTTCCCCAAATCAGCCCCAAATTGTGTGTTTTCACTCAAAAACGAAAATTAGAGCTCAAGAAAGCTTGAAACTCATTAATGGAGGTTCTAGAGGTTAGAGAAGATGAATGGAGAGTGGTGTGTAGATTGAAGAGGCTTGAGGCATGTTTTATAGACCGAATTGGACTTGAGAGTCCAATGAACTGTTCGAGATGGAGAGGAGAGTAGGGAGCGAATCGAGAGCTGTGATTGGTTCAGGCGGATCAAGGTAGGTGTACTGAAGATCTGGTCGAAATTTCGTTGAATTCGGTTCAAATTTGATCTGGTTTTGGTTGGAAAATCATTTCCTCTGTTTTGGCGGAAACGATCAGATTTCGATCTGAAATTTTAAAGCGCGAGCGGTTGAATTCGTTGATCACTGACAGTGGTCCCCACTTGGATTTGCTGCGCTGAAACAGGTCATAAATCGCGTGAAACGAGTCACTTCATTAGAGTGAGATTGGCGCTGAGTTTGAATCATTCTGTTGATCTTTTATGGCGGAACGGGTCGAAATGCGTGAAACGAGTCGTCTTCTGATGAACGAGATTTGGAGCTGAGTTTAAATAACGGTTGTTTCGGTTTTCTGTGGCGTGCGAGCGTGTGATCCATCCTAAAACAATCTTCTGATGGGTTTTGGTTTCGCAATGATGGATTTTGGATCCAATTCCTGATCGGGTTCTGACTCCATTTTACCCGTTTCTGAACTCAGTGATCAAACTCGACATCTAGTTTCATTTCAGCTCGAGTTGTCAACCTAGTTTGCTTCCTCTCATCCTCACGAACGCACAGAGCTTTGAAGCGCAACAAACGGTTGAGAATTCATTGAGTTTGGCCATTTTGAAACTGGTTTCAGCTTCTGTCCGCCATTGATGACTGTTCAAGCTTAAACCTTGCTCTCTAAGCCGCAGCAGTTCATTCTAGCGTTCAGGCTTCGTTCCTCAAGTACCCACGATGCTCTGCGTTGCGTTTGAAACGTTAATACTTCCCTTAATCCATGAGTTTCCGCCATTAACCGAACTCGGCGGAAATAACCCATCAGAACGTAAAATCGTGAATCAAAACGAGATTTCAATTTGTTTTCCTATCGAATTAAGGCTTCGGAATCCATTAAGAGACCCCACTGAAGCTATTCGACTCGTCAAACATCATCACTTTGTGAGAAATATGCGAGAAGACCGATCGAATTCATCTTACTGCCGAAATTTCGACCGTTGGATCATCAAGATTGAAAAGTTCATTGAGGCTTTCGTCGAACAATTTACTCAAACACAGATTTCTCGCTCGATTGCGCACCATTCAATGAGTTCTTCATACGGTTAGAAAGGGTAGACGATGGAGAAGAGAATGAGATAGGTTTTGGCTCGAATGGATGATTGTGGACGCCAAGGCAGGTCAACCGTGGTTTCGGCCAGTTTTCAGCACCTGTTTTGGCCGAATTCCGGCGATCGCCGGACTTCCAGGATCTGAGAATGGTACCGGCACGTTCCTCTCTTCATGCTGAATCCATGGCTGGCTTGTTTGTTCGATTTCGAGCAGAATTGTGAATTATGAGGTTTGAAGAAGACGGGTTTGACTGGTCAATGCGTTGACTTTGACCAGATTTTGCCAGATTTTCAATTGGTGATTCTGAGGGATATAGAAGGTTTCTGATCATGAGGTTTGTACCGTTCGATTCGTCTCGTCGAGCTCTTCGTTTTGATATACCGTTTGACCCATTTCGGAAAAGTTGACTTTTGGTCAATTCTGCGATTTTTGGCATTTGACTCGGTTTGATTTGGTTGTAGAAAGGTTTTTGAATTGTTGTAAAAGCTTGGGGAATTTTTGTAGAGTGTTTGAGGTTTTTAGTTTGGCCATTTTCGGCCCATTATTTGCGTTTTGGTCCATTCCATCCTTTATTAGCCTTTTCGCCTGTAAAATAGCACAAAAAATGTATTAAGAGCTGACTCCAACTCTGAACGCTTGGATCTCTCTAAATTTTTATCCAATTGCCAGATTTAATTTTATAAAATATTCGCCTTGTTGTCGACTAACAGATGTTCTTAGCGAATTTTACTTATAAGACCCTTATTCAGAAAGAAAATAATTTTTTGTTCTACTGTCCTGATTCGGCCAAGTGGAGAGAGAACATATTTATCAACTTTTTCTTCAAATCTCATCACACGTGAGAGGTATGAAAAGATAGGTTATTGTTATTTTGCATGTCTTGAGGAGATAGAAAAAAGAATGAGCCAAGAATATCGCCCGTAGTTGAAGAAATCTTTAAATTACCACGGGTTGGTCAGAAACAACTTATGTTTTTTTTCTTTGACTCCAACTTTGAACGCTTCGATCTCTCGATCTTTTTATCGAATTGCAAGATTTCTTTTTGCAAAATATTCTCCTTGTTGTCGTCTAACAGATGTTGTTAGCGAATTTAGCTTATTGGACCCTCATTCAGATAGAAATCTGAATAAAAAATGATTTTTTGTTCTAGTGTCCAGATTCGGCCAAGTGGAGAGAGAACATATTTATCAACTTTTTTTTTAAATCTCTTCACATGTGTGGGGTTGGAAAAGATTGGTTATTGTTATTTTTCATGTCTTGAGGAGATAGAAAAAAAATATGAGCCAAGAATAGCTCCCGTACTTGAAGAAATCCTTAAATTACCACGGGTTGGTCTGAAACAGCTTATGTTTTTTTTCTCTCACTCCAACCCTGAACGCTTGGATCTCTCTAAGTTTTTATCCAATTGCCAGATTTCATTTTATAACATATTCGCCTTGTTGTCGACTAACAGATGTTCGTAGTGAATTTTACTTATAGGACCCTTATTCAGATAGAAAATAATTTTTTGTTCTACTGTCCAGATTCGGCTAAGTGAAGAGAGAACATATTTATCAACTTTTTCTTCAAATCTCATCACACGTGAGAGGTATGAAAAGTTAGATTATTGTTATTTTGCATGTCTTGAGGAGATAGAAAAAAGAATGAGCCAAGAATATCGCCCGTAGTTGAAGAAATCCTTAAATTACCACGGGTTGGTCAGAAACAATTTATGTTTTTTTTCTCTGACTCCAACTTTGAACGCTTTGATCTCTCTAACTTTTTATCGAACTACAAGATTTCTTTTCGCAAAGTATTCTCCTTGCTGTCGACTAACAGATGTTGTTAGCGAATTTAGCTTATTAGACCCTTATTCGGATAGAAATCTGAATAAAAAATGATTTTTTGTTCTACTGTCCAGATTCGGCCAAGTGGAGAGAGAACATATTTATAAACTTTTTTTTCAAATCTCTTCACATGTGAGGGGTAGGAAAAGATTGGTTATTGTTGTTTTTCATGTCTTGAGGAGATAGAAAAAAATTTGATCCAAGAATAGCGCCCGTAATTGAAGAAATTCTTAAATTACCACGGGTTGGTCAGAAACAGCTTATGTTTTTTTTCTCAGACTTCAACTTTGAACGCTTGGATCTCTCTAAGTTTTTATCCAATTGCAAGATTTCATTTTATAAAATATTCGTCTTGTTGTCGACTAACAGTTGTTCATAGCGAATTTTGTTTCTAGGACCCTTATTCAGATAGAAAATGATTTTTTGTTCTACTGTCCAGATTCGGGCAAGTGGAGAGAGAACATATTTATCAACTTTTTTTTCAAATCTCTTCGCATGTGAGATGTATGAAAAGATACGTTATTGTTATTTTGCATGTCTTGAGGAGATAGAGAAAAGAATGAGCCAAGAATATCGCCCGTAGTTGAAGAAGTCCTTAAATTACCACGGGTTTGTCAGAAAGAGTCTATGTTTTTTTCTCTGACTCAAACTTTGAACGCTTGGATCTCTCTATGTTTTTATACAATTGTCAGATTTAATTTTATAAAATATTCGCCTTGTTGTCGACTAACAAATGTTCTTAGCGAATTTTGCTTATAGGATCCTTATTGAGATAGAAAATGATATTTTGTTCTACTGTCCAGATTCGGACAAGTGGAGAGAGAACATATTTATCAACTTTTTTTTCAAATCTCTTCACATGTGAGATGTATGAAAAGATAGGTTATTGTTATTTTGCATGTCTTGAGGAGATAGAGAAAAGAATGAGCCAAGAATATCGCCCGTAGTTGAAGAAATCCTTAAATTACCACGGGTTGGCCAGAAACAGTCTATGTTTTTTTTCTCTGACTCTAACTTTGAACGCTTGGATCTCTCTAAGTTTTTATCCAATTGCCAGATTTAATTTTATAAAATATTCGACTTGTTGTGGACTAACAGATGTTCTTACCGAATTTTGCCTATAGGACCCTTATTGAGATAGAAAATGATTTTTTGTTCTAGTGTCCAGATTCGGCCAAGTTGAGAGAGAACATATTTATCAACTTTTTTTTCAAATCTCTTCACATGTGAGGGGTAGGAAAAGATTGGTTATTGTTATTTTTCATGTCTTGAGGAGATAGAAAAAAGTATGAGCCAAGAATAACGCCCGTAACTGAAGAAATCCTTAACTACCACGGCTTGGCCAGAAACAACTTATGTTTTTTTCTCCGACTCCAACTTTGAACGCTTGGATCTCTACAAGTTTTTATCGAATTGCCAGATTTCTTTTTGTAGAATATGCGTCATGTTGTCGACTAACAGATGTTGTTAGCGAATTTTACTTATCGGACCCTTATTCGGATAGAAACTATTTTTTGTTCTACTGTCCAAATTCGGCCAAGTGGAGAGAGAACATATTTATCTACTTTTTTTTCAAATCTCTTCACATCTGAGGGGCAGGAAAAGATTGGTTATTGTTATTTTTCATGTCTTGAGGAGATAGAAAAAAGTATGAGCCAGGAATAGCGCCCGTAATTGAAGAAATCCTTAAATTACAACGGGTTGGTCAGAAACAGCTTATGTTTTTTTTCTCTGACTCCAACTCTGAACGCTTGGATCTCTCTAAGTTTTTATCCGATTGCCAGATTTCATTTTATAAAATATTCGCCTTGTTGTCGACTAACAGATGTTCTTAGCGAATTATGCTTATAAGACCCTTATTCGGATAGATAATGATTTTCTGTTCTACTGTCCAGATTCGGCCAAGTGAAGAGAGAACATATTTATCAACTTTTTTTTTCAAATCTCATCACACATGAGGGGTAGGAAAAGATAGGTTATTATTTTTTTGCATGTCTTGAGGAGATAGAAAAAAGAATGTGCCAAGAATACCTCCCGTAGACGATGAACCTCTTAAATTACCACGGGTTGGTCAGAAATAACTTTTGTTTTTTTATCGGTGACTCCAATTTTGAACGCTTTGATCTCTCTAAGTTTTTATCGAATTGTAGGATTTCTTTTTATAAAATATTCTCCTTGTTGTCGACTAACAGATGTTGTTAGCGAATTTAGCTTATTCGACCGTTATTCAGATAGAAAACGATTTTTTGTTCTACTGTCCGGATTCGGCCAAGTGGAGAGAGAACATATTTATCGACTTTTTTTTCGAATCTCTTCACATGTGAGGGGTAGGAAAAGATTGGTTATTATTGTTTTTCATGTCTTGAGGAGATAGAAAAAAGTATGAGTCAAGAATAGGGCCCGTAATTCAAGAAATCCTTAAATTACCACGGGTTGGTCAGAAACAGCTTATGTTTTTTTTCTCAGACTCCAACTTGGAACGCTTGGATCTCTCTAAGTTTTTATCCAATTGCAAGATTTCATTTTATAAAATATTCGCCTTGTTGTCAACTAACAGATGTTCTTTGCGAATTTTCTTTATAGGACCCTTATTCAGATAGAAAATAATTTTTTGTTTTACTGTCCAGATTCGGCCAAGTGGAGAGAGAACATATTTATCAACTTTTTCTTCGAATCTCAACACACGAGAGAGGCATGAAAAGATAGGTTATTGTTATTTTGCATGTCTTGAGGAGATAGAAAAAAGAATGAGTCAAGAATATCGCCCGTAGTTGAAAAGTCCTTAAATTACCACGGGTTGGTCAGAAACAACTTATGTTTTTTTTTCTCTGACTCCAACTTTGAACGGTTTGATCTCTCTAAGTTTTTATCGAATTGCAAGATTATTTTTTGTAAAATATTCTCTTTGTTGTCGACTAACAGATGTTTTTAGCGAATTTTGTTTATTGGACCCTTATTCAGATCGAAAATGATTTTTTGTTCTACGGTCCAGATTCGACCAAGTGGAGAGAGAATATATTTATCAACTTTTTCTTCAAATCTCACCACACGTGAAAGGTATGAAAAGATAGGTTATTGTTATTTTGCATGTCTTGAGGAGATAGAAAAAAGAATGAGTCAAGAATATCGCCCGTTGTTCAAGAAGTCCTTAAATTACCACGGGCTGGTCATAAACAACTTATGTTTTTTTTTCTCTGACTCTAACTTTGAACGCTTTGATCTCTGTAAGTTTTTATCGAATTGCAAGATTATTTTTTGTAAAATATTCTCCTTGTTGTCGACTAACAGATGTTCTTAGCGAATTTTGCTTATTGGACCCTTATTAAGATAGCAAATGATTTTTTGTTCTACTGTCCAGATTCGGCCTAGTGGAGAGAGAACATATTTATCAACATTTTTTTCAAATCTCTTCACATGTGAGGGGTAGGAAAAGATTGGTTATTATTGTTTTTCATGTCTTGAGGAGATAGAAAAAAGTATGAGTCAAGAATAGGGCCCATAATTGAAGAAATCCTTAAATTACCACGGGTTGGTGAGAAACAGCTTATGTTTTTTTTCTCAGACTCCAACTTTGAACGCTTGGATCTCTCTAAGTTTTTATCCAATTGCAAGATTTCATTTTATAAAATATTCGCCTTGTTGTCGACTAACAGATGTTCTTAGCGAATTTTCTTTATGGGACCCTTATTCAGATAGAAAATAATTTTTTGTTCTACTGTCCAGATTCGGCCAAGTGGAGAGAGAACATATTTATCAACTTTTTCTTCAAATCTCATCACACGTGATAGTTATGAAAAGATAGGTTATTCTTATTTTGCATGTCTTGAGGAGATAGAAAAAAGAATGAGTCAAGAATATCGCCCGTAATTGAAAAGTCCTTAAATTACCACGGGTTGGTCAGAAACAACTTATGTTTTTTTTCTCTGACTCCAACTTTGAACGCTTTGATCTCTCTAAGTTTTTATCGAATTGCAAGATTATTTTTTGTAAAATATTCTCTTTGTTGTCGACTAACAGATGTTCTTAGCGAATTTTGTTTATTGGACCCTTATTCAGATAGAAAATGATTTTTTGTTCTACGGTCCAGATTCGGCCAAGTGGAGAGAGAATATATTTATCAACTTTTTCTTCAAATCTCATCACACGTGAGAGGTATGAAAAGATAGGTTATTGTTATTTTGCATGTCTTGAGGACATAGAAAAAAGAATGAGTCAAGAATATCGCCCGTAGTTGAAAAGTCCTTAAATTACCACGGGTTGGTCAGAAACAACTTACGTTATTTTTTCTCTGACTCCAACTTTGAACGCTTTGATCTCTCTAAGTTTTTATCGAATTGCAAGATTATTTTTTGTAAAATATTCTCCTTGTTGTCGACTAACAGATGTTCTTAGCGAATTTTGCTTATTGGACCCTTATTAAGATAGAAAATGATTTTTTGTTGTACTGTCCAGATTCGGCCAAGTGGAGAGAGAACATATTTATCAACTTTTTTTTCAAATCTCTTCACATGTGAGGGGTAGGAAAAGATTGGTTATTATTGTTTTTCACGTCTTTAGGAGATAGAAAAAAGTATGAGTCAAGAATAGGGCCCGTAATTGAAGAAATCCTTAAATTACCACGGGTTGGTCAGAAACAGCTTATGTTTTTTTTCTCGGACTCCAACTTTGAACGCTTTGATCTCTCTAAGTTTTTATCGAATTGCAAGATTATTTTTTGTAAAATATTCTCCTTGTTGTCGACTAACAGATGTTCTTAGCGAATTTTGTTTATAGGACCCTTATTCAGATAGAAAATGATTTTTTGTTCTACTGTCCAGATTCGGCCAAGTGGAGAGAGAACATATCTATCAACTTTTTCTTCAAATCTCATCACACGTGAGAGATATGAAAAGATAGGTTATTGTTATTTTGCATGTCTTGAGGAGATAGAAAAAAGAATGAGTCAAGAATATCGCCCGTAGTGGAAAAGTCCGTAAATTACCACGGGTTGGTCAGAAACAACTTATGTTTTTTTTCTCTGACTCCAACTTTGAACGCTTTGATCTCTCTAAGTTTTTATCGAATTGCAAGATTTTTTTTGTAAAATATTCTCTTTGTTGTCGACTAACAGATGTTCTTAGCGAATTTTGTTTATTGGACCATTATTCAGATAGAAAATGATTTTTTGTTCTACGGTCCAGATTCGGCCAAGTGGAGAGAGAATATATTTATCAACTTTTTCTTCAAATCTCATCACACGTGAGAGGTATGAAAAGATAGGTTATTGTTATTTTGCATGTCTTGAGGAGATAGAAAAAAGAATGAGTCAAGAATATCGCCCGTAGTTGAAAAGTCCTTAAATTACCACAGGTTGGTCAGAAACAACTTATGTTTTTTTTCTCTGACTCAAACTTTGAATGCTTTGATCTCTCTAAGTTTTTATCGAATTGCAAGATTATTTTTTGTAAAATATTCTCTTGTTGTCGACTAACAGATGTTCTTAGCGAATTTTGTTTATTGGACCCTTATTCAGATAGAAAATGATTTTTTGCTCTACGGTCCAGATTCGGCCAAGTGGAGAGAGAATATATTTATCAACTTTTTCTTCAAATCTCATCACACGTGAGAGGTATGAAAAGATAGGTTATTGTTATTTTGCATGTCTTGAGGACATAGAAAAAAGAATGAGTCAAGAATATCGCCCGTAGTTGAAGAAGTCCTTAAATTACCACGGGTTGGTCAGAAATAACTTATGTTTTTTTTTCTCTGACTCAAACTTTGAACGCTTTGATCTCTCTAAGTTTTTATCGAATTGCAAGATTATTTTTTGTAAAATATTCTCCTTGTTGTCGACTAACAGATGTTCTGAGCGAATTTTGCTTATTGGACCCTTATTAAGATGGAAAATGATTTTTTGTTCTACTGTCCAGATTCGGCCAAGTGGAGAGAGAACATATTTATCAACTTTTTTTTCAAATCTCTTCACATGTGAGGGGTAGGAAAAGATTGGTTATTATTGTTTTTCATGTCTTGAGGACATAGAAAAAAGTATGAGTCAAGAATAGGGCCCGTAATTGAAGAAATCCTTAAATTACCACGGGTTGGTCAGAAACAGCTTATGTTTTTTTTCTCAGACTCCAACTTTGAATGCTTGGATCTCTCTAAGTTTTTATCCAATTGCAAGATTTCATTTTATAAAATATTCACCTTGTTGTCGACTAACAGATGTTCTTAGCGAATTTTCTTTATGGGACCCTTATTCAGATAGAAAATGATTTTTTGTTCTACCGTCCAGATTCGGCCAAGTGGAGAGAGAACATATTTATCAACTTTTTCTTCAAATCTCATCACACGTGATAGGTATGAAAAGATAGGTTATTGTTATTTTGCATGTCTTGAGGAGATAGAAAAAAGAATGAGTCAAGAATATCGCCCGTAGTTGAAAAGTCCTTAAATTACCACGGGTTGGTCAGAAACAACTTATGTTTTTTTTCTCTGACTCCAACTTTGAACGCTTTGATCTCTCTAAGTTTTTATCGAATTGCAAGATTATTTTTTGTAAAATATTGTCTTTGTTGTCGACTAACAGATGTTCTTAGCGAATTTTGTTTATTGGACCCTTATTCAGATAGAAAATGATTTTTTGTTCTACGGTCCAGATTCGGCCAAGTGGAGAGATGATATATTTATCAACTTTTTCTTCAAATCTCATCACACGTGAGAGGTATGAAAAGATAGGTTATTGCTATTTTGCATGTCTTGAGGAGATAGAAAAAAGAATGAGTCAAGAATATCGCCCATAGTTGAAGAAGTCCTTAAATTACCACGGGTTGGTCAGAAACAACTTATGTTTTTTTTCTCTGACTCCAACTTTGAACGCTTTGATCTCTCTAAGTTTTTATCGAATTGCAAGATTATTTTTTGTAAGATAGAAAATAATTTTTTGTTCTACTGAAGCTTAAAGAAGATGCTTGGAGAGTAATGTGTTGAAAGAATTTAGAGAATGGAAGGATGAATGATCATGAATGGGTTGATCGGTCGAATTTTATAGAGAGGCTGGTCTGGAGAGTGGGGGACAAACCGAGCGATTCCATTGGCTCAGGCAGATCAAGTGGGGTGTACTGAAGATCTGTGCGAAATTTTGTTGAATTTGGTTGAGAATTGAACGGTTTTGAATCATCGAAATCTCGTCTGTTTGTTCGCGCGAAATGAACTGAGTTCAGTTCAGATGCGATTTGAATCGCATTACTGAGACTGACAGTGGGTCCCTTCAGAATAAGTTGTGGTGAAACGGGTCGTAATCGCGTGAAACGAGTCGCTATTCCGTTATTAATCTCTGAGTTTTCAAATTGTCTTTTTGATTTTCTGTGGCGAAACGGGTCGTCTTCTTATTCAGCCTTTGGCGCTGAGTTTTGAATTAGATTTCCGGATTTCATGCGGCGAGACGAGCTGCAGCTCGCTTGAAACGAGTCACTTTTGTGTGAGCTGGGTACTGACTCGTTTTAACTCATGCCGCTGATCTGGTGTGGCAAATCGGTTTGAAACGCGTGAGACGAGTCATAACTGATGAAACGAGTCATCTTCTTCTTCAGTTTTGGCGCTGAATTTCTTTTCTCGATCTTCTGTGGCTTGCGATCGTGTGCTCGTCCTAAAACAATCCTTTGACAGCCTTGTGAGTTGCGAATTTGGACTTTGGATCGATTTTTCTCTTAGATTTCAGACCCGTTTACCCGTTTCTCACAACCACCGATTTGAGCTCGTGATTCTGTATGTTTCGCTGTGATTCATCAACCCAGATCTTTTCTCCATCTTCTCACGAATCCACAGAGCTTTGAATGGTTGAAAACCATTGAGTAAAACTCGAGTTTTGCTGTTCTGAGTTTCATCGGTTCGCTGTTCCGCCATTGCTGACCAGAGTGTGCAAATCGATCTTTTGTTCGCATTTCACACAACGAAATCCAAAACGGTGACTCAGGCTTCGTTCTCAACTTCCTCACGATGCTTCACAATCATTATGACTTCCCAATCCGCCTCGAATCCAGAGAATTCCTCCATTAACCAACTCGGTTTCAGTTTCGCCAAAATAACCAAAAACCTCTGAACTCGTGAATCAAACTATGATTTTGAGTTGTTTTTCCATCGAATTGAGGCTTCGGAATTCATTGTGAGCCTTTAATGAAGCTTTAAGACACGAAAAGAATCATCTTTGCTTGAGAAAAACGGAAATGGTTGATCGAATTCATCCGCTGTTCGAAAGTCGACCGTTGGTTCATCAGTTCTTCAAAAGTTCATTTAGGATTTCGTCGAACAGTTGATTTAACTTCATATTTCTCACGCGATTCTGCACCATTTGATGAGTTCTTCATACGGATAGAAAGGGCAGGAAGAGAGGAAGAGAATAGAGTTGGTTTTGGCTCGAATGGTGATCTGTAGAAGGCAAGGTTGCTCGAAGAAGCTTTCTCAGGTCAGAAATACGGCTGGTTTGCTTTTGGCTGGCGGATTCCGGCGATCGCCGGCGTTCTCAGGGGTGGAGAATAATACCAACCGATTCGTCTTGTCGTGCTGAATCCAAGGATATGCAGTTTGATCGATTTCGAGCTTGTTTGAAAATCGGTTATTTGGGTGAATTGTGTAGGGTCTTGGTAGACTTGGTTGGCCATCTTTGGCCCATGATTTGCGTTTTGGTCCAATTCTTCATTTTATGGCCTTTTCGCCTGTAAAATCACACAAAAACGTATTAAGAGGTTTCAAATTATGTTTTATGAATTATGAGCCTTTTTCATACATATAATGTGAATTATGATTGAATTTGAGATGATAAAAACCCTAAAAATGTGTATAAAAATACACATTACAAATTCCACCACACTTAAACCAAGCTTGCCCTCAAGCGTAAATAAAATCAAGTTTTAGGGTTTTTTAGAATCAGTTTAAAGTATTTTGAAAAGAGATTTAGTTATTGCCATGAATGTTATATATAATATTCGATTATTATAATAATACACGAAGGTCGATGAATATCCATTAATAGTTTCAAATTCAAGTTTATTTAAAATTCCCCAATCCTTCAAATACGAACCTTTTTCCGAAAAGTAATGTCCTAATTTTGTTTTTGATACTTTCTCCCCCTAAATTTAAAATGGTGAATTTATAAAATTTACCCCAAAAGTTTCAACTAAATCAACTTTCTCTTTTATAAACACGTAAAGGTTGGTATGCTATCCACTCATGTTATCAAAAAACAAGCTGTGCTTTGCACGTACAAAAAATCCTTCATTTTCTATTGCGGATATGTAAAATTTTTTCTTTTTCAAGGGTTTTTTTTTTTTAAAAAAAAAAATAATTTTTCACATTTTTGAATTCTTTTTGTGAAGGGATAACAGGTTACGATTTCGGTCACTTGCTTTTAGTGCGAAAATTAGAGATGGACATACGAGTCATTAGCTATGTCATGAAAGATAGGTTGAGTTAGAAAAATTTTGCGAAACTAGTGGTATTAAAAGTAAGGTTTGATTTTTCAAAAATTTTAATTACAGCATTACTTTAAAGAAAACGATTTATAAATTCATTAAAGGGGCAAGTGAAATATTTATGAATTTTCGAAACGCTTAATGGATTTTAAATGGATATTATAGATGGGATGAGGTGGAAAATATGGCATTCATGATGATAATTAATCTCTTTTTGAATTTTCAAAAATGGTAAATATTTTAAAACTAAGCCCTTTCAAGGAAAATTTTGGAAAACACTTAGGGTTTTGGAAAATGATGATTTCATTTAAAGCTCTTGCTTTCAAAACACACAAAATTTTATTTACAAAAACAAACAAAAATGAAAGAAAAACAAGCAAAAAGTTTAAATTTTTATGGTATTTATGAGTTTTGTTGTTGTTTTTGAAATTTTGAATTTTTTATATGAATTTTCACATTTTTACAAGAAAAACAAAACTTGGTTTTACACAAAACCACCCCACCACAATTAAACCTTTGTTTGTCCTCAAACAAAAAGTTCAAAGAAATGAGACATTTGTGGAAATTGAAAAAATTGTTGGGGTTTTATGCAAAACCTCCCCCACCACACTTAAACTTTTGCGTAGCAAGTGAAAAAGAATTTTGTAAAAAGAAGAAAAATAAAATAAGGAAAAATACGACCTGACACGACGAGTTGCCTCTCGCCAAGCGCCCTTGTTTTACGTCTTGAGCTCGACGCATTTATGCTTTCATTCTTTTCTTTCCTCGCTTTGTGGTACCGCTTCTAAATCATGCTCATCGAACCACCTTGTATCATCATTCTCGTAAAAAGCCTTCAAGCGATGACCATTAACCTTGAATTTGATGTCTTCTCCCCTAGAAATTTCAAATACTCCAAACGGCAAAATATGGGTAATTATGTAAGGACCTGTCCATCGGCTCTCTCCAACCGTTCACTCATTATCATCCAAGCTAAACTCTCAAACTCTTTTTAATTCTAATTCTCATTCAACACCATCATCATCTCAAATTCATAAAATGGCTCAAGAAAGAACATTAGGGGAACTTTTAGACCATCAAATCCCTCGAAATCCTGGAAATATTGTTATACCAACTGTGCCCAATTTTAAACTAAGTCCATCTATATTAAATGTATTACCCATATTTGAAGGACATAAAAATGACAACCCATATGCACATTTAGATAATCTAGATCGTAAATGCACAGCATTGTTTGGTAAATCTGATAACTTGGATAATATCAAATTGATCCTATTCTCCCACACACTTGGGGAAGCACCAAGGGATTGGCTAACCCACTTGCAAGGAGGTCCTTTTACAACATTTCAAGAGGTAGGTACGCGTTTTCTCAAACGATACTACCCGAGCACATTGACGGCCAAAATCCGCAAGGAAATCACGGGGATCCAACAAGGAGGAGGGGAGACACTTCAAGAATATTACGAGTGATTTGTGCGATTATGCGCATCATGCCACAACCATAACCTTGACGAGACTTCACTTATCGACCAATTTCTACAAGGGATGAACGACCTCGATGCGCGATTACTCCAATGCTCGGCTGGAGGATCATTCAATAACATGACCCCATCGGAAGTGCGAGCTCTTATCGAAACCATGGCCGAAGGAAACCAAGGACGCGGGGGAAGAATGGGTCAAGTGAACATGACAAGTACGGTTGATCTCAAGGCAATGGAATTAAGAATCACACAAAACTTCGAGACAAGATTTAGTCAAATGCTCAAAGCTGTGGGCGCGAAGATCGAACCAAGGAAGTGCGAGTTTTGTGGGGATACAAATCATGCGACCGATGAATGCGATAGGCTACAAGAAGATGTCAATGCCATCGGAAGCTATTCAAACCAACGCCAACCTTTCTCGCAAACCTACGATGAGTCATGGAAGAAACACCCAAATTTCCGTTGGAAGAATGAGGATGCGCCGCCTCAATTCCCACAATCCAATTACCAAAAACCGAATGTGTATGTTCATTCAAATGCACAAGCGCCACAACAACCTCATGCTCACCCTCATCAACAACCTCCTCAACCCTCCACATTGAATTCCCAAACCTCTTCTCTTGACGAAAAGCTTGATAAAATGATGGCATTAATGGCGGGGAATTTCACAAACCTCACAACTGAGTTGGGAACCGTCAAGAACGATGTAAGCTCACTCAACCAAAACCAAGCTACGCAAGGGCGTCAAATGCAAAACTTGGAAATGCAAATCAAGCAAATCGCGGGGGAAGTCAATTTATTGAAAGGACAAGGGGGCAATCGGTTGCCTTCTCAAGGTTCGGGACCACCGGAGTACAAGCCCATCAACGCGATACGCCTAAGAAGTGGGAGAGAGGTTGGCTCACACGACGAAGAAGAAGAGTTAATGGTTCCAAGGAAGCAAGATGAGGAAACGAGTTCAAGCGCGTGTAAACAAGATGAGGCACAAGAAGAGATCAGGAAAGAGGAAGAGCCAATTCAAGAGAAAGAACAAGGAAAGAACGAAGAAAAGGAAATCGCGCAAGAAAAGGAAAAGAAGCGCGCACCATTCCCAACTCGACTAGCGGTTAACTCTCGAAAGGATGAGCTCGATAAAGATATTTTGGAGGTGTTCAAGAAGGTGGAGGTAAACATTCCGATTATCGATGCGATCCGAATGCACCCCCCATATGCCAAGTTCTTCAAGAATCTATGCACAAATAAGAGAAAATTAAAGGGGAACGAGACGATAAACCTACCCTCTGTAACGAGCATCAACACGCGAGTAGCACAAAAAGAGAAAGACCCTGGAGTTTTCGCCATTTCGTGCACCATTGGTCTTCAACAACTCGCGAGGTGCATGCTCGACTTAGGAGCCTCCATAAACGTAATGCCTAGGTCCGTTTACGAGACCTTGGGTTTGGGCGACCTAAAGGATACAAGGGTGATGGTGCAACTCGCCGACCGTTCGACGGCCGCCGTCCTAGGTGTCGCGGAAGATGTACTCGTCAAGGTGAATGGTTTGGTTTTCCCAGCCGACTTCTACATTCTTGAAATGGGCGACAACGCCGATTCGTCCGCCATCCTCTTAGGAAGATCCTTTTTGAGAACCGCGCGAACATGCATAGACTGCCACTCAGGGACGATGTCCATGGAATTCGACAACGAAAAAATCACCTTCAACATATTTGACACCATCAAGTACCCGAACGACTACAATGTATCGAGCATAACCATTATTGACGAGATCGATGAGATGGTTGAAGAACAATTGGAAGAAGAATACTCGAAGGGATACGATGCGATTTTTGAGGATGTTTGGGGAGAGATCGAACAAACGAATGAGAAGCAAGAAATAGAGCAAGAACATAATGAAGAAATAAAACTCATTTCGGGTTCCCCTCACGACGAACTCCAAATATCGCAAGAACGCATTAAGCCATCAATCGAAGAAGCTCCTACTCTCGAACTCAAACCTCTTCCCGATCACCTCAAATACGCGTACCTCGGGCCAAACAACACATTACCCGTCATCATCGCATCGAACCTAACTCTTGACCAAGAAACCCGGTTGGTGGAAACTCTTGGAAAACACAAGAAGGCGATCGGATGGACCTTGGCCGATATGCCAGGTATAAGCCCCTCGACATGTATGCACAAAATTGTTTTGGAGGAGGGATCGAAACCGTCAAGAGAAGCACAAAGAAGGTTAAACCCAGTCATGATGGAGGTGGTAAAAAAAGAGCTCCTCAAGCTTCTAGACGCGGGAATTATATACGCGGTGGCCGATTCGGAATGGGTTTCTCCAATCCATGTTGTCCCTAAAAAGACGGGAATCACCATCGTCGAAAACTCTGAAGGTGAACGCGTTCCCACTCGAGTGCAAAATCGATGGAGGGTTTGCATCGACTATCGCAAACTCAATGCGGCGACAAAAAAGGATCACTTTCCTCTTCCCTTCATCGATCAAATGCTCGAAAGATTAGCGGGGCGTCCTTACTATTGTTTTTTGGATGGGTACTCGGGCTATTTTCAAATCGCCATCGATCCAGAAGATCAGAAGAAGACGACATTCACTTGCCCTTTTGGAACTTTCGCCTATCGAAGAATGCCGTTTGGACTATGCAACGCGCCTGGAACTTTTCAAAGGTGTATGATTTCTATCTTTTCTGAGTATATTTCTAAATTTATTGAAGTATTCATGGACGACTTTTCCATTTATGGCAACTCATTCGATGAGTGTCTCCATAACTTGAGCCTAATAATGGAAAAGTGCGTTGAAGCTAACCTTGTCTTAAATTTTGAGAAGTGCCACTTTATGGTGAGCCAAGGAATTGTATTAGGTCATTTAATTTCAGAAAAGGGGTTGGAAGTCGACAAAGCGAAGATCGACGTTATCAAGACACTTCCATACCCTCGCAATGTGAAAGATGTCCGCTCATTCCTTGGACACGCCGGCTTCTATCGGCGTTTCATTCAAGACTTCTCAAAAATCGCGCAACCAATGTGCAGGCTTCTCCAAAAAGAGATCAAATTCGAGTTCAACGATGCGTGCAAGGCAGCATTCGACAAACTAAAGGGGAAACTGTGCGAAGCGCCCATTATTCAACCACCGGATTGGAATCTCCCCTTTGAGATCATGTGCGATGCAAGCGATCTAAGTGTCGGGGCGGTTTTGGGGCAACGCATCGGGAAGGTACCCCACGTAATTTACTATGCCTCTAGGACCCTAGACGACGCCCAACGGAATTACACAACAACCGAAAAAGAACTATTGGCCATTGTCTTTGCATTGGAAAAGTTCCGATCATACTTGGTCGGGACAAAAGTTGCTGTATTTTCAGATCATGCCGCGCTCAAGCACTTAATGAAGAAAAAGGAATGCAAGCCGCGCCTTCTCCGATGGATCCTTCTCCTTCAAGAGTTTAACGTGGAGATTCGGGATAAAAAGGGAGCCGAAAACTTGGTGGCCGATCATCTTAGCCGACTCCCAACAAACGAAGGCGATATCATTCCGATCAACGAACTCTTTCCTGACGAGCAACTCTATGCTATCCATGGCATGGCGCCTTGGTACGCCGACATCGTCAACTACCTCGAAACTCGCGAATTGCCAAACACTCTCTCTCGAGCTCAAAAGGACAAAATAAAAAACGACTCACGCTATTACCTCTGGGAAGACCCCTACCTCTACAAGATTTGTTCCGATCAAATGGTGCGAAAATGCGTGCCCGACCACGAGATAAATTCGGTACTCTCTTTTTGTCACACTTTAGAATGTGGGGGACACTTTGGAGGGCAACGCACAAGTCATAAGGTACTCCAAAGTGGATTATATTGGCCAACTCTTTATAAAGATGCTCATTCCTTTGTAAAGAGTTGTGAAAATTGCCAAAAAACGGGCAATCTAACCCGGAAAAACGAAATGCCTCTTAAAGCTTTATTGTTTTTTGAGCTTTTCGATGTTTGGGGGATAGATTTCATGGGCCCCTTTCCTCAATCAAATGGGTATTTATATATTTTTGTGTGTGTTGATTATGTTTCAAAATAGATTGAGGCCATACCAACAAGAGATGCCAACTCCAAAACGGTGATTGAATTCCTTAAAAAGAATATTTTTCAGCGTTTTGGGGTGCCTAAAGCTATCATTAGCGATAGGGGTTCGCATTTCAATAATAAGTATCTCGAATCCCTTTTGAAAAATTATCATGTACAACACCGCATGTCAACCGTTTATCATCCCCAAACTAATGGGCAAGCCGAAATATCCAATAGGGAAATAAAATCAATCCTTGAGAAAGTGGTTAATCCCTCTCGCAAGGATTGGAGTCAGAGGCTTGGGGATGCTTTATGGGCCTACCGCACCGCATACAAAACACCGATAGGGATGACTCCTTTTAAACTCGTTTATGGAGAGAGTTGTCACCTACCGGTGTAAATTGAGCACAAAGCATTTTGGGCAATCAAAAAGGTAAATCAAGATTACCCAAAAGATGCGGGGTTGCGGAAATTGCAAATTCAAGAATTAGAAGAGCTTCGCATTGAGGCTTATGATAATTCTCGAATTTACAAAGAAAAACTAACCATCGCTCACGACAAACTTATTCGCAAAAAGGAATTTAAAACTGGCGATAAGGTCTTGTTATTCAACACTGGCCCTTCCACTCGTTGTTGCTCCCAATTTTGTTCTTCTTCTTCTTGAGGCCCTTGGATGGAAGGAGAAGCCTCGTTACGCCCTTTTTGCCTTGAGTAAGTTTCGTCTTGCTTGCTTCGTGCCTTATCCTTCTTGACCTTTCTTAGATGTTTGTTAATGTCCTTCTTTACAGGTGTGTGCACTTCGCCTTGCGATCTTGTCTTTCTCATACACCTTCAAAATTCAAATGAAACAAAAACACTAGACAATTGATTAGAGGTTAGTAATAAACTCAATTAAAGCCGTCTCCCCGGCAACGGCGCCATTTGTAAATCGCGTAAAACAATCGTTAAATTTCACACAATTTAGCAGAATAATTTATAATTTTCCCTAGCTTCACTCTTAAGTGTATATGTGGTCTTTTGAGTTTTAGGGGTCGAACACAAGGAGAATGGCCTTGAGATATTACAATTCTTTTCAAAAGTAGGTCTTGTTTTGTTCAAATGTTGTAGATTGTTTAAGAAAGTTAATGATGTATTAGATGGAATTTAATCAAGTTCGTGCACAATTCTTTTGAAAATTCTTTAATAATAGTTCCAAATGTCCAAAAGTTGCAAATGATATGTCAATGAAAACTAGAGAATGAGATCTTCACAATGCAAGGCAATTTAATTATCACTCTTGTTCATATTTTCATGTAATTTTCGTTTTTAGTCCACATTTTTCATAATCAATCAACAGAATTTTTCATAAAATCACAGAAAATCGAAAATTACTTCAAAAATCACCAAAAGTTAACAGAAATTAGGAAAGCAAGTTCAGATTATGTGATAAAAATGTCAGATCAAAAAGATTGTTCTTCCAACAATTATGGTCAAAACTCAGATCATATGACAGAATTAGGCAGAGATTGGTATGTGGTGACAAAAGAGGATGGAGTTCAAATTTTATCCAAACAACAATTCAATTAAAATTCATATCAAGAAACTACACTTCAAAATGATTTACTGAGACCTAGATTTTATATTTATAGGATTTTTTTACTAATTTCTAAAAATCGTAGAAAAACAGACAGATTCAAAAATCAAGAATAGAAAATTTAAAAAATCAAAACTTTGCACAGAAAGTTGTTCTAAAATATCTAAAGAAACACAAAATATTTTTTTTATAATTTTCTTTATCAGATCTGAAGTCAAACAATTTTTTACTGAAACTGACAGAAACAAAATGCAGAAAAAATGTATTTTTGAATTAATTGGATAAAAGTAGGGATTTTTAAGGCAATTTGATCAAGAATTGTATCATTCATCACTAAATATTCAATTTATCAGATTTGGCACTAGTTTGAATTATTTCCAACCAGAAAAACTCAGCAAATAGGTCAAAATTTCAGATCAAACACCAATCAACCAACTAGTGTTTGATCTCAATTTTTGAACTAAAAACTTCACTAAATCAAGCAAAAAACCTCAACCAAGATTCAAGATGATAAAATGGACTAACATGCATGAAAATTTAGTTCTAAATGACCTAATTAATTCAACCAAATCGAGTAAATCAAGAAAAACCAGATTTAACAGCACATTATGAACAGTAACCCAATCAGTCAATTTAATTCAAATTAAAGCAAGATTTCAAACAATTCTATCACAAAAAACCTATCCCTACAAGATTCTACTCACACATGATAAGATCAACCGAAATTAGGCATGTGTTCATCATATTTTTTTACAAATTGGATCTTGTGATCTAAAATTGGATACAAGAGATTAAATGAAAATTGGATCAAACCGAGACGTAGAAGATCAACCAGAAGCTTCCTTGAGCCGATTTGAACCTCCAATTGATGCTTGATCCAGCCGGAACCGATCAATTGCCTTTTTCACCAAAATCAGCCCGAATTGGTGAATTTCACTCAAACTCGAAAATTGAAGCTTGAAAAGCTCTGAGATTCAGTAATGGAGTTACTGAAGCGAGTAATGTGTTGAAAGAATTTAGAGAATGGAAGGATGAATGATCATGAATGGGTTGATCGGTCGAATTTTATAGAGAGGCTGGTCTGGAGAGTGGGGGACAAACCGAGCGATTCCATTGGCTCAGGCAGATCAAGTGGGGTGTACTGAAGATCTGTGCGAAATTTCGTTGAATTTGGTTGAGAATTGAACGGTTTTGAATCATCGAAATCTCGTCTGTTTGTTCGCGCGAAATGAACTGAGTTCAGTTCAGATGCGATTTGAATCGCATTACTGAGACTGACAGTGGGTCCCTTCAGAATAAGTTGTGGTGAAACGGGTCATAATCGCGTGAAACGAGTCGCTATTCCGTTATTAATCTCTGAGTTTTCAAACTGTCTTTTTGATTTTCTGTGGCGAAACGGGTCGAAACATGCGAAACGGGTCGTCTTCTCATTCAGCCTTTGGCGCTGAGTTTTGAATTAGATTTCCGGATTTCATGCGGCGAGACGAGCTGCAGCTCGCTTGAAACGAGTCACTTTTGTGTGAGCTGGGTACTGGCTCGTTTTAACTCATGCCGCTGATCTGGTGTGGCAAATCGGTTTGAAACGCGTGAGACGAGTCATAACTGATGAAACGAGTCATCTTCTTCTTCAGTTTTGGAGCTGAATTTCTTTTCTCGATCTTCTGTGGCTTGCGATCGTGTGCTCGTCCTAAAACAATCCTCTGACAGCCTTGTGAGTTGCGAATTTGGACTTTGGATCGATTTTTCCCTTGGATTTCAGACCCGTTTACCCGTTTCTCACAACCACCGATTTGAGCTCGTGATTCTGTATGTTTCGCTGTGATTCATCAACCCAGATCTCTTCTCCATCTTCTCACGAATCCACAGAGCTTTGAATGGTTGAAAACCGTTGAGTAAAACTCGAGTTTTGTTGTTCTGAGTACCATCGGTTCGCTGTTCCGCCATTGCTGACCAGAGTGTGCAAATCGATCTTTTGTTCGCATTTCACACAACGAAATCCAAAACGGTGACTTAGGCTTCGTTCTCAACTTCCTCACGATGCTTCACAATCATTATGACTTCCCAATCCGCCTCGAATCCAGAGAATTCCTCCATTAACCAACTCGGTTTCAGTTTCGCGAAAATAACCAAAAACCGCTGAACTCGTGAATCAAACTATGATTTTGAGTTGTTTTTCCATCGAATTGAGGCTTCGGAATTCATTGTGAGCCTTTAATGAAGCTTTAAGACACAAAAAGAATCATCTTTGCTTGAGAAAAACGGAAATGGTTGATCGAATTCATCCGCTGTTCGAAAGTCGACCGTTGGTTCATCAGTTCTTCAAAAGTTCATTTAGGATTTCGTCGAACAGTTGATTTAACTTCATATTTCTCACTCGATTTTGCACCATTTGATGAGTTCTTCATACGGATAGAAAGGGCAGGAAGAGAGGAAGAGAATAGAGTTGGTTTTGGCTCGAATAGTGATCTGTAGAAGGCTAGGTTGCTCGAAGAAGCTTTCTCAGGTCAGAAATACGGCTGGTTTGCTTTTGGCTGGCGGATTCCGGCGATCGCCGGCGTTCTCAGGGGTGGCGAATAATACCAACCGATTTGTCTTGTCGTGCTGAATCCAAGGATGTGCAGTTTGATCGATTTCGAGCTTGTTTGAAAATCGGTTATTTGGGTGAATTGTGTAGGGATTTGGTAGACTTGGTTGGCCATCTTTGGCCCATGATTTGCGTTTTGGTCCAATTCTTCATTTTATGGCCTTTTCGCCTGTAAAATCACACAAAAACGTATTAAGAGGTTTCAAATTATGTTTTATGAATTATGAGCCTTTTTCATACATATAATGTGAATTATGATTGAATTTGAGATGATAAAAACCCTAAAAATGTGTATAAAAATACACATTACAGAAAGCTCGAATCTCTCTAAGTTCTTATCCAATTCCCAGATTTCTTTTTGTAGAATATTCGCCTTGTTGTCGACTAACAGATGTTCTTAGTGAATTTTGCATATTGGACCCTTATTCAGATAGAAAATGAGTTTTTGTTCTGCTGTCCTGATTCGGCAAAGGTGAGAGAGAACATATTTATCAACTTTTTCTTAAAATCACATCAACACGTGAAGGGTAGGAAAATATAGATTATTGCTATTTTGCATGTCTTGAGGAGATAGAAAAAAGAATGAGCCAAGAATAGCGCCCGTAGTTGAAGAAGTCCTTAAATTACGACAGGTTGATCAGAAATAGCTTATGTTTTTTTTCTCTGACTCCAACTATGAACGCTTGGATCTCTCTAAGTTTTTATCCAATTGCCAGATTTCTTTTTGTAGAATATTCGCCTTGTTGTCGACTTGTAAATCGTGCAAAACCGTCGTTGAATTTCACACAATTTAACAAAACAATTTATATTTCCCTATTAATCAATTACGAGTATGAGTGGTAACGAGTTTTAGGGGTCGAACACAAGGAGGTGTGGCCTCAAGAATTAACTAATCTCAATGGTTTATTTCTAGTGCAAAATCTTTTAATTCAAGGTTTATTAGGTAAATTTCAAAGTTCAAATTCAAATATCAGTTTTGTTTCAAAAATTCAGCACGTCACACTTTAGTGATTTAATTCGTAACTAGTCAAAATAAACTCCGAATCCAACACACAAAATACCGTTGGAAACTAGAAAGAGAGATCTATGATGTGGTCTTTTACTGGTATTATTAGTTTATTCAAGAATTTCGAGATATTTGCTGTTCAGTCCAGAACTTATTTCAAATTTAAAATCGGTTGAGCAGCAAGTTCAGAAAATTATAGAAAATTCACCATAGCTTAAAAAATCCCAAAATTTGTACAGAAATTCAATTATCAAGTTCTGGATTAGTTGTTAAATTTTTGTAGAATTGTGTTTTGTAGTTTGAGATTTATAATGAAATATCAGATCTGGATCAGAAACTGATTCTGACAGACCAGCACTCACAAAAATTGTTATATCTCCTAATCTGTTTTAACAACTACTCTTTTAAAATTCATATTTGGACTCTAAACTTCAAAATACTTTAATTAGGACTATTTTTATATTTTTAAAAATTCAGAAGAAAAGAAACAGTGAATCTGGACAGAAAGTTCAAAAACAGAAATATTACAAACTTAGAAAATTAATATCTCACAAATTATAAATCGGAATTGGGCAAAATTTGATTTGAAAATTATCTACTAAATGAGATCTGAATTGTAAAAATGTTTATTTAATTTTTCTGGTTTGAATAGGATACGAAATTAAGGAAAAATTACTGAAAAGAGAGAAAGAACAGCAGCAAGACAGAAACTGGATTAGGGTTTGATTTTCGGTTTAAAAATAGGGATTTATAGGAAATTTATGATGTGTAACAGTCATTAATCACTTAGGGTATAATTTCTCAGATTTAGATGATGGATTTGAGCAATCTAAGCTAAGATTTACTCAAGAAATTGACTCGAAAACTAGTTTATTCCAAAACAGCCATTTCAAAACAAAACTTGATTTAAATCAATCACAACTCCAAATTAAACACACAAAATACTAAGCTAAGCATTTCAAATGATTAACAAGCCAATAAACTCTAGATTTAATAGATTAATTGAAGAAAAATACTAAGCTAAGCAATTTTTCCACAATTCATTCAAAAATATGTGTGTTTATGACTATTCATCAAAATTCAGCAAAATTACAAGATTATAAAGCAAGATTTCATGTATACAAATCACAAATTCTCCTCCCTATCTAGATTTACTCACACATATTCACAAGAACAAGAGTTTGACAAGATTTCATCATGATTATTACAAAATTGAGTTCTTGTGATCTAAAATTCAAATCTAATTATTTAAAGAGAATTGGACTAAACCGAGAGTTGGAGATCCAGCCGGTAGCTCCCTCGAGTCGATTTGAAGCTCCAATTGCGCCTTGATTCAAGCTAGAATCGACCGATTCGAATTTTCCCCAAATCAGCCCCAAATTGCGCGTTTTCACTCAAAAACGAAAATTAGAGCTCAAGAAAGCTTGAAACTCATTAATGGAGATTCTAGAGGTTAGAGAAGATGAATGGAGAGTGGTGTATAAGTTAAGGAAAAATGGTGTCTTGATTGAAGAGGTTTGAGGCATGTTTTATAGACCGAATTGGACTTGAGAGTCCAATGGCCTGTTTTGAATGGAGAAGATGATAGGGACTGAACCGAGGCTTGTGATTGGTTCAGGCGGATCAAGGGTTGTGTACTGAGTATCTGGACGAAATTTCGTTGAATTTCGTTGAGAAATCAATGATTTTGGCGGTTGAATTTCTTACTCTGTTTCATTTTGGCGGAAGAATCATCAGATCACATCTGAGATTTAAAACGCGAGCGGTTGAATTCCGTTGATTAACTGACAATGGTTCGGCCAAGGGGAGACTGAACATATTTATCAACTTTTTCTTCAAATCTCATCACACGTGAGGGGTAGGAAAAGATAGGTTATTGTAATTCTGCATGTCTTGAGGAGATAGAAAAAAGATTGAGCCAAGAATAGCGTCCGTAGTTGAAGAAATCCTTAAATTACGACAGGTTGGTCAGAAACAGCTTATGTTTTTTTTCTCTGACTCCAACTATGAACGCTTGGATCTCTCAAAGTTTTTATCCAATTGCCAGATTTCTTTTTGTTGAATATTCGCCTTGTTGTCGACTAACAGATGTTCTTAGCGAATTTTTCTTATTGGACCCTTATTGAGATAGAAATTGATTTTTTGTTCTAATGTCCAAATTCGGCCAAGTGGAGAGACAACACATTTATCAACTTTTTTTTCAAATCTCATCACACGTGAGGGTAGAAAAAGATAGGTTATTGTTATCTTGCATGTCTTGAGGAGATGAAAAAAAGAATGAGCCAAGAATAGCGCCCATAGTTGAAGAAATCCTTAAATTACGATATGTTGGTCAGAAACAGATGATGTTTTTTTTCTCTGACTCCAACTTTCAATGCTTGGATCTCTCTAAATTTTTATCGAATTGCAAGATTTCTTTTTGTAGAATATTCGCCTTGTTGTCGACTAACAGATGTTCTTAGCGAATTTTGCATATTGGACCCTTATTCAAATAGAAAATGATTTTTTTGTCTGTTGTCCTGATTCGGCCAAGGGAAGACCGAACATATTTATCAACTTTTTCTTCAAATCTCATCACACGTGAGGGGTAGGAAAAGATAGGTTATTGTAATTTTGCATGTTTTGAGGAGATAGAAAAAAGAATGAGCCAAGAATAGCGCCCGTAGTTGAAGAAATCCTTAAATTACGACAGGTTGGTCAGAAACAACTTATGTTTTTTTTCTCTGACTACAACTTTGAACACTTCGATCTCTCTAAGTTTTTATCGAATTGCAAGATTTCTTTTTGTAAAATATTCTCCTTGTTGTCTAATAGACTTTCTTAGCGAATTTTTCTTATTGGACCCTTATTCAGATAGAAAATGATTCTACTGTCCAGATTCGGTCAAGTGGAGAGAGAACATATTTATCAACTTTTTTTTCAAATCTCATCACACATGAGGGTAAGAAAAGATAAGTTATTGTTATCTTCAATGTCTTGAGGAGATAAAAAAGAGAATGAGCCAAGAATAGCGCCCGTAGTTGAAGAAATCCTTAAATTACCACGGGTTGGTCAGAAACAACTTATGTTTTTTTTCTTACTCCAACTTTGAACGCTTCGATCTCTATACGTTTTATCGAATTGCAAGATTTCTTTTTGTAAAATATTCTCCTTGTTGTCGACTAGAAGATGTTCTTAGCTAATTTTTCTTATTGGACCCTTATTGAGATAGAAAATGATTTTTTGTTCTAATGTCCAAATTCGGCCAAATGGAGAGACAACACATTTATCAACTTTTTTTTCAAATCTCATCATACGTGAGGGTAGGAAAAGATAGGTTATTGTTATCTTGCATGTCTTGAGGAGATAAAAAAAAGAATGAGCCAAGAATGGTGTCGGTAGTTGAAGAAATCCTTAAATTACGATAGGTTGGCCAGAAACAGCTTATGTTTTTTTCTCTGACTCCAACTTTGAACGCTATTTATCAACTTTTTCTTCAAATCTCATCACACGTGAGGGGTAGGAAAAGATAGGTTATTGTAATGTTGCATGTTTTGAGGAGATAGAAAAAAGAATGAGCCAAGAATAGCGCCCGTAGTTGAAGAAATCCTTAAATTACGACAGGTTAGTCAGAAACAACTTATGTTTTTTTTCTCTGACTACAACTTTGAACACTTCGATCTCTCTAAGTTTTTATCGAATTGCAAGATTTCTTTTTGTAAAATATTCTCCTTGTTGTCTAATAGACTTTCTTAGCGAATTTTTCTTATTGGACCCTTTTTCAGATAGAAAATGATTCTACTGTCCAGATTCGGTCAAGTGGAGAGAGAACATATTTATCAATTTTTTTTTCAAATCTCATCGCACATGAGGGTAAGAAAAGATAAGTTATTGTTATCTTCAATGTCTTGAGGAGATAAAAAAGAGAATGAGCCAAGAATAGCGCCCGTAGTTGAAGAAATCCTTAAATTACCGCGGGTTGGTCAGAAACAACTTATGTTTTTTTTCTTACTCCAACTTTGAACGCTTCGATCTCTATACGTTTTATCGAATTGCAAGATTTCTTTTTGTAAAATATTCTCCTTGTTGTCGACTAGAAGATGTTCTTAGCGAATTTTTCTTATTGGACCCTTATTGAGATAGAAAATGATTTTTTGTTCTAATGTCCAAATTCGGCCAAATGGAGAGACAACACATTTATCAACTTTTTTTTCAAATCTCATCATACGTGAGGGTAGGAAAAGATAGGTTATTGTTATCTTGCATGTCTTGAGGAGATAAAAAAAAGAATGAGCCAAGAATGGTGTCGGTATTTGAAGAAATCCTTAAATTACGATAGGTTGGCCAGAAACAGCTTATGTTTTTTTCTCTGACTCCAACTTTGAACGCTTGGATCTCTCTAAGTTTTTATCCAATTGCAAGATTTCTTTTTGTAGAATATTCGCCTTGTTGTCGACTGACAGATGTTCTTAGCGAATTTTGCATATTGGACCCTTATTCAAATAGAAAATAATTTTTTGTTCTGTTGTCCTGATTCGGCCAAGGGGAGACCGAACATATTTATAAACTTTTTCTTCAAATCTCATCACACGTGAGGGGTAGGAAAAGATAGGTTATTGTAATTTTGCATGTCTTGAGGAGATAGAAAAAAGAATGAGCCAAGAATAGCGCCCGTAGTTGAAGAAATCCTTAAATTACGACAGGTTGGTCGGAAACAGCTTATGTTTTTTTTCTCTGACTCCAACTATGAACGCTTGGATCTCTCTAAGTTTTTATCCAATTGCCAGATTTCTTTTTGTTGAATATTCGCCTTGTTGTCGACTAACAGATGTTCTTAGCGAATTTTGCAGATTCGAACTTTATTCTGATAGAAAATGATTTTTTGTTCTGTTGTCCTGATTCGGCCATGGGGAGAGATAATATATTTATCAACTTTTTCTTCAAATCTCATCACACGTGAGGGGTAAGAAAAGCTAGGTTATTGTAATTTACATGTCTTGAGCACATAGAAAAAAGAATGAGCCGAAAATACCTCCCGTAATTGAAGGACTCCTTAAATTGCCATGGGTTGGTCAGAAACGACTTATGTTTTTTTCTCTGACTCCAACTTTGAACGCTTAGATCTCTCTAAGTTTTTATCGAATTGCAAGATTTCTTTTTGTAAAAAATTCTCCTTGTTGTCGACTAGAAGATGTTCTTAGCGAATTTTTCTTATTGGACCTTTATTGAGATAGAAATTGATTTTTTGTTCTAATGTCCAAATTCGGCCAAGTCGTGAGACAACACATTTATCAACTTTTTTTTCAAATCTCATCACACGTGAGGGTAGAAAAAGATAGGTTAAATTACGATATGTTGGTCAGAAACAGCTGATGTTTTTTTTCTCTTACTCAAACTTTCAACGCTTGGATCTCTCTAAGTTTTTATCGAATTGCAAGATTTCTTTTTGTAGAATATTCGCCTTGTTGTCGACTAACAGATGTTCTTAGCGAATTTTGCATATTGGACCCTTATTCAAATAGAAAATGATTTTTTGGTCTGTTGTCCTGATTCGGCCAAGGGATGACCGAAAATATTTATCAACTTTTTCTTCAAATCTCATCACACGTGAGGGGTAGGAAAATATAGGTTATTGTAATTTTGCATGTTTTGAGGAGATAGAAAAAAGAATGAGCCAAGAATAGCGCCCGTAGTTGAAGAAATCCTTAAATTACGACAGGTTGGTCAGAAACAACTTATGTTTTTTTTCTCTGACTACAACTTTGAACACTTCGATCTCTCTAAGTTTTTATCGAATTGCAAGATTTCTTTTTGTAAAATACTCTCCTTGTTGTCTAATAGACTTTCTTAGCGAATTTTGCTTATTGGACCCTTATTCAGATAGAAAATGATTCTACTGTCTAGATTCGGTCAAGTGGAGAGAGAACATATTTATCAACTTTTTTTTCAAATCTCATCACACATGAGGGTAGGAAAAGATAAGTTATTGTTATCTTCAATGTCTTGAGGAGATAAAAAAGAGAATGAGCCAAGAATAGCGCTCGTAGTTGAAGAAATCCTTAAATTACCACGGGTTGGTCAGAAACAACTTATGTTTTTTTTCTGTGACTCCAACTTTGAAAGCTTGAATCTCTCTAAGTTTTTATCCAATTGCAAGATTTCTTTTTGTAGAATATTCGCTTTGTTGTCGACTAACAGATCTTCTTAGCGAATTTGGCATATTCGACACTTTTTCTGATAGAAAATGATTTTTGTTCTGTTGTCCTGATTCGGCCATGGGGTGAGAAAATATATTTATCAACTTTTTCTTCAAATCTCATCACACGTGAGGGGATTTTGCATTACTTGAGGACATAGAAAAAAGAATGAGCCAAGAATAGCTTCCTTAGTTCAAAAACTCCTTAAATTACCACGGGTTGGCCAGAAACAACTTATGTTTTTTTCTCTGAATCCAACTTTGAACGCTTCGATCTCTCTAAATTTTTATCGAATTGCAAGATTTTTTTTTGTAAAATATTCTCCTTGTTTTCGACTAATAGATGTTCTTAGCGAATGTTTCTTATTGGACCCTTATTGAGATAGAAAACGATTTTTTGTTCTACTGTCCAGATTCGGCCAAGTGAAGAGAGAACATATTTTTTTACTTTTGCTTCAAATCTCATCACACGTGAGGGGTATGAAAAGATACGTTATTGTTATCTTACATGTCTTGAGGTGATAGAAAAAAGAATGAGCCTAGAATAGCGCCCGTAATTGAAGTAGTCCTTAAATTACAACAGGTTGGTCAGAAACAGCTTATGTTTTTTTTCTTTGACTCCAATTATGAACGCTTGGATCTCTCTAAGTTTTTATCCAACTGCCAGATTTCTTTTCGTACAATATTAGCCTTGTTGTCGACTAAGAGATGTTCTTAGCGAATTTTGCATATTCGACCCTTATTCAGATAGAAAATGATTTTTTGTTCTATTGTTCTGATTCGGCCATGGGGAGAGAAAATATATTTATCAACTTTTTCTTCAAATCTCATCACACGTGAGGGGTTTTTGCATGTCTTGAGGAGATAGAAAAAAGAATAAGCCAAGAATAGCTCCGGTAGTTGAAGAACTCCTTAAATTACCTTAGGTTGGTCAGAAACAACTTATGTTTTTTTTTACTGACTCCAACTTTGAATTCTTCGATCTCTTTAAATTTTTATCGAATTGCAAGATTTATTTTTGTAAAATATTCTCCTTGTTGTCGACTATTAGATGTTCTTAGCGAATTTTTCTTATTGCACTCTTATTGACATAGAAAATGATTTTTTGTTCTACTGTCCAGATTCCGCCAAGTGAAGAGAGAATATATTTACCAACTTTTTTTTCAAATCTCATCACACATGAGGGCAGGAAAAGATAGGTTATTGTAATTTCGCATGTCTTGAGGAGATAGAAAAAAGAATGAGCCTAGAATAGAACCCGTAGTTGAAGAAATTCTTAAATTACGACAGGTTGGTCAGAAACAGCTTATGTTTTTTTCTCTGACTCCAACTTTAAACGCTTGGATCTCTCTATGTTTTTATCCAATTGGCAGATTTCTTTTTGTACAATATTGACCTTGTTGTCGACTAACAGATGTTCTTAGTGAATTTTGCATATTGGAGCCTTATTCAGATAGAAATTGATTTTTTGTTCTGCTGTCCTAATTCGGCCATGGTGAGAGAAAATATATTTATCAACTTTTTCTTCAAATCTCATCACACGTGAGGGGTAAGAAAAGATAGGTTATTGTTTTTCATGTCTTGAGGAGATAGAAAAAAATTTGAGCCAAGAATAGATCCCGTAGTTGAATAACTCCTTAAATTGGCATGGATTGGTCAGAAACAACTTATGTTTTTTTTCTCTGACTCCAACTTTGAACGCTTCGGTCTCTCTAAGTTTTTGTCAAATTGCAAGATTTCTTTTTGTAAAATATTCTCCTTGTTGTCGACTAATAGATGTTCTTAGCGAATTTTGCTTATTAGACCCTTATTAAGATAGGAAATGATTTTTTGTTCTACTGTCCAGATTCGGTCAAGTGGAGAGAGAACATATTTATCCACTTTTTTTTCAAATCTCATCACACGTGAGGAAAAAATAAGTTATTGTTATCTTGCATGTCTTGAGGAGATAAAAAAAAGAAATGAGCCTAGAATAGCGCCTGTATTTGAAGAAATCCTTAAATTACCACGGGTTGGTCAGAAACAGCTTATGTTTTTTTTCTGTGACTCCAACTTTGAACGCTTGAATCTCTCTAAGTTTTTATCCAATTGCAAGATTTCTTTATGTAGAATATTCGCCTTGTTGTCGGCTAACAGATGTTCTTAGTGAATTTCACATATTGGACCCTTATTCACATAGAAAATGATGTTTTGTTCTGCTGTCCTGATTCGGCCAAGGGGAGCGAGAGAAAATATTTATCAACTTTTTCTTCAAATCACATCAACACGTGAGGGGTAGAAAAATGTAGAGTATTGCTAGTTTGCATGTCTTGAGGAGATAGAAAATAGAATGAACCTAGAATAGCGCCCGTAGTTGAAGAAATCCTTATATTACGACAGGTTGGTCAGAAACAGCTTATGTTTTTTTTCTCTGACCCCAACTTTGAACGCTTGGATCTCTCTATGTTTTTATCCAATTGCCAGATTTCTTTTTGTAGAATATTCGCCTTGTTGTCGACTAACAGATCTTCTTAGCGAATTTTGTATATTGGACCCCTATTCAGATAGAAAATGATTTTTTGTTCTACTGTCCGGATTCGGCCAAAGGGAGAAAGAACATACTTATCAAATGTTTCTTCAAATCTCATCACACGTGAGGAGTAGGAAAAGATAGGTTATTATAATTTTGCATGTGTTGAGGGGATAAAAAAAAGAATGAGTCAAGAATAGCGCCCGTAGTGGAAAAAATCCTTAAATTACGACAGGTTGGTCAGAAACAGCTTATGTTTTTTTTCTCTGACTCCAACTTTGAATGCTTGGATCTCTCTGAGTTTTTATCCAATTGTCAGATTTCATTTTGTAGAGTATTCGCCTTGTTGTCGACTAGCAAATGTTCTTAGCGAATTTTGCATATTTGACCCTTATTCAAATAGAAAATGTTTTTTTGTTCTGCTGTCCTGATTCGGCAAAGGGGAGAGAGAACATATTTATCGACTTTTTCTACAAATCACATCAACACGTGAGGGGTAGGTAAATATAGATTATTGCTATTTTGCATGTCTTGAGGAGATAGAAAAAAGAATGAGCCAAGAATAGCGCCCGTAGTTGATGAAATCCTTAAATTACGACAGGTTGGCCATAAACAGCTTATTTTTTTTTCTCTGACTCCAAATATTAACGCTTGGATCTCTCTAAGTTTTTATCGAAACTAACTTTCAACGCTTGGATCTCTCTAAGTTTTTATCCAATTGCCAGATTTCTTTGACTTACAGATGTGCTTAGCGAATTTTGCATATTGGACCCTTATTCAGACAGAAAATGATTTTTTGTTCTGCTGTTAGATTCGGCCAAGGGGAGAGAGAGAAAACATTTATGAACTTTTTCTTCAAACCTCATCACACGTGAGAGGTAGGAAAAGATAGGTTATTGTTATTTTGCATTTCTTGAGGAGATAGAGAAAAGAATGTGCCAAGCATAGCTCCCGAAGTTGATGCACTCCTTAAATTACCATGGGTTGGTCAGAAACAACTTATGATATTTTCTCTGACACCAAATTTGAACGCTTGGATCTCTCTAAGTTTTTATCCAATTGTCAGATTTATTTTTGTAAAAGATTCTCTTCGTTGTAACAGATGTTCTTAGCGAATTTTGTATATTCGACCCATATTCAGATAGAAAATGATTTTTTATTCCGATGTCCAGATTCGGCCAACAGGAGAGAGAACGTATTTATCAAATTTTTAATAAAATCTTATCACACGTGAGGGTAGGAAAAGATAGGTTATTGTTATTTTGCATGTCTTGTGGAGATAGAAAGAAGAATGAGCCAAGAATAGCACGTGAGGGGTAGGAAAAGATAGGTGATTGTTATTTTGCATGTCTTGAGAATATAGAAAAAAGAATGTGCCAAGAATAGCTCCCGTAGTTGATGCACTCCTTAAATTACCACGGGTTGGTCAGAAACAACATATGATATTTTCTCTGAAACTAACTTTGAACGCTTGGATCTCTCTAAGTTTTTATCCAATTGCCAGATTTCTTTGACTTACAGATGTTCTTAGCGAATTTTGCATATTGGACCCTTATTCAGATAGAAAATGATTTTTTGTTCTGCTGTATTGATTCGGCCAAGGGGAGAGAGAGAAAATATTTATGAACTTTTTCTTCAAACTTCATCACACGTGAGGGGCAGGAAAAGATAGGTTATTGTTATTTTGCATTTCTTGAGCAGATAGAGAAAAGAATGTGCCAAGCATAGCTCCCGTAGTTGATGCACTCCTTAAATTACCACGGGTTGGTCAGAAACAACTTATGATATTTTCTCTAACACCAAATTTGAACGCTTGGATCTCACAAAGTTTTTATACAATTGCCAGATTTATTTTTGTAAAAGATTCTCTTCGTTGTAACAGATGTTCTTAGCGAATTTTGCATATTGGACCCATATTCAGATAGAAAATGATTTTTTGTTCCGATGTCCAGATTCGGCCAACAGGAGAGAGAACGTATTTATCAAATTTTTAATTAAATCTCATCATACGTGAGGGGTAGAAAAAGATAGGTTATTGTTATTTTGCATGTCTTGAGCAGATAGAAAGAAGAATAAGCCAAGAATAGCGCCCGTAGTTGAAGAAAACCTTAAATTACCACGGGTCGGTCAGAAAGAGCTTATGTTTTTCTTCCCTGACTCCAACTTTGAATGCTTGGATCACTCTAAGTTTTTATCCAATTGCCAGATTTTGTTTTGTAGAATATTCACCTTGTTGTGGATAAACAGATGTTCTTAGCGAATTTTCCATATTGGGCCCTTATTCAGATAGAAAATGATTTTTTTTTCTGCTGTCCTGATTCGGCCAGGGGAGAGAGAGAAAATATTTAGCAAGTTTTTCTTGAAAACTCAACACACGTGAGGGGTAGGAAAAGATAGCTTATTATTATTTTGCATGTCTTGCGAAGATAGAAAAACGAATGTGCCAAGAATAGCTCCCGTAGTTGACGCAGTCCTTAAATAACCACGGGTTGTTCAGAAACAACTTATGATTTTTTCTCTGACTCCAACTTTGAATGCTTGGATATCTTTAAGTTATTATCCAATTGCCAGATTTCTTTTTGTAAAATATTCTCTTTGTTGTCGACTAACAGTTGTTCTTTGCGAATTTCGCATATTTGACCCGTATTCAGATAGAAAATGATTGTTTCTTCTGCTGTCCAGATTCGGCCAACGGGAGAGAGAACGTATTTATCAACTTTTTCTTAAAATTTCATCACACGTGAGTGGTGGAAAAAGATAGGTTATTGTTATTTTGCATGTCCTGAGAAGATAAAAAAAAGAATGAGCCAAGAATAGCGTCCGTAGTTGAAGAAATCCTTAAATTACCACGGGTTTGTCAGACAGAGCTTATTTTTTTTTCTCTGACTCCAAATTTGAATGATTCGATCTCTCTAAGTTCTTATCCAATTGCCAGATTTCTTTTTTTAGAATATTCGCGTTGTTAAACTGACAGATGTTTTTAGCGGAATTTTGCATATCGGACCCTTATTCAGATAGAAAATGATTTTTTGTTCTGCTGTCCTGATTCGGCTAAGGGTAGAGAGAACATATTTATCCACTTTTTTTTCAAATCTCATCACACGTGAGGGGTAGTAAAAAATAGGTTATTGTTATTTTGCATTTCTTGAGTAGATAGAAAAAAGAATGTGCCAAGAATAGCTCCCGTAGTTGAAAAACTCTTTAAATTACCACGGTAGAATATCGCCCGTAGTTGAAGAAGTGCTTAAATTACCACGTGTTGGTCAGAAACAGCTTATATTTTTTTTTCTGTGACTCCAACTTTGAATGCTTGGATCTCTCTAATTTTTTATCCAATTGTCTGATTTTTTTTGTAAAATATTCTCCTTGTTGTCGACTAACAGATGTTCTTAGCGAATTTTCTCATATTGGAATTATATGCAGATTGAAAATGTTTTTTTATTCTGCTGTCCAGATTCAGCCAAGGGGAGAGAGAACATATTTGTCAACTTTTCCATCAAATCTCATCACACGTGAGGGATAGAAAAAGATAGATTACTGTTATTTTCCATGTCTTGTGGAGATAGAAAAAAGAATGAGCCAAGAATATCGCCCGTAGTTGAAGAACTACTAAAATAACCACGGGCCGATAAGAAAGAGCTTATGTTTTTTTACTGTGACTCCAACTTTGAACGCTTGGATCTCTCTAAGTTTTTATCCAATTGCCAGATCTATTTTTGTAAAATATTCACCTCGTTGTCGACTAACAGATGTTCTTAGCGTATTTTTCATATTGGACCCCCTTTCAGATAGAAAATGATTTTTTGTTCTGCTGTCCAGATTCAACAAAGGGGAGAGAGAACATATTTATCAACTTTTTCTTCAAATCTCACCACACGTGAGGCGGAGGAAAAGATAGGTTATTATTATTTTGCATGTCTTGGGGAGATAGCTCCCATAGCCAAGAATAGGTCCCGTAGTTGAAGAACTCCGTAAATTACCCCGGGTCGGTCAGAAACAACTTATGTTTTTTTCTCCAACTTGAACTGCGAACGCTCGGATCTCTCTAAATTTTATCCAATTGCAGGATTTCTTTTTATAAAATATTCTCCTTGTTGTCTACTAACAGATGTTCTTAGCGAATTTTGCATATTAGACCCATGTTCAGATAGAAAATGATTTTTTGTTCTGCTATCCTGATTCAGCGAAGGGGAGAGAGACAATATTTATCAGGTTTATCTTCAAATCTCATCACACATGAGGGGTACGAAAATATAGGTTATTGTTATTTTGCATGTCTTGAGTAGATAGAAAAAAGAATGAGCCAATAATAGCGCCCGTAGTTGAAGAAATCCTTAAATTACCACGGGTTAATCAGAATCAGCTTATGCTTTTCTTTCTGTGACTCCAATTTTGAATGTTTGGATTTCTCTATGTTTTTATCTATTTGCAAGATTTCTTTTTGTAAAATATTCTCATTGTTGTCGACTAATAGATGTTTGTAGCGAATTTTACATATTGGACCCATATCCAGATAAAAAATGATTTTTCGTTATGTTGTCCAGATTCGGCAAACGGGCGAGAGAACATATTTATCAACCTTTTCTTCAAATCTCATCACATGTGAGGGGTAGGAAAAGATAGATTATTGTTAATTTGCATGTCTTGACGAGATAGAAAAAAGAATGAGCCAAGAATATCGCCCGTAGTTGAGGAACTGCTTAAATTACCACGTTTTGGTCAGAAACATCTTATATTTTTTTTCTGTGACTCCAACTTTGAATGCTTGGATCTCTTTAAGTTTTTATCCAATTGCCAGATTTCTTCTTGTAAAATATTCTCCTTGTTGTCAACTAACAGATGTTCTTAGCGAATTTTCTCATATTGGAATTATATGAAGATTGAAAATGATTTTTTGTTCTGCTGTCCAGATTCAGCCAAGGGGAGAGAGAATAAATTTATCAACTCTTTCTTCAAATCTCATCACACGTGAGGGTTAGGAAAATATAGATTATTGTTATTTTGCATGTCTTAAGGAGATAGAAAAAAGAATGAGCCAATAATAGCGCCTGTAGTTGAGAAAATTCTTAAATTACTACGGGTTGGTCCGAAACAGCTTATGTTTTTTTCTCTTACTCTAATTTTGAACACTTGGATCTCTCTAAGTTTTTATCCAATTGCCAGATTTCGTTTTGTAGAATATTCTCATTGTTGTCGACTAATAGATGTTCTTAGCGAACTTTGCATACCGGACCCATATTCAGATCAAAAATGACTTGCTGTTCTGCTGTCCAGATTCGGCCAACAGGGGAGAGAACATAATTATCTACTTTTTCTTCAAATCTGATCAAACGTGAGGGGCAGGAAAAGATAGATTATTGTTATTTTGCATGTCTTGAGTAGATAGAAAAAAGAATGAGCCAAGAATATAGCCCGTAGTTGAAGAACTGCTTAAATTACCACGGGTTGGTAAGAAATAACTTATGTTTTTTTACTGTGACTCCAACTTTAAACGCTTGGATCTCTTTAAGTTTTTGTCCAATTGCCAGATTTCTTTTTGTAAAATATTCTCCTTGTTGTCGACTAACAGATGTTCTTAGCGCACTTGACATGTTGGACCCATATGCAAAATAGAAAATGATTTTTTGTTCTGCTGTCCTGATTCAGCCAAGGGTAGAAAGAACATATTTATCAACATTTTCTTCAAATCTCATCACACGTGAGGGGTAGGAAAAGATAGATTATTGTTATTTTGCTTGTCTTGAGGAGATAGAAAAAAGAATGACCCAAGAATATCGTCCGTAGTTGATGAACTTCTTAAATTACCACGAGTTGGTCAGAAACAACTTATGTTTTTTTTCTGTGACTCCAACTTTGAACGCTTGGATCATTCTAAGTTTTTATCCAATTGCCAGATTTATCATTGTAAAATATTCACCTCGTTGTTGACTAACAGATGTTCTTAGCGAATTTTGCATATTGGACCCCCTTTCAGATAGAAAATGTTTTTTTGTTCCGCTGTCCAGATTCGACCAAGGGGAGAGAAAACATGTTTATCAGCTTTTTCTTCAAATCTCACCACACGTGAGGCGGAGGAAAAGATAGGTTATTGTTATTTTGCATGTCTTGGGGAGATAGCTCCCGTAGCCAAGAATAGCTCCCGTAGTTGAAGAACTCCGTAAATTACCACGGGTTGGTCAGAAACAACTTATGTTTTTTTCTCTGACTTGAATTGTGAATGCTCGGATCTCTCTAAATTTTTATCCAATTGCAGGATTTCTTTTTATAAAATATTCTCCTTGTTGTCTACTAACAAATGTTCTTAGCGAATTTTGCATATTAGACCCATATTCAGATAGAAAATGATTTTTTGTTCTGCTATCCTGATTCAGCCAAGGGGAGAGAGACAATATTTCTCAGCTTTATCTTCAAATCTCATCACACGTGAGGGGTAGGAAAATATAGGTTATTGTTATTTTGCATGTCTTAAGTAGATAGAAAAAAGAATAAGCCAATAATAGCGCCCGTAGTTGAAGAAATCCTTAAATTACCACGGGTTAATCAGAAACAGCTTATGCTTTTCTTTCTGTGACTCCAACTTTGAACGTTTGGATTTCTCTATGTTTTTATCCAATTGCCAGATTTCTTTTTGTAAAATATTCTCATTGTTGTCGACTAATAGATGTTCTTAGCGAATTTTACATATTGGAATCATATCCATATAAAAAATTATTTTTTGTTCTTTTGTCCAGATTTGGCAAACGGGCGAGAGAACATATTTATCAAGCTTTTCTTCAAATTTCATCGCATGTGAGAAGTAGGAAAAGACAGATTATTGTTATTTTGCATGTCTTGAAGATATAGAAAAAAGAATGAGTCTAGAATATCGCCCGTAATTGAAGAACTGCTTAAATTACCATGGGTTGGTCAGAAACAGCTTATGTTTTTTTTTTTGACTCCAACTCTTAACGATTGAAGAGCTCCCTTAGTTGAAGAACTCCGTAAATTACCACGGGTTGGTCAGACACAACTTATGTTTTTTTCTCTGACTTGAATTGCGAATGCTCGGATCTCTCTAAATTTTTATCCAATTGCAGGATTTCTATTTATAAAATATTCTCCTTGTTGTCTACTAACAGATGTTCTTAGCGAAATTTGCATATTGGACCCATTTGCAGATAGAAAATGATTTTTTGTTCTGCTGTCCTGATTCAGCCAAGGGAAGAGAGAACATATTTATCAACTTTTTCTTCAAATCTCATCACACGTGAGGTGTAGGAAAAGATAGGTTATTGTTATTTTGCATGTCTTGAGTTGATAGAAAAAAAGAATGAGCCAAGAATAGCGCCCGTAGTTGAGGAAATCCTTTAATTACCACTGGTTCGTCAGAAATAGCTTATGTTTTTTTCTCTGACAGCAACTTTGAACGCTTGACTAAGTTTTTAACAAATTACCAGATTTCTTTTTGAAAAATATTCTCCTTGTTGTCGACTAAAATATATTATTAGCGAATTTTGCATATTGGACCCATTTCAAATGGAAAATGATTTTTTGTTCGGCTGTCCAGATTCAGCCAAGGGCAGAGAGAACATATTTATCAACTTTTTCTTCAAATCTCATCACACGTGAGGGGTAGAAAAATACAGGTTATTGTTATTTTGCATGTCTTGAGGAGATATAAAAAAGAATGAGCCAAGAATATCGCCCGTACTTAAATTACCACGTGTTGGTTAGGAACAACTTATATTTTTTTTTCTGTGACTCCAACTTTGAATGCTAGGATCTCTCTAAGTTTTTATCCAATTGCCAGATTTCTTTTTGTAAAATATTCTCCTTGTTGTCGACTAACAGATGTTCTTAGCGAATTTTCTCATATTGGAATTATATGCAGATTTGAAAATGATTTTTTGTTCTGCTATCCAGATTCAGCCAAGGGGAGAGAGAACATATTTATAAACTTTTTCATCAAATCTCATCATATGTGAGGGTAGGAAAATATAGGTTATTGTTATTTTGCATGTCTTGAGGAGATAGAAAAAAGAATGAGCCAAGAATAGCGCCCGTATTTGAAGAAATCCTTAAATTACCACATGTTAATCAGAAACAGCTTATGTTTTTATTTTCTGTGACTCCAACTTTGAACGCTTGGATCTCTCTAAACTTTTATCCAACTTCCTGATTTCGTTTTGTAAAATATTCTCCTTGTCATCGACTAACAGATGTTCTTAGCGAATTTTGCATATTCGACCCATATGAAGTTAGAAAATGATTTTTTGTTCTGCTGTCCAGATTCAGCCAAGGGCAGAGAGAACATATTTATCAACTTTTTCTTCAAATCTCATCACACGTGAGGGGTAGTAAAATACAGGTTATTGTTATTTTGCATGTCTTGAGGAGATCGAAAAAAGAATGAGGCAAGAATAGCGCCTGTAGTTGATGAAATCCTTAAATTACCACGGGTTTCTCAGAAACGGCTTATGTTTTTTTCTCTTAATCTAATTTTGAACGCTTGGATCTCTCTAAGTTTTTATCCAACTACCAGATTTCTTTTTGTAGAATATTCTCATTGTTGTCAATAGATGTTCTTAGCGATTTTTGCAAATTCGACCCATATTCAGATCGAAAATGATTTTTTGTTCTGTTGTCAAGATTCGGCCAACGGGAGAGACAACATATTTATCAACCTTTTCTTCAAATCTCATCACATATGAGGAGTACGAAAAGACAGATTATTCTTGAGGAGATATAAAATAGAATGAGCCTAAAATATATCCCGTAGTTGAAGAACTGCTTAAATTACCACGGGTTGGTCAGAAACCGCTTATGTTTTTTTTTTGTGACTCCGACTTTGAACGCTTGGATCTCTCTAAGTTTTTATCCAATTGCCAGATTTCTTTTTGTAAACTATTCACCTCGTTGTCGACTAACAGATGTTCTTAGCGAATTTTGCAGATTGGACCCTTATGCAGATATATAATGATTTTTTGTTCAACTGTCAAGATTCGGCCAAGTGGGGAGAAAATATATTTATCAACTTTTTCTTCTAATCTCATCGCACGCGACGGGTAGAAAAAGATAGGTTATTGTTATTTTTCATGTCTTGAGGAGATAGCTCCCAAGAATAGCTCCCGTAGCCAAGAATAGCGCCCGTTGTTGAAGAAATCCTTAAATTACCACGGGTTAATCAGAAACAGCTTATGTTTTTATTTTTAGTGACTCCAGCTTTGAACGCTTGGATCTCTCTAAACTTTTATCCATTTTCTGGATTTCTTTTTGTAAAATATTCTCCTTGTCATCGACTAACAGATGTTCTTAGCGAATTTTGCATATTCGACCCATATGAAGTTAGAAAATGATTTTTTGTTCTGCTGTCCAGATTCAGCCAAGTGCAAAGAGAACATATTTATCAACTTTTCATCAAATCTCATCACACGTGAGGGGTAGTAAAATAAAGGTTATTGTTATTTTGCATGTCTTGAGGAGATAGAAAAAAGAATGAGGCAAGAATAGCGCCTGTAGTTGATGAAATCCTTAAATTACCACGGGTTTCTCAGAAACGGCTTATGTTTTTTTCCAATTTTGAACGCTTGGATCTGTCTAACTTTTTATCCAACGTCCAGATTTCGTTTTTGTAGAATATTCTCATTGTTGTCGACTAACAGATGTTCTTAGCGAATTTTGCATATTGGACCCATATGCAAATTGAAAATTATCTTTTGTTCTGCTGTCCTGATTCAGCCATGGGTAGAGAGAACATATTTATCAACTTTTTCTTCAAATCTCATCACTCATGAGGGGTAGGAAAAGATACGTTATTGTTATTTTGCATGTCTTGAGGAGATAGAAAAAAAGAATGAGCTAAGAACAGTGCCCGTAATTGAAGAAATCTTTTAATTAGCACGGGTTGGTCAGAAATAGCTTATGTTTATTTCTCTGACTCCAACTTTGAACGCTTGGATCTCACTATGTTTTTAACAAATTACTAGATTTCATTTTGAAAAATATTCTTCTTGTTGTCGACTAACATATATTCTTAGCAAATTTTGCATATTGGACCCATTTCAGATAGAAAATGATTTTTCGTTCTGCTGTCCAGATTCAACCAAGGGGAAAGAGAACATATTTATCAACTTTTTCTTCAAACCTCATCACACTTGAGGAGTAGGAAAAGATAGGTTATTGTTATTTTGCATGTCTTGAGGAGATAGCTCCCAAGAATAGCACCCGTAGCCATGAATAGCTCCCGTAGTTGAAGAACTCCGTAAATTACCACGGGTTGGTCAGAAACAGCTTATGTTCTTTTTCTCTGACTCGAAGTTTGAACGCTTCGATCTCTCCAAATTTTTATCCAATTGCCGGATTTCTTTGTGTAAAATATTCTCCTTCTTGTCTACTAAAAGATGTTCTTAGCGAATTTTGCATATTCGACCCATATTCAGATAGAAAATGATTTTCTGTTCTTCTATCCTGGTTCAGCCAAGGGGAAGGAGAACATATTTATCAACATTTACTTCAAATCTCATCACACGTGTGGGGTAGGAAAAAATAGGTTATTGTTTTTTTACATGTCTTGAGGAGATAGAAAAAAGAATGAGCTAAGAATAGCGCCCGTAGTTGAAGAAAATCCTTAAATTACCACGGGTTAATCAGAAACAGCTTATGTTTTGTTTTCTGTGACTCCAACTTTGAACGCTTGGATCTCTCTAAGTTTTTATCCAATTGCCAGATTTGGTTTTGTAAAATATTCTCCTTGTTGTCGACTAACAGATGTTCTTAGAGAATTTTGTATATTGGACCAATATGCAGATAGAAAATGATTTTTTGTTCTGCTGTCCAGATTCAGCCAAGGGAAGAGAGAACGTATTTATCAACTTTTTCTTCAAATCTCATAACATGAAAAAGATAGGTTATTGTTGTTTTGCTTGTCTTGACGAGATAGAAAAAAGAATTAGTCAAGAATAGAGCCCGTAGTTGAAGAACTCCTTAAATTACCACGGGATTGTCAGAAACAGCATATGTTTTTTTCTCTGACTCCAACTTTGAATGCTCTGATCTCTCTAAGTTTCTATCCAATTGCCAGATTTCTTTTTCTAACATATTCACCTCGTTGTCGACTAACAGATGTTCTTAGCGAATTTTGCATATTGCAGCCTTATTCAGACAGATAATGATTTTTTGTTCTACTGTCAAGATTTGGCCAAGTGGGGAGAAAACAAATTTATCAACTTTTTCTTCTAATCTCATCGCACGTGAGGGGTAGAAAAATATAGGTTATTGTTATTTTGCTTGTCTTTAGGAGATGGAAAAAAGAATGGGCCAAAAATAGCGCCCGTAGTTGAAGATATCGTTAAATTACCACTGGTCTGTTAGAAACAGCTTATGTTTTTTTCTCTGACCCTAATTTTGAATGCTTGGATCTCTCTTAGTTTTTATCCAACTGCCAGATTTATTATTGTAGAATATTCTCATTGTTGTTTGACTAATAGATGCTCTGAGCGAATTTTGCATATTGGACCCATGTTCAGATCGAAAATGATTTTTTCTTCTGCTATCGTTATTCGGCCAACGGGAGAGAGAACCTATTTATCAAGCTTTTCTTCAAATCTCATCACACGTGAGGGGTAGGAAAAGATAGATTATTGTTATTTTTCATGTCTTGAGGAGATAGAAAAAAGAATGAGCCAAGAATATCGCCCGTAGTTGAAGAACTGCTTATATTACCACGGGTTGGTCAGAAACAGCTTATGTTTTTTTTTTCTGTGACTCCAACTTTGAACGGTTGGATCTCTCTAAGTTTTTATCCAATTGCCAGATTCCTTTTTGTAAAATATTCTCCTTGTTGTCGACAAACAGATGTTCTTAGCGAATTTTGCATATTGGACCCATATGCAGATGGAAAATTATTTTTTGTTCTGCTGTCCTGATTCAGCTGTCTACTATCGATCTCTATCTTTAGTCGAGAACTTCTGAAACATGTACTTGTGTATCCTTGTTCCTTTATTCTGAACGATTCTTTGTTCACAACATAGATCGTCATGTTTTGAGAGCACTCAGGACTAGTCCTAGTTCCAAGATAAAGTTTTGATCTAAGCATACATGTTGTCTGCTTCTAAAGCAATAATATAATTTTGTTTCAGTTACATTATCTTGTTTGGAACTCTTTCCAAATTACTGTGTTCAAAATAAACGAATTGCGATAATGATCCAGGTTAGGAAAGTGTAATCTCTTACCACTACCTAGCTTATGATAGATCGGGATGTCTTAGTTCTTCATAAGAACTTAGATATTTATCCTAGTCATCAAATGACTATCATTACCTCTCTTATGCTCCAAACATATTGCACAGTACATTTGTAATGTGTATTTTTATTCACATTTTTAGGGTTTTTATCATCTCAAATTCAATCATAATTCACATTAAATGTATGAAAAATGCTCATAATTCATAAAACATAATTTGAAACCTCTTAATACATTTTTGTGTGATTTTACAGGCAAAAAGGCCATAAAATGAAGAATTGGACCAAAACGCAAATAATGGGCCAAAGATGGCCAACTAAAAACCTCAAACACTCTACAAAAAACTCCCCAAACTTTTTACGACAATTCAAAAACCTTCTACAACCAAGTCAAACCGAGCCAAACGCCAAAAATCGCCAAGTTGACCAAAAGTCAACTTCTCAAAATGGGTCAAACGGTATACCAAAACGAAGAGCTCGACGAAACGAACCCAACGGTACAATCCTCGCGATCAGAAACCTTCTAGAACTCTCAGAATCACCAATTGAAAATCAGGTCAAAATTGGTCAAAGTCAACGAATTGACCAGGTCAAACCCATCTTCTTCAAACCTCATAATTCACAATTCTGCTCGAAATCGAACAAACAAGCCAGCCATGGATTCAGCATGACGAGACGAGCATGCCGGTGCCATTCTCCGGTCTTGAAAGTTCCGGCGATCGCCGGAATTCGGCCAAAACAAGTGCCAAAAAACGGACCGAAACCATGGTTGATCTGTCGTGCCTTCCACCATCATCCATTCGAGCCAAAACCGATCTCATTCTTTTCTCCATCGTCTACCCTTTCTAACCGTATGAAGAACTCATCGAATGATGCGAAATCGAGCGAGAAATCCGTGTTTCCGTAATCTGTTCGACGAAATCCTCAATGAACTTTTCAATCTTGATGATCCAACGGTCGAAATTTCGGCAGTGAAATGAACTCGATCGGTCTTCTTGCATTTTCCTCACGAGGTGATGATGTTTGACGCATCGAACAGCATCAGTGGGGTCTCGTAATGGATTCCGAAGCCTCAATTCGATGGAAAAACAACTCGGAATCTCATCTTGATTCACGATTTTGTGTTCCGTTTGGTTATTTTCGCTGAGTTCGGTTAATGGCGGAAATTCGTGAATTAAGGAAAGAATTGACGCATAAAACGCAACGCAGAGCATCGTGAGGAAGTGAGGAAGGAAGCCTGAGCTCTGGTTTGAGCTGCCGCTGCTCGAAGAGCGACCTTGAAGCTCGAACAGCCATCAATGGCGGAAACGAACTGAACGGGAGAAAAATGAGGAAAACTCGATGAACTCTCAACCATTTTCTGCGTTTCAAAGCTCTGTAGATTCGTGGCAATGAGAGGAAGCCATTGGGAGTGAGAACACGAGCAGAAGTGAAGAACCGTGCGAGCTCAACTCACGGATTGAAGAAGAAGCGAAAACGGGTCTGAAAATCAACGCGAAATTGGATCCAAAATACATATTCGTTTCACACTAGTCTGTCAGAGCTTCGTTTTAGGACCGGCTGTAGCTCGCGATCCACAGAAGATCAAGCAATCTTCGTTCAAAATGAATTCAGCGCCATTCTCGCTCAGAATGACCCGTTTCACGCGCGTTCGACCCGTTCCGCCGTAAAAGATCAAAAGACGTTCAAAAACTCAGCGCTATTCTGAAGAACAGCACGCGACTCGTTTCACGCGATTTGTGACCCGTTTCAGTGCAGCAAATCCAGTGGGGCCCGTCAGTCAGAGAAACAACAGTCTTAACCGTTAGTACTTCATTTCGGATCCGATCTGAAGCATTCTTCGCCAAATAGAGCATAAATTTTCCGCCTGAATCTCGGCCAACTCTCAACCAAATTCAACGAAATTTCGTCTAGATCTTCAGTACACCCCACTTGATCTGCCTGAGCCAATGGAATCGCTCGGTTTGTCCCCCACTCTCCAGACCAGTCTCTCTATAAATTAGACCGATCAACCCATTCATGATAATTCATTCTTCCATTCTCCAAATTCATTCAACACACCACTCTCCAATCATCTTCTTTGAGTTTCAGTAACTCCATTACTGAATCTCAGAGCTTTTCGAGCTTCAATTTTCGAGTTTGAGTGAAAATTCACCAATTCGGGCTGATTTTGGTGAAAAAGGCAATTGATCGGTTCCGGCTGGATCAAGCATCAATTGGAGGTTCAAATCGACTCAAGGAAGCTTCTGGTTGATCTTCTACGTCTCGGTTTGATCCAATTTTCATTTAATCTCTTGTATTCAATTTTAGATCACAAGATCCAATTTGTAAAAAAATATGATGAACACATGCCTAATTTCGGTTGATCTTATCATGTGTGAGTAGAATCTTGTAGGGATAGGCCTTTTGTGATTGAATTGTTTGAAATCTTGCTTTAATTTGAAGTAAATTGACTGATTTGGTTACTGTTCATAATGTGCTGTTTAATCTGGTTTTTCTTGATTTAATCGATTTGGTTGAATTAATTAGGTCATTTAGAACTGAATTTTCCTGCATGTTAATCCATTTTATCATCTTGAATCTTGGTTGAGGTTTTTGCTTGATTTAGTGAAGTTTTTAGTTCAAAAATTGAGATCAAACACTAGTTGGTTGACTGGTGTTTGATCTGAAATTTTGATCTATTTTTCTGAGTTTTTCTGGTTGGAAATAATTCAAACTTGTTCCAAATCTGATAAATTGAATATTTTGTGATTAATGATACAATTCTTGATCAAATTGCCTTAAAAATCCCTACTTTTATCCTCTAAATTCAAAAATACATTTTTCTGTAATTTGTTTCTGTCAGTTTCAGTAAAAAATTGTTTGACTTCAGATCTGATCAAAGAAAATTAAAAAAAAATATATTTTGTGTTTCTTTAGATATTTTAGAACAACTTTCATATAAAATGTGCCCAATGCTTTTATGTTAAATTTGTAAGATAAAATCTGTTCAAAGTTTTGATCTTTTTAAATTTTCTATTCTTGATTTTTGAATCTGTCTGTTTTTCTACGATTTTTAGAAATTAGTAAAAAAATCCTATAAATAAAAAATCTAAGTCTCAGTAAATCATTTTGAAGTGTAGTTTCTCAATCTGAATTTTAATTGAATTGTTGTTTGGATAAAATTTGAATTACACCCTCTTTTAGCAACACATACCATTCTCTGTCTAATTCTGTTATATGTTCTGAGTTTTGACCATAACTTTTGGAATATCAATCTTTTTGATCTGAGATTTTTACCACATAATCAGAACTTGCCATCCTAATTTCTGTTAAAGTTTGGTAATTTTTGAAGTAATTTTCAAATTTCTGTGATTTTATGAAAATTTCTGTTGATTGATTATGAAAAGTGTAGAATAAAACGAAAATTACATAAAAATATGAACAAAAGTGATAATTGATTTACCTTGCATTGTGAAGATCTCATTCTCTAGTTTTCATTGACATATAATTTGCAACTTTTGGACATTTGGAACTATTATTAAAGAATTTTCAAAAGAATTGTGTACGAACTTGATTAAATTCCATCTAATACATCATTAACCTTCTTAAACAATCTACTACATTTGAACAAACAAAACCTACTTTTGAAAAGAATTGTAATATCTCAAGGCCATTCTCCTTGTGTTCGACCCCTAAAACTCAAAAGACCACATATACACTTAAGAGTAAAGCTAGGGAAAATTATAAATATTTTTGCTAAATTGTGTGAAATTTAACGACGGTTTTACGCGGTTTACAAATGGCGCCGTTGCCGGGGAGACAGCTTTAATTGAGTTTATTACTAACTTCTAATCAATTGTCTAGTGTTTTTGTTTCATTTGAATTTTGAAGGTGCATGAGAAAGACGAGATCGCAAGGCGAAGTGCACACACCTGTAAAGAAGGACATTAACAAACATCTAAGAAAGGTCAATTATTATTATATATTATAAATTATATATAATAATTTATAATATATAATAATAAATTTTCTCTAGTGGCTTGCATCAAGTTTTTAACTAACCCATCTCATATTTTCTCTAGTGTTTTTTGTCTCTCTTATTTTTAAAGGTTATTAGGGCGCAAGATCTTCAATGGATTGGCAAAGCGAGAGGTGAACGAGATTCAATGACGGGAAGACAAACGTGGACGGGATGGCCACACGACGGCTATCGAAGGCACAATGACGAAAGCTCATTCGAGCAGACACGACCTCTCTACAGGCAATCTTACGGGCTAGGAGCGTTGTTCAACCACTCGTCTAATTAGGAATCGAGGGATGAAATGTTGAACCAACCTTGGGGTTCTCAAACTCAAATGAACTTCCAAAACCCGTACACGCCTGCCACACCAACCCATTCATTCCAACCTTACCTCTACCAAGACGAGTACTATCCTCCAAACCAGGAGTATCAACAACCTCAAACCTCTTCTGATGAAAAATTGCACGCGAAGCTGGACCTCTTCGAGAAACGCTTCTTAGAAATGTCGAACTCGCTCATGGAGATATTCAACAAACGAGAACCCACCATCCAACCTCATCAAGATGAAGTTAGCCATTGTGATGAGGGTCTTAGGATTTTTGAACAAGAGGAAATTGGGGAATCTCTTTGTGATGAGGGTCTTAGGGTTTTTGAAGAATTAGGTGTTGAGGGTTCTCAAGGTGATGAGGAGAAGGAAATGCTCGAAGGGGAGAAAAATGAGGAGAAAAAGGACGCCAACTTCGAGTTGGAGGAACATTTGTATGATGGGGAATGTGGGTCAAATGAGGACTTTTGGAATAATGGGGAATGCGAATCAAATCATGACTCCAAGAATGAATCTTGCGACGAGTCGAGCGATACTAACCTAAGTTTCGAATTCAAGGAGTCGCGTGTTAAGGACGAGAAGGAGTCAAACCATGACTCAATGGTTGAAACATACGACGAGTCAAGCACCCTAAATCACGAGCCAACTTCACCAAATTCCCGACATCCTATCTCTTGCCAAACCATACATTACACCAACCTTGAGATAAGCGCTGTGATGTACATCGACCTGCCAACCAATCAAGAAGGAGTAAAGTTGGGTATTGAATTACCCCTCTCGACGAGAATCGACCCCAAACTCCTTCCCAAAGCAAGAAGGCCACACTTTCATATCCTTCAGAAAATTAAAAACAAGTACAAGAAATCCCCAACGAGCGTCTTATTCCCATGTGAACTCCTCCAAGGATTTGCTCACATCTACGATCCGTTCGAGCAAGGCTGACACAAAGGCGTCGGGCTCGAGACGTAAAACGGGAGCGCTTGGCGAGAGGCAACTCGTCGTGTCAGGTCGTATTTTTCCTTTCTTTATTTTATCTTTCTTCTTTTTACAAAACTCTCTTTCACACTTAAACATTTGCTACGCAAAAGTTTAAGTGTGGTGGGGGAGGTTTTGCATAAAACCCCAACAATTTTTTCAATTTCCACAAATGTCTCATTTTTGAACTTTTTGTTTGAGGACAAACAAAGGTTTAAGTGTGGTGGGGTGGTTTTGTGCAAAACCAAGTTTTGTTTTCTTGTAAAAATGTGAAAATTCATATAAAAAAATTCAAAATTTCAAAAACAACAACAAAACTCATAAATACCATAAAAATTTAAACTTTTTGTTTGTTTTTCTTTCATTTTTGTTTGTTTTTGTGAATAAAATTTTGTGTGTTTTAAAAGAAAAAGATTTTAAATGAAAATAAATAAAAGGTTTTGTAAAAACAAATTTTAAAACTAAGCCCTTTCAAGCAAAATTTTGAAAACACTTAGGGTTTTGGAAAATGATGAAAATATTTGAAAATTCAAAAAGAGATTAATTATCATCATGAATGCCATATTTTCCACCTCATCTCATCTATAATATAAAATCCATTAAACGTTTCGAAAATTCATAAATATTTCACTTGCCCCTTTAATGAAATTATAAATCGTTTTCTTTAAAGTAATGCTGTGATTAAAACTTTTGAGAAATCAAACCTTACTTTTAATACCACTAGTTTCGCAAAAATTTTCTAACTCAACCTATCTTTCATGACATAGCTAATGACTCGTATGTCCATCTCTAATTTTCGCACTAAAAGCAAGTGACCGAAATCGTAACCTGTTATCCCTTCACAAAAAGAATTCAAAAATGTGAAAAATTATTTTTAAACCCTTGAAAAAGAAATTTTTTTTTTACATATCCGCAATAGAAAATGAAGGATTTTTTGTACGTGCAAAGCACAGCTTGTCTTTTGATAACATGAGTGGATAGCATACCAACCTGTTTTGTTGTCCTGATTCGGCCATGGGGAGAGAAAATATATTTATCAACTTTTTCTTCAAATTTCATCACACGTGAGGGGTAATATATTTATCAACTTTTTCTTCAAATGTCATCACACGTGAGGGGTAGGAAAAGATAGGTTATTGTTATTTTGCATGTCTTGAGGAGATAGAAAAAGAATGTGCCAAGAATAGCTACCGTAGTTGAAGAACTCCGTAAATAACCATGGGTTGGTCAGTAACAACTTATGTTTTTTTCTCTGACTCGAATTTTGAACGCTTCGATCTCTCTAAGTTTTTATCGAATTGCAAGATTTCTTTTTGTAAAATATTCTCCTTCTTGTCGACTACCAGATGTTCGTAGCGAATTTTGCTTATTGAACCCTTATTCAGATAGAAAAACATTTTTTGTTCTACTGTTCAGATTCAGCCAAGTGGAGAGAAAACATGGTTATGAACTTTTTTTTCAAATCTCATCACATGTGAGGGGTAGGAAAAGATAGGTTATTATTATTTTACATGTCTTGAGAAGATAGAAAGAAGAATGTGGTAAGAACAGCTCCCGTAGTTGAAGAACTCCGTAAATTACCACGGGTTTGTCAGAAACAACTTATGTTTTTTTTCTCTGTCTCCAACTTAGAACGCTTCGATCTCTCTAAGTTTTTATCGAATTGCAAGATTTTTTTTCGTAAAATATTCTCTTTGTTGTCGACTGACAGATGTTCTTAGCAAATTTTGCTTACTGGACCCATATTCAGATAGAAAATGATTTTTTGTTCTACGGTCCAGATTCGGCCAAGTGGAGAGAGAACATATTTATCAATGTTTTTTTCCAATCTCTTCACATGTGAGGGGCAGGAAAAGATTGGTTATTGTTATTTTTCATGTCTTGAGGAGATAGAAAAAAGAATGACCCAAGAATATCGCCCGTAGTTGAAGAAATCCTTAAATAACAACGGGTCAGTCAGAAACAACCTATGTTTTTTTTCTCTGACTCCAATTTCTACACTTGGATCTCTCTAAGTTTTTATCCAATTGCCAGATTTCATTTTGTAAAATATTCGCCTTGTTGTCGACTAACAGATGTTGTTAGCGAATTTTGCATATTCCTTATTCAGATAGAAAATGATTTTGTGTTCTACTGTCCAGATTCGGCCAACTGAAGAGAGAACATATTTATCAACTTTTTCTTCAAATCTCATCACACGTCAGAGGTATGAAAAGATAGGTTGTTTTTATTTTGCATCTCTTGAGGAGATAGAAAAAAGAATGAGCCAAGAATATCGCCCGTAGTTGAAGAAATCCTTAAATTACCACGGGTTGGTCAGAAACAGCCTATCTTTTTGTTCTCTGACTCCAACTCTGAATGCTTGGATCTCTCTAAGTTTTTATCCAATTGCCAGATTTCATTTTGTAAAATATTCCCCTTGTTGTCGACTAACAGATGTTCTTAGCGAATTTTGCTTATAGGACCCTTATTCAGATAGAAAATAATTTTTTGTTCTACTGTCCAGATTCGGCCAAGTGGAGAGAGAACATATTTATCAACTTTTTTTTCAACTCTCATCACACGTGAGGGGTAGGAAAAGATAGGTTATTGTTATTTTGCATGTCTTGATAAGATAGAAAAAAGAATGTGCCAAGAATAGCTCCCGTAGTTGAAAAATCCTTAAATTAACACGGGTTTGTCAGAAACGGCCTATTTTTTTTTCTCTGACTCCAATTTTGAACGCTTGGATCCCTCTAAGTTTTTATCCAATTGCCATGTTTTCATTTTGTAGAATATTGGCCTTGTTGTCAACTAACAGATGTTCTTACTGAATTTTGCATATTGGACCCTTATTCAGATAGAAAATGATTTTTTGTTCTGCTGTTCTGATTCAGCCAAGGTGAGAGAGAACATATTTATCAACTTTTTCTTTAAATCTTATCACACGTGAGTGGTAGGAAAAGATAGGTTATTATAATTTTACATGTCTTGAGGAGATAGAAAAAAGAATGTGCCAAGAATAGCTACTGTAGTTGAAGAAATCCTTAAATTATCACGGGTTGGTCAAAAACAGCTAATGTTTTTTTCTCTGACTCCACCTTTGAACGCTTGAATCACTCTATGTTTTTATCTAATTACCAGATTTCTTTTTGTAAAATATTCTTCTTGTTGTCGACTAACAGATGTTCCTAGAGAATTTTGCTTACTGGACCCTTAATTAAGATAGAAAATGATTTTTTGTTTTACTGTCCAGATTCGGCTAAGTGGAGAGAAAACATGTTTATCAACTTTTTTTTCAAATCTCATCACATGTGAGGGGTTGTAAAAGATAGTTATTATTATTTTACATGTCTTGAGGAGATAGAAAGAAGAATGTGGTAAGAATAGCTCCCGTAGTTGAAGAAATCCGTAAATTACCACGGGTTTGTCAGAAACAACTTATGTTTTTTTTCTCTGTCTCCAACTTAGAATGCTTCGATCTCTCTAAGTTTTTATCGAATTGCAAGATTTCTTTTCGTAAAATATTCCCTTTGTTGTCGACTGACAGATGTTCTTAGCAAATTTTGCTTATTGGACCCATATTCAGATAGAAAATGATTTTTTGTTCTACTGTCCAGATTCGGCCAAGTGGAGAGAGAACATATTTATCAACTTTTTTTTCAAATCTCTTTACATGTGAGGGGCAGGACAAGATTGGTTATTGTTATTTTTCATGTCTTGGGGAGATAGAAAAAATAATGAGCCAAGAATATCGCCCGTAGTTGAAGAAATCCTTAAATAACAACGGGTTGGTCAGAAACAACCTATCTTTTTTTTCTCTGACACCAACTTTCTAAGCTTGGATCTCTCTAAGTTTTAATCCAATTGCCAGATTTCATTTTGTAAAATAATTGCCTTGTTGTCGACTAACAGATGTGGTTAGGGAATTTTGCATATTCCTTATTCAGATAGAAAATGATTTTTTGTTCTACTGTGCAGATTCGGCCAAGTGAAGAGAGAACATATTTATCAACTTTTTCTTCAAATCTCATCACACGTGAGAGGTATGAAAAGATAGGTTGTTTTTATTTTGTTTGTCTTGAGGAGATAGAAAAAAGAATGAGCCAAGAATATCGCCCGTAGTTGAAGAACTCCTGAAATTCCCACGGGTTGCTCACAAACAACTTATATTTTTTTCTCTGACTCCAACTTTGAATGCTTGAATCTCTGTAAGTTTTTATCTAATTGCCAGATTTCTTTCTGTAGAATATTCGCCTTGTAGTCGACTAACAAATGTTCTTAGCGATTTTGCATATCGGAATCTTATTCAGATAGAAAATGATTTTTTGTGCCGCTGTCCTAATTCATCAAATAGGAGAGAGAACACATTTATCAACTTTTTCTTCAAATCACATCACACGTGAGGGGTAGGAAAATTTAGATTATTGTAATTTTTCATCTCTTGAGGAGATAGAAAAAAGTATGTGCCAAGAATAGCGCCTGTAGTTGAAAAATCCTTAAATTAACACGGGTTGGTCAGAAACAGCTTAAGTTTTTTTCTCTGACTCCAACTTTGACCGCTTGGATCTCTCTAAGTTTTTATCCAATTGCCAGTTTTCATTTTGTAGAATATTCGCCTTGTTGTCAACTAACAGATGCTCTTAGTGAATTTTGCATATTGGACCCTTATTCAGATAGAACATGTTTTTTTGTTCTGCTGTCCTGATTCAGCCAAGGTGACAGAGAACATATTTATCAACTTTTTCTTTAAATCTCATCACACGTGAGGGGTAGGAAAAGATAGGTTATTGTAATTTTACATGTCTTGAGGAGATAGAAAAAAGAATGTGCCAAGAATAGCTTCTGTAGTTGAAGAACTCCTTAAATTACCACGGGTTGGTAAGAAAAAACATATGTTTTTTCTCTGACTCCAACTTTGAACGCTTGGATCTCTCTAAGTTTTTATCGAATTGCCAGATTTCTTTTTGTAGAATATTGGCCTTGTTGTCGACTAACAGATATTCATAGCGAATTTTACATATTGTACCCTTATTCAGATAGAAAATGATTTTTTGTTGTACTGTCCAGATTCGGTCATGTGGAGAGAGAACATATTTATCAACTTTATCTTCAAATCTCATCAGACGTGAGGGGTAGGAAAAGATAGGTTATTGTTATTTTACATGGCTTGACGAGATAGAAAAAAGAAGATGCCAAGAATAACTCCCGTAGTTGATGCACTCCTTCAATTACCACGGGTTGGTTAGAAACACCTTATGATTTTTACTCTGACTCAAACTTTGAACGCTTGAATCTCTCTAAGTTTTTATCCAATTGCCAGATTTCTCTTTGTAGAATATTCACCTTGTTGTCGACTAACAGATGTTCTTAGCGAATTTTGCATATTGGACCCTTATTCAGATAGAAAATTATTTTTTTTTCTGCTGTCCTGATTCGGCCAAGGTGAGAGAGCACATATTTATCAACTTTTTCTTCAAATCTCATCACACGTGAGGGATAGGAAAAGATAGGTAATTGTAATTTTGCATGTCTTGAGGAGATAGAAAAAAGAATGTGTCAAGAATAGCTCCCGTAGTTGAAGAACTCCTTAAATTCCCACCGGCTGGTCAACAAACGACTTATATATTTTTCTCTGACTCCAACTCTGAATGCTTGAATCTCTGTAAGTTTTTATCCAATTGCCAGATTTCTTTCTGTAGAATATTCGCCTTGTAGTCGACTAACAAATGTTCTTAGCGAATTTTGCATATTGGAATCTTATTCAGATAGAAAATGATTTTTTGTGCTGCTGTCCTAATTCATCAAAGGGGAGAGAGAACATATTTATCAACTTTTTCTTCAAATCACATCACACGTGAGGGGTATGAAAATATAGGTTATTGTAATTTTTCATGTCATGAGGGATAGAAAAAAGTATGAGCCAAGAATAGCGCCTGTAGTTGAAGAAATCCTTAAATTACCACGGGTTGGTCAGAAACAGCTAATGTTTTCTTCTCTGACTCCAACTTTGAACGCTTGAATCTCTCTAAGTATTTATCCAATTGCCAGATTTTTTTTTGTAGAATATTCGCCTTGTTGTCGACTAACAGATGTTCTTAGCGAATTTTGCATATTGGACCCTTATTCAGATAGAAAATGATTTTTTGTTCTACTGTCCAGATTCGGCTAACTCGAGAGAAAACATGTTTATCAACTCTTTTTTCAAATCTCATCACATGTGAGGGGTAGGAAAAGATAGAAAGAAGAATGTGCTAAGAATAGCTCCCGTAGTTGAAGAAATCCGTAAATTACCATAGGTTTGTCAGAAAAAACTTATGTTTTTTTTCTCTGTCTCGAACTTAGAACGCTTCGATCTCTATAAGTTTTTCTCGAATTGCAAGATTTCTTTTCGTAAAATATTCCCTTTGTTGTCGACTGACAGATGTTCTTAGCAAATTTTGCTTATTGGACCCATATTCAGATAGAAAATGATTTTTTGTTCTACTGTCCAGATTCGGCCAAGGGGAGAGAGAACATATGTATCAACTTTTTTTTCAAATCTCTTCACATGTGAGGGGTCGGAAAAGATTGGTTATTGTTATTTTTTATGTCTTGAGGAGATAGAAAAATGTATGAGCCAAGAATAGCGCCCGTAATTGAAGAAATCCTTAAATTACCACGGATTGGTGAGAAACAGCTTATGTTTTTTTCTCTGACTCCAACTTTGAACGCTTGGATCTCTCCATGTTTTTATCGAATTGCCAGATTTCTTTTTGTAGAAATATTCGCCTTGTTGTCGACTAACAGATGTAGTTAGCGAATTTTGCATATTGGACCCTTATTCAGATAGAAAATGATTTTTTCTTCTACTGTCCAGATTCGGCGAAGTGGAGAGAGAACATATTTATCAAGTTTTTCTTCAAATCTCATCACACCTGAGAGGTATGAAAAGATAGGTTATTGTTATTTTGCATGTCTTGAGTAGATAGAAAGAAGAATGAGCCAAGAATATCGCCCGTAGTTGAAGAAATCCTTAAATAACAACGGGTTGGTCAGAAACAACCTATGTTTTTTTTTTCTAACTCCCACTTTGAACGCTTGGATCTCTCTAAGTTTTTATCCAATTCCCTGATTTCATTTTGTAAAATATTCGCATTGTTGTCGACTAATAGATGTTGTTAGCGAATTTTGCATATTCCTTATTCAGATAGAAAATGATTTTTGTTCTACAGTCCAGACTCGGCCAAGTGAAGAGAGAACATATTTATCAACCTTTTCTTCAAATCTCATCACACGTGAGAGGTATGAAAAGATAAGTTATTGTTATTTTCCATGTCTTGAGAAGATAGATAAAAGAATGAGCCAAGAATATCGCCCGTAGTTGAAGAAATCCTTAAATTACCACGGGTTGCTCAGAAACAGCCTATATTTTTGTTCTCTAACTCCAACTTTGAATGCTTGGATCTCTCTAAGTTTTTATCCAATTTCCAGATTTCATTTTGTAAAATATTCGCCTTGTTGTCGACTAACAGATGATCTTAGCGAATTTTGCTTATAGGACCCTTATTCAGATAGAAAATAATTTTTTGTTCTACTGTCCAGATTCGGCCAAGTGGAGAGAGAACATATTTATCAACTTTTTTTTCAAATCTCATCACACGTGAGGGGTAGGAAAAAAGATAGGTTATTGTTATTTTGCATGTCTTGAGGAGATAGAAAAAAGAATGTGCCAAGAATAGCTCCCGTAGTTGAAAAATCCTTAAATTAACACGGGTTGGTCAGAAACAGCTTATGTTTTTTCTCTGACTCCAATTTTGAACGCTTGGATCCCTCCAAGTTTTTATCCAATTGCCAGTTTTCATTTTGTAGAATATTCGCCTTGTTGTCAACTAACAGATGTTCTTTGTGAATTTTGCATATTCGACCCTTATTCAGATAGAAAATGATTTTTTGTTCTGCTGTCCTGATTCGGCCGTGCGGAGAGAAAATATATTTATCCACTTTTTCTTCAAATCTCATCACACGTGAGGGGTAGGAAAAGATAGGTTATTGTAATTTTGCATGTCTTGAGGAGAGAGAAAAAAGAATTAGCCAAGAATAGCTCCCATAGTTGAAGAACTCCTTAAATTACCACGGGTTGGTCAGAAACAACATATGTTTTTTTCTCTGACTCCAAATTTGAACGCTTGGATCTCTCTAAGTTTTCATCCAATTGCCTGATTTCTTTTTGTAAAATATTCTCCTTGTTGTCCAGATGTTCTTAGCGCATTTAGCATATTGGACGCATATTCAGATAGAAAAAGATTTTTTGTTCTGTTGTCCAGATTCAGCCAAGGGGAGAGAGATCTTATTTATCAACTTTTTCTTCAAATCTAAACACATGTGAGGGGTAGGAAAAGATAGGTTATTTTTATTTTTCATGTCTTGAGGAGATAGAAAAAAGTATGAGCCAAGAATAGCGGCCGTAGTTGAAGAAATCCTTAAATTACCACGGATTGCTCAGAAACAACTTATTTTTTTTTCTCTGACTTTAACTTTGAACAATTGAATCTCTCTAAGTTTTTATCGAATTGCCAGATTTCTTTTAGTAGAATATTGGCCTTGTTGTCAACTAATAGATGTTCTTATCGAATTTTGCATATTGGACAATTATTCAGAAAGAAAATGATTTTTTGTTCTACTGTTCAGATTCGGTCAAGTGGAGAGAGAACATATTTATTAACTTTTTCTTCAAATCTCCTCACACGTGAGAGGTAGGAAGAGATAGGTTATTATTATTTTGCATGGCTTGAGGAGATAGAAAAAAGAATGAGCCAAGAATAGCGCCCGTAGTTAATGAAATCCTTAAATTACCACGGGTTGGTCAGAATTAGCTTATGTTTTTTTCTCTGACTCCAACTTTGAACGCTTTGATCTCTCTATGTTTTTGTCCAGTTGCCAGTTTTCATTTTGTAGAATATTCGTCTTGTTGTCGACTAACAAATGTTCTTAGCGAATTTTGCATATTGGACCCTTATTCAGATAGAAAATAATTTTTTTGTTCTGTTGTCCTGATTCGGCCGAGGGGAGAGAGAGAAAATATTTATCGACTTTTTCTTCAAATCTCATAACACGTGAGGGGTAGGATAAGATAGTTTATTGTTATTTTGAATGTCTTGAGGAGATAGAAAAAAGAATGTGCCAAGAATAGCTCCCGTAGTTGAAGAACACCTTAAATTACCACGGGTTGGTCAGAAACAATGTATATTTTTTTTCTCTGACTCCAATTTTGAACGCTTCGATCTCTGTAAGTTGTTATCGAATTCCAAGATTTCTTTTTGTAAAATATTCTCCTTGTTGTTGACTAATAGATGTTCTTAGCGAATTTTGCTTATTGGACCCTTATTCAGATAAAAAATGATTTTTTATTCTACTGTCCAGATTCGGCCAAGTGGAGAGAGAACATATTTATCAACTTTTTTTTCAAATCACTTCACATGTGAGGGGTAGGAAAAGATTTGTTATTGTTATTTTTAATGTCTTTAGGGGTTAGAAAAAAGTATGAGCCAAGAATTGCTCCCGTAGTTTAAGAAATCCTTAAATTACCACAGGTTGGTCAGAAACAGCTTTTTTTTTTTCCCTGACTCCAACATTGAACGCTTGAATCTCTCTATGTTTTTATCCAATTCCCAGATTTCTTTTTGTAGAATATTCACCTCCTTGTCGACTAACAGATGTTCTTAGTGAATTTTGCATATTGGACCCTTATTTAGATAGAAAATCAATTTTTGTTCTACTGTCCAGATTCGGCCAAGTGGAAAGAGAGAAAATATTTATCAACTTTTTCTTCAAATCTCATCACACTTGAGGGATAGGAAAAGATAGTTTATTTTTATTTTGCATGTCTTCAGGAGATAGAAAAAAGAATGTGCCAAGAATAGCTCTCGTAGTAGATGCACTCCTTAAATTACCACAGGTTGGTTAGAAATAACTTATGATTTTTACTCAGACTCCAACTTTGAACGCTGGGATCTCTCCAAGTTTTTATCCAATTGCCAGATTTCTTTTTGTAGAATATTCACCTCGTTGTCGAGTAACAGATGTTCTCAGCGAATTTTCCATATTGGACCCTTATTCAAATAGAAAATATTTTTTTGTCCTGCGGTCCTGATTCAGCTAAGGTGAGAGAGAACATATTTATCAACTTTTTCTTCAAATATCATCACACGTGAGGGGTAGGAAAAGATAGGTTATTGTAATTTGGCATGTCTTGAGGAGATAGAAAAGAGAATGAGCCTAGAATACCGCCCGTAGTTGAAAAATCCTTAAATTAACACGGGTTGGTCAGAAACAGCTTATGTTTTCTTCTCTTACTCCAATTTTGAACGCTTGGATCCCTCTAAGTTTTTATCCAATTGTCAGCTTTCATTTTGTAGAATATTCGCCTTGTTGTCGACTTTCGGATGTTCTTAGCGAATTTTGCATATTGTACCCTTATTCAGATAGAAAATGATTTTTTGTTCTGTTGTCCTGATTCAACCAAGGTGAGAGAGAACATATTTATCAACTTTTTCTTCAAATCTCATCACACGTGAGGGGTAGGAAAAGATAGGTTATTGTAATTTTGCATGTCTTGAGGAGATAGAAAAAAGAATGTGCCAAGAATAGCTCCCGTAGTTGAAGAACTCCTTAAATTACCACGGGTTGGTCAGAAACAACATATGTTTTTTCTCTGACTCCAACTTTGAACGCTTGGATCTCTCTAAGTTTTTATCGAATTGCCAGATTTTCTTTTTGTTGAATATTGGCCTTGTTGTCGACTAACAGATATTCTTAGCAAATTTTGCATATTGGACTCTTATTCAGGTAGAAAATGATTTTTTGTTGTACGGTCCAGATTCGGTCATGTGGAGAGAGAACCTATTTATCAACTTTTTCTTAAAATCTCCTCGCACGTGAGGGGTAGGAAAAGATAGATTATTGTTATTTTGCATGGCTTGAGGAGATAGAAAAAAGAATGAGCCAAGAATAGCGCCCGTAGTTGAAAAAATCTTTAAATTACCACGGGTTGGTCAGAATTAGCTTATGTTTTTTTCTCTCACTCCAACTTTGAACGCTTGGATCTCTCTAAGTTTTTATCCAATTGCCAGTTTTGATTTTGTAGAATATTCGCCCTGTTGTCGACTAACAGATGTTCTTAGCGAATTTTGCATATTGGACACTTATTCAAATAGAAAATGATTTTTTGTTCTGCTGTCCTAATTCGGCCATGGGGAGAGAAAATATATTTATCAACTTTTTCTTCAAATCTCATCACACGTGAGGGGTAGGAAAAGATAGGTTATTGTAATTTTGCATGTCTTGAGGAGATTGAAAAAAGAATTAGCCAAGAATAGCTCCCATAGTTGAAGTACTCCTTAAATTACCACGGGTTGGTCAGAAACATCTTAAGTTTTTTTCTCTGACTCCAACTTTGAACGCTTGGATCTCTCTAAGTTTTCATCCAATTGCCTGATTTCTTTTTGTAAAATATTCTCCTTGTTGTCGGCTAACAGATGTTCTTAGCGAATTTAGCATATTGGACGCATATTCAGATAGAAAATGATTTTTTGTTCTGCTGTCCAGATTCAGCCAAGGGGAGAGAGAACATATTTATCAACTTTTTCTTCAAATCTCAACACATGTGAGGGGTTGGACAAGATAGGTTATTTTTATTTTTCATGTCTTGAGAAGATAGAAAAAAGTATGAGCCATGAATAGTGCCCGTAGTTGAAGAAATCCTTAAATTGCCACGGGTTGGTCAGAAACAACTTATGTTTTTTTCTCCGACTCTAACTTTGAACGCTTGGATCTCTCTAAGTTTTTATCGAATTGCCAGATTTCTTTTTGTAGAATGTTGGCGTTGTTGTCGACTAACATATGTTCTTATCGAATTTTGCATATTGGACCCTTATTCAGATAGAAAATGATTTTTTGTTCTAGTTTCCAGATTTGGTCAAGTGGAGAGAGAACGTATTTATTAACTTTTTCTTCAAATCTTCTCACACGTGAGAGGTAGGAAGAGATAGGTTATTATTATTTTGCCTAGCTTGAGGAGAAAGAAAAAAGAATGAACCAAAAATAGCGCCCGTAGTTGAATAAATCCTGAAATTACCACGGGTTGGTCAGAATTAGCTTATGTTTTTTTCTCTCACTCCAACTTTGAACGCTTGGATCTCTCTAAGTTTTTATCCAATTGCCAGTTTTCATTTCGTAGAATATTCGCCTTGTTGTCGACTAACAGATGTTCTTAGCGAATTTTGCATATTGGACCCTTATTCACATAGAAAATATTTTTTTTGTTCTGCTGTCCTGATTCGGCCAAGGGGAGAGCGAGAAAATATTTATCAACTTTTTCTTCAAATCTCATAACACGTGAGGGGTAGGATAAGATACTTTGTTGTTATTTTGCATGTCTTGAGGAGATAGAAAAAAGAATGTGCCAAGAATAGCACCCGTAGTTGATGCACTCCTTAAATTACCACGAGTGGGTTAGAAACACCTTATTTTTACTCTGACTCCAACTTTGAACGCTTGGATCTCTCTAAGTTTTTATACAATTGCCAGATTTCTCTTTGTAGAATATTCACCTTGTTGTCGACCAACAGATGTTCTTAGCGAATTTTTCTTATTGGACCCTTATTCAGATAGAAAATTATTTTTGGGTCTGCTGTCCTGATTCAGCCAAGGTGAGAGAGCACATATTTATCAACTTTTTCTCCAAATCTCATCACACGTGAGGGGTAGGAAAAGATAGGTTATTGTAATTTTGCATGTCTTGAGGAGATAGAAAAGAGAATGGTCCAAGAATAGCGCCCGTAGTTCAAGAAATCCTTAAATTACCACGGGTTGGTCAGAAACGGCTTATATTTTTTTCTCTGACTCCAATTTTGAAAGCTTCGATCTATCTAAGTCTTTATCCAATTGCCAGATTTAATTTTGTAGAATATTCGCTTTGTTGTCGACTAACAGATGTTCTTAGCGAATTTTGGATATTGGACCCTTACTCAGATAGAAGATGATTTTTTGTTCTGCCGTCCTGATTCAGCCAAGGTGAGAGAGAACATATTTATCAACTTTTTCTTCAAATCTCATCACACGTGATGGGTAGGAAAAGATAGGTTATTGTAATTTTGCATGTCTTGAGGAGATAAAAAAAAGAATGTGCCAAGAATAGCTCCCATAGTTGAAGAACTCCCTAAATTACCACGGGTTGGTCAGAAACAGCTTATGTTTTTTTCTCTAACTCTAACATTGAACGCTTCGATCTCTCTAAGTTTTCATCCAATTGCAAGATTTCTTTTTATAAACTATTCTCCTTGTTGTCGACTAACAGATGTTCTTAGCGAATTTAGCATATTGGACGCATATTCAGATAGAATATGATTTTTTGTACTGCTGTCCAGATTCAGGCAAGGGGAGAGAGAACATATTTATCAACTTTTTCTTCAAATCTCATCACATGTGAGGGGTTGGAAAAGATACGTTATTTTTATTTTTCATGTCTCGAGGAGATAGAAAAATGTATGAGCCAAGAATAGCGTCCGTAGTTGAAGAAATCCGTAAATTACCACAGGTTGGTCAGAAACAGCATATGTTTTTTTCTCTGACTCCAAGTTTGAACGCTTGGATCTCTCTAATTTTTATCGAATTGCAAGATTTCGTTTTGTAGAATATTGGCCTTGTTGTCGACTAACAGATGTTCTTAGCGAATTTTGCATATTGTACCCTTATTCAGATAGAAAACGATTTTTTGTTCTACTGTCCAGATTCTGTCAAGTGGTGAGAGAACATATTTATCAACTTTTTTTTCAAATCTCATCACACGTGAGAGGTAGGAAAAGATAGGTTATTGTTATTTTCCATGGCTTGAAGAGATAGAAAAAAGAATGAGCCCAGAATAGCGCCCGTAGTTGAAGAAATCCTTTAATTACCGCGGGTTGGTCAGAATTAGCTTATGTTTTTTTCTCTGACTCCAACTTTGAACGCTTCGATCTCTCTAAGTTTTTATCGAATTGCCAGATTTCTTTTTGTAGAATATTCATCTTGTTGTCGACTAACAGATGTTATTAGCGAATTTTGCATATTGGACCCTTATTCCGGTAGAAAATGATTTTTTGTTCTACTATCCAGATTCAGCCAAGTGGAGAGAGAACTTATTTATCAACTCTTTCTTCAAATCTTATCATACGTGAGACGTATGAAAAGATAGGTTATTGTTATTTTGCATGTCTTGAGGAAATAGGAAAAAGTATGAGTCAAGAATAGCGCCCGTAGTTGAAGAAATCTTTGAATTACCACGGGTTTGTCAGAAACACCGTATGTTTTTTTCTCTGACTCCAACTTTGAACGCTTGGATCTCTCTAAGTTTTTATCGAATTGCCAGATTTCTTTTTGTAGAATATTCGTCTTGTTGTCGACTTACAGATGTTCTTAGCGAATTTTGCATATTGGACCCTTATTCAGATATAAAATGATTTTTTGTTTTACTATCCAGATTCGGCCAAGTGGAGAGAGAACACATTTATCGACTTTTTCTTCAAATCTCATCACAAGTGAGGGGTATGAAAAGATAGGTTATTGTAATTTTGCATGTTTTGAGGAGATAGAAAAAAGAATGAACCAAGAATAACGCCCGTAGTTGAAGAAATCCTTAAATTACCACGGGTTGGTCACAAACACCTTATGTTTTTTTCTCTAACTACAACTTTGTACGCTTGGATCTCCCTAAGTTTTTATCGAATTGCCAGATTTCTTTTCGTAGAAAATTTGCCTTGTTGTCGACTAACAGATGTTCTTAGCGAATTTTGCATATTCGACCCTTATTCAGATAGAAAATAATTTTTTGTTCTATTATCCAGATTCGGCCAAGTGGAGAGAGAACATATTTATCAACTTTTTCTTTAAATCTCATCATACGTTAGAGGTATGAAAAGATAGGTTATTGTTATTTTGCATGTCTTGAGGAAGTAGAAAAAAGTATGAGCCAAGAATAGCGCCCGTAGTTGAATAAATCCTTAAATTACCACGGATTGGTCAGAAAGAGCTTATGTTTTTTTCTCTGACTCCAACTTTGAACGCTTGGATATCTCTAAGTTTTTATCGAATTGCCAGATTTCTTTTTGTAAAATATTCGCCTTGTTGTCGACTAACACATGTTCTTAGCGAATTTTGCATATTGGACCCTTATTCAGATAGAAAATGATTTTTTGTTCTACTGTCCAGATTCGGCCAAGTGGGGAGAGAACATATTTATCAACTTTTTCTTCAAATCTCATCACACGTGAGGGGTATGAAAAGATACGTTATTGTTATTTTGCATGTCTTGAGGACATAGAAAAAAGTATGAGCCAAGAATAGAGCCCGTAGTTGATGAAATCCTTAAATTACAACGGGTTGGTCAGAAAATGTTATGTTTTTTTCTCTGACTCCAAATTTGAACGTTTGGATCTCTCTAAGTGTTTATCCAATTGCCAGATTTCTTTTTATAGAATATTCGTCTTGTTGTCGACTAGCAGATGTTCTTAGCGAATTTTGCATATTGGACCCTTATTCAGATAGAAAATCATTTTTTGTTCTGATTTCCTGTTTCAGCCAAGGGGAGAGAGAAGATATTTATCAACTTTTTCTTCAAATCTCATGACACGTGAGGGTAGGAAAAGATAGGTTATTGCTATTTTGCATGTCTTGAGGAGATAGAAAAAAGAATATCTGCGAAGAATAGCTCCCGTAGTTGAATAAATCCTTAAAATACCACGGGTTGGTCAGAAACAGCCTATGTTTTTTTCTCTAACTCCAACTTTGAACGCTTGGATCTCTCTAAGTTTTTATCCAACTGCCAGATTTCATTTTGTAAAATATTGGCCTTGTTGTCGACTAACAGATGTTCTTAGCGAATTTTGCTTGTTGGACCCTTATTCAGATATAAAATAATTTTTTGTTCTACTGGCCAAATTCGGCCAAGTGGAGAGAGAACATATTTTTTTTACTTTTTCTTCAAATCTCATCACACGTGAGTGATATGAAAAGATAGGTTATTGTTATTTTGCATGTCTGGAGGAGATAGAAAAAAGAATGTGCCAAGAATTGCTCCCGTAGTTGAAGAACTCCTTAAATTATCACGGGTTGGTAAGAAACAACTTATGTTTTTTTCTCTGACTCCAACTTTGAACGCTTGGATCTCTCTAAGTTTTTATCGAATTGCCAGATTTCTTTTTGTAGAATATTCATCCTGCTGTCGACTAATAGATGTTCTTAGCGAATTTTGCATATTGGACCCTTATTCAGATAAAAAATGATTTTTTGTTCTATTATCCAGATTCGGCCAAGTGGAGAGAGAACATATTTATCAACTTTTTCTTCAATTCTCATCATACGTGAGAGGTATCAAAAGATAGGTTATTGTTATTTTGCATGTCTTGAGTAAATAGAAAAAAGTATGAGGCAAGAATAGCGCCCGTAGTTGAAGAAATCCTTAAATTACCACGGATTGGTCAGAAACAGCTTATGTTTTTTTCTCTGACTCCAACTTCGAACGCTTAGATATCTCTAAGTTTTTTCGATTTGCTAGATTTCTTTTTGTAGAATATTCGCCTTGTTGTCGACAAACAGATGTTCTTAGCGAATTTTGCATATTGGACCCTTATTCAGATAGAAAATGATTTTTTGTTCTACTGTCCAGATTTGGCCAAGTGGAGAGAGAACATATTTATCGACTTTTTCTTCCAATCTCATCACACGTGACAGGTAGCAAAAGATAGGTTATTGTTATTTTGCATGGCTTGAGGAGATAGAAAAAAGAATGAGCCCAGAATAGCGCCCGTAGTTGAAGAAATCCTTTAATTACCACGGGTTGGTCAGAATTAGCATATGTTTTTTTCTCTGACTCCAACTTTGAACGCTTGGATATCTCTAAGTTTTTATCGAATTGAAAAATTTCTTTTTGTAGAATATTCGTCTTGTTGTCGACTAACAGATGTTATTAGCGAATTTTGCATATTGGACCCTTATTCCGATAGAAAATGAGTTTTTGTTCTGCTGTCCTGATTCAGCCAAGGGGAGAGAGAACATATTTATCAACTTTTTCTTCAGATGGCATCAGACGTGAGGGTAGGAAAAGATAGGTTATTGCTATTTTGCATGTCTTGAGGAGATAGAAAAAAGAATATGTGCCAAGAATAGCTCCCGTTGTTGAAGAAATCCTTAAAATACCACGGGTTGGTCAGAAACAGCCTATGTTTTTTTCTCTGACTCCAACTTTGAACGCTTGGACCTCAAGGCCCAATTAGGATCACTAGAATTCGAATGATTCACCAACCTGTGGCTGGTCCTTTTTCTGGACACCCAGAATGGCTGGTAATACCACTTTTTATCCAACTGCCAGATTTCATTTTTTAAAATATTCGCCTTGTTGTGGACTAACAGATGTTCTTAGTGAATTTTGCTTATTGGAACCTTATTCAGATAGAAAATGATTTTTTGTTCTAATGTCCAAATTCGGCCAAGTGGGGAGAGAACATATTTTTTTTAACTTTTTCTTCAAATCTCATCACACATGAAGGATATGAAAAGATAGTTTATTGTTATTTTGCATGTCTTGAGGAGATAGAAAAAAGAATGTGCTAAGAATAGCTTCCGTAGTTGATGCACCACTTAAATTACCACAGGTTGGTTAGAAACACCTTATGATTCTTACTCGGACTCCAACTTTGAACGCTTTGATCTCTCTAAGTTTTTATCCAATTGCCAGATTTTTTTTTGTAGAATATTCGCCTTGTTGTCGGCTAACAGATGTTCTTAGCGAATTTTGCATATTGGACCTTTATTCAGGTAGAAAATGATATTTTGTTCTGCTGTCCAGATTCAGCCAAGGTAAGAGAGAACATATTTATCAACTTTTATTTCAAATCTCATCGCACGTGAGGGGAGGAAAAGATAGGTTATTGTTATTTTGCATGTCTTGAGGAGATAGAACAAAGAATGTACCAAGAATATCGCCCATAGTTGAAGAAATCCTTAAATTACCACGGGTTGGTCAGAAACAGCCTATGTTTTTTTCTCTGACTCCTACTTTGAACGCTTGGATCTCTCTAAGTTTTTATCCAATTGCCAGATTTCATTTTGTAAAATATTAGTCTTGTTATCGATTAACAGATGTTCTTCGCAAATTTTGCTTATTGGACCCTTATTCAGATAAAAAATGATTTTTTATTCTACAGTCCAGATTCGGCCAAGTAGAGAGAGAACATATTTATAAACTTTTTTTTCAATTCTCATGAAAACTGAGGGTAGGAAAAGATAGGTTATTGTTATTTTGCATGTCTTGAGGAGATAGAAAAAAGAAAGAGCCAAGAAATCCTTACATTACCACGGGTTTGTCAGAAACAACTTATGTTTTTTTCTCTGACTCCAACATTGAACGTTTGAATCTCTCTATGTTTTTATCCAATTGCCAGATTTCTTTTTGTAGAATATTCACCTCGTTGTCGATAACAGATGTTCTTAGTGAATCTTGCATGTTGGACCCTTATTCAGATAGAAAATTATTTTTTGTTCTACTGTCCAGATTCGGCCAACTGGAGAGACAAAATATTTATCAACTTTTTCTTGAAATCTCAACATACGTGAGGGGTTGGAAAAGATAGGTTATTGTTATTTTGTATGTCTTGAGAAGATAGAAAAAAGAATATGCCTAGAATAGCTCCAGTAGTTGATGCACTCCTTAAATTATCACAGGTCGGTGAGAAACAACATATGATTTTTTCTCTAACTCCAACGCTCTCTATGTTTGTATCCAATTGCCAGATTTGTTTCTATTAAAGATTCTCTTTGTTGTTGGTTAACAGATGTTCTTAGCGAATTTCACATATTAGACCGATATTCAGATAGAAAATGTTTTTTTGTTCTGCTGTCCAGATTCGCCCAACGGGAGTGAGAACGTATTTATCGACTTTTTCTTAAAATTTCATCACACGTGAGGGATAGGAAAAGATATGTTGTTGTTATTTTGCATGTCTTGAGAAGATAGAAAAAAGAATGAGCCACGAGTAGCGCCCGTAGTTGAAGAAATCCTTAGATTACCACGGGTTGGTCAGAAAGAGCTTATGTTTTTTTCTCTGACTCCAAATTTGAATGCTTGGATCTCTCTAAGTTTTTATTCAATTACAAGATTTCTTTTTGTAGAATATCCGTCTTGTTGTCGACTAACAGATGTTCTTAGCGAATTTTGCATATTGGACCCTTATTTGGATAGAATATGATTTTTTGTTCTGCTGTCCTGATTCGGCCAAGGGTAGAGGGAGAACATATTTATCAACTTTTTCTGCAAATCTCATCGCACGTGAGGGGTAGGAAAAGATAGGTTATTTTTATTTTGCATGACTTGAGGAGATTGAAAAAAGAATGTGCGAAGAATAGCTCCCGTAGTTGATTCATTACTTAAATTACCACGGGTTGGTCAGAAGCAACTTATGATTTTTCTCTAACTCCCACTTTGAATGCTTGGATCTCTCTAAGTTTTTATCCAATTGCTAGATTTCATTTTGTAAATGATTCTCTTTGTTGTCGACTAACAGATGTTCTTAGCGAATTTTGCATATTGGACGCATATTCAGATAGAAAATGATTTTTCGTTCTACTGTCCAGATTCGGCCAACGGGAGAGAGAACGTATTTATCAACTTTTTCTTAAAATCTCATCACACGTGAGGGCTAGGAAAAGATAGGTTATTGTTATCTTGCATGTCTTGAGGAGATAGAAAAAAGAATGAGCCAAGAATAGCGCCCGTAGTTGAAGAAATTCTTAAATTACCAACGGTTGGTCAGAAACAGCTTATGTTTTTTTTTCTCTGACTCCAACATTGAACGCTTGGATCTCTCTATGTTTTTATCGAATTGCCAGATTTCTTTTTGTAGAATATTCGCCTTGTTGTCGACTAACAGATGTTTTTAGCGAATTTTGCTTCGACCCTTATTTAGATAGAAAAAGATTTTTTGTTCTACTGTCCAGATTAGGCCAAGAGAAGAGAGAACATATTTATCAACTTTTTCGTCAAATCTCATCACACGTGAGGAGTCTGAAATGATAGGTTACTATTATTTTGCATGTCTTGAGGAGATAGAAAAAAAATGAGCCAAGAATATCGCCCATTATTGAAGAAATCCTTAAATTACCACGGGTTGGTCAGAAACAGCCTATGTTTTTTTTTCTCTGACTCCAACTTTGAACGCTTGGATCTCTCTAAGTTTTTATCCAATTGCCAGATTTCATATTGTAAAATATTCGCCTTGTTGTCGACTAAGAGATGTTCTTAGCGAATTTTGCTTATCGGACACTTATTCAGATAGAAAATGATTTTTTGTTCTACAGTCCAGAGTCGGCCAAGTGGAGAGAGAACATATTTATCAACGTTTTTTTCAAATCTCATCGCACGTGTGGGGTAGGAAAAGATAGGTTATTGTTATTTTGCATGTCTTGAGGAGATAGAACAAAGAATGTGCCAAGAATATCGCCCATAGTTGAAGAAATCCTTAAATTACCACGGGTTGGTCAAAAACAGCCTATGCTTTTTTTCTCTGACTCCAACTTTGAACGCTTGGATCTCTCTAAGTTCTTTTCCAATTGCCAGATTTCATTTTGTAAAATATTAGTCTTGTCATCGACTAACAGATGTTCTTAGCAAATTTGTCTTATTGGACCCTTATTCAGATAAAAAATAATTTTTTATCCTACTTTCCAGATTCGGCCTAGTAGAGAGAGAACATATTTATAAACTTTTTTTTCAAATCTCATGAAAACTGAGGGTAGGAAAAGATAGGTTATTGTTACCTTACATGTCTTGAGGAGATAGAAAAAAAATGAGCCAAGAAATCCTTACATTACCACTGGTTTGTCAGAAACAGTTTATGTTTTTTTTCTCTTACTCCAACTTTGAACGCTTGAATCTCTCTATGTTTTTATCCAATTGCCAGATTTCTTTTTGTAGAATATTCACCTTGTTGTCGATAATAAATGTTCTTAGCGAATTTTGCATGTTGGACCCTTATGCAGAAAGAAAATTATTTTTTGTTCTACTGTCCAGATTAGACATATTTATCAATTTTTTCTTCAAATCTCATCACACGTGAGAGGTTGGAAAAGATAGGTTATTGTTATTTTGCATGTCTTGAGGAGATAGAAAAAAGAATGTGCCTGGAATAGCTCCTGTAGTTGATGCACTCCTTAAATTATCACGGGTTGGTGAGAAACAACTTATGATTTTTTCTCTAACTCTAACTTTGAATGCTTGGATCTCTCTATGTTTTTATTCAATTGCCAGACTTGTTTTTGTTAAAGATTCTCTTTGTTGTTAACTAACAGATGTTCTTAGCGAATTTCACATATTGGACCGATATTCAAATAGAAAATGTTTTTTTGTTCTGCTGTCCAGATTCGCCCAACGGGAGTGAGAACGTATTTATCGACTTTTTCTTAAAATCTCATCACACGTGAGGGGTAGGAAAAAATAGGTTATTGTTATTTTGCATGTCTTGAGAAGATAGAAAAAAGAATGAGCCAAGATTAGCGCCCATAGTTGAAGAAATCTTTAGATTACCACGGGTTGGTCAGAAACAGCTTATGTTTTTTTCCCTGACTCCAAATTTGAATGCTTGGATCTCCCTAAGTTTTTATCCAATTGCCAGATTTCTTTTTGTAGAATGTCCGTCTTGTTGTCGACTAACAGATGCTCTTCGCGAATTTTGCATATTGGACCCTTATTCATATAGAATATGATTTTTTGTTCTACTGTCCTGATTCGGCCAAGGGTAGAGAGAGAACATATTTATCAACTTTTTCTGCAAATCTCATCGCACGTGAGGGGTACGAAAAGATAGGTTATTTTTATTTTGCATGACTTGAGGAGATTGAAAAAAGAATGTGCGAAGAATAGCTCCCGTAGTTGATTCATTACTTAAATTACCACGGGTTGGTCAGAAACAACTTATGATTTTTTCTCTGACTCCCACTTTGAATGCTTGGATCTCTCTAAGTTTTTGTCCAATTGCCAGATTTCTTTTTGTAAATGATTCTCTTTGTTGTCAACTAAAAGTTGTTCTTAGCGAATTTTCCATATTGGACGCATATTCAGATAGCGAATGATTTTTGGTTCTACTATCCAGATTCGGCCAACGGGAGAGAGAACGTATTTATCAACTTTTTTTTAAAATCTCATCACACGTGAGGGGTACGAAAAGATAGGTTATTGTTATCTTACATGTCTTGAGGAGATAGAAAAATGAATGACCCAATAATTGCGCCCGTAGTTGAAGGAATACTTAATTTACCACGGGTTGGTCAGAAACAGCTTATGTTTTTTTTCTCTGACTCCAACTTTGAACGCTTGGATCTCTCTAAGTTTTTATCCAATTGCCAGTTTTCATTTTATAAAATATTCACCTTGTTGTCGACTAACAGATGTTCTTAGCGAATTTTGCATATTCGACCCTTATTCAGATAGAAAATATTTTTTTTTCTGCTGTCCTGATTCGGCCAAGGGGCGAGAGAGAAAATATTTATCAACTTTTTCTTCCAATCTCATCACACGTGAGGGGTAGGAAAAGATAGGTTATTGTAATTTCGCATGTCTTGAGGGATAGAAAAAAGAATGTGTCAAGAATAGCTCTCGTAGTTGTTGCACTCCTTAAATTATCATGGGTTGGTCAGAAACAACTTACGATTTTTACTCTAACTCCAACTTTGAACGCTTGGATCTCTCTAAGTTTTTATCCAATCACCTGATTTCTTTTTGTAAAAGATTCTCTTTCTTGTCGACTAACAGATGTTCTTAGCGAATTTTGCAAATTGCACCCATATTCAGAAAGAAAATTATTTTTCGTTCTGCTGTCAAGATTCGGTCAACAGGAGGGAGAACGCATTTATCAACTTTTTCATAAAATCTTATCACACGTGAGGGGTAGGAAAAGATAGGTTATTGTTATTTTGCATGTCTTGAGGAGATAGAAAAAAGTATGAGTCAAGAATAGCGCCCGTAGTGGAAGAAATACTTAAATTACCACGGGTTGGTCAGAAACAGCTTATATTTTTTTCTCTGACTCTAAGTTTGAACACTTGGATCTCTCGATGTTTTTATCGAATTCCCAGATTTCTTTTTCTAGAATATTCGCCTTGTTGTCGACTAACAGATGTTCTTAGCGAATTTTGCATGTTGGACTCTTATTCAGATAGAAAAAAAAAATTTGTTCTACTGTCTAGATTCGGCCAAGTGGAGAGAGAACATATTTATCAACTTTTTCTTCAAATCTCATCACACGTGAGGGCTATGAAAAGATAGGTTACTGTTATTTTGCATGTCTTGAGGAGAAAGAAAATAGAATGAGCCAAGAATAGCGCCCGTAGTTGATGAAATCCTTAAATTACCACGGGTTCATCGGAAACAGCTTATGATTTTTTCTCTGATTCCAACTTTGAACGGTTGGATCACTCTAAGTTTTTATCCAATTGCCAGATTTCGTTTTATAGAATATTCACCTTGTTGTCGACAAACAGATGTTCTTAGCAAATTTTGCATATTGGACCCTTATTCAGATAGAAAATTATTTTTTGTTCTGTTGTCCTAATTCAGCCAAGGGGAGAGAGAGAAAATATTTATCAACTTTTTCTTCAAATCTCATCACACGTAAGGGGTATGAAAAGATAGGTTATTGTTATTTTGCATGTCTTGAGAAGATAGAAAAAAGAATGTGCCAACAATAGCTCCCGTAGTTGATGCACTCCTTAAATTACCACGGGTTGGTCAGGAACAACTTATGATTTTTTCTCTGACTCCAATTTTGAATGCTTGGATCTCTCTAAGTTTTTATCCAATTGCCAGATTTCTTTTTATAAAAGATTCTCTGACTAACTGATGTTCTTAGCGAATTTTGCATATTGGACCCATATTCAGATAGAAAATGATTTTTTGTTCTGCTGTCCAGATTCGGCTAACGGGAGAGAGAACTTATTTATCAACTTTTTCTTAAAATCTCATCACACGTGAGGGGTAGGAACAGATAGGTTATTATTATTTTACATGTCTTGAAGAGATAGAAAAATAAATGAGCCAAGAATAGTGCCCGTAGTTGAAAAAATCCTTAAATTACCATGGGTTGGTCAGAAACAGCTTACCTTTTTTTCTCGGACTCCAAACTTGAATACTTGGATCTCTCTATGTTTTTATCCAATTGCCAGCTTCTATGCCTTGTGATCAAGATATATATCGTAGAATAAAAGGAATAATCAAATGTCTATTCAGATAGGTTTATGATCGCTGATCATTTCATTTAACATGGGTAGTCATGACACCAGTCTAGAGGTTACTCATGACTTACGATCTTTGGAAGATCGTCGCCAGCGTTAAATGGAACCTACACGGTCACATATAGAACAACGTCTAGTCGAGAAGAAAATGCTCTTAAATGGTTATACATATGATGTAAAAAAAGGTGAATGAAATAATCGATCTTTGGATGATTGATATGAATGATTGTGCAAAAATCAGCACAGTTCCATTGGCAACAGAACAGTTCTGTTGACAACGGAAGTTCCATTGGCAATGGAACAGTTCCGTTGGCAACAGAACTCAGCCAATTCCTTGGCAGCAAAATTTTCAGATTAGGAAACCCGGAATAGGTCCGTTGGGAACGGATTAAGCGCTGGAATTAGGGTTTTAGTTATGGTAACTGAGCAATCGTTTGTCTCCCTCTCTAGTATAAATAGAGAGGCAGTCCCCCTCTATTAGACACACAATACAGAGCCTCCAGGCTTCCGTAATACAGAGAGAAAGAGAGAGAGCCTCCTGAAAGTTTTTCCGGACTCGTCTAGCCGAGTCTGGTTATTCCGACGATTCGAAGTTCGACGTGGATACGAGTAGAAGTCTTCTTCTTTGAAGACTAGCGAGCGATCAGTTTCTTTTCCCTAGGAGAAACAAAGGAGTTCATTCGAGCCGAGCTTTAGAAGCATGAAGGAGAAGGAAGCGAGGCGTAGCAGTTCAGACCTACATCTGCTGTAATCTCCCAGATTAGGAAGATCCGAGGTATAAATTTTAATAGTTAAACTCGTACTTTTATTCCCTTAACGATAATCCTAGGACGGGTTGAACCCGTAGGTTCTGCTGCGCATATAACGTACATGGCTACGGGTTACCCAACAGCTCCTTCTATTAATGAACAACAAGCCGAAGCCCCTTCTACCTCTCCTCCCACTTCTGCTCCTCTTCACAACATGGTCACTCATTCTCAAACTAACACCAGATGCCCTTGTAACCTTTCCGATTCCGTGACCTATCTCGCAGAAATGTCCGAGCACTCTGAACCAAAATCCTTTCGTTCTGCCAACAAATCCCCCGAATGGCGCTCAGCCATGACGTTTGAGTTCAATGCTCTTCTTCCAAATAACACTTGGACTCTCTCTCCTCCTCCCCCTCATCAAAACACAATTCCTTGTAAATGGGTCTTCAAGATAAGAAAGAACTCTATTGGAGAAATCGAACGCTACGAGACACATCTTGTCGCCAAAGGATTCACCCAAGAAGAAGGCATCGACTATGATGAAACCTTTAGTCCCGTAATCGAACCGACTATGTCTCGCCTTGTCCTCTCCCTCGCCACCACCAAGGGTTGGTCCACAAATCAACTAGACGTAAATAACGCATTTCTTCACGGTGAACTCGAAGAAGAAGTCTATATGCAATAACCACTGGGGTTTGTCGACCCCAATCATCCTTACTTCATGTGTAAACTCAACAAGGCTATCTACGGTCTCAAACAGGCACCTCATGCCTGGTTTACCAATCTTACCTCCTCCTTAGATTCTCTTGACTTCAAACCATCCCAATCCATCCCCTCTCTTTTCATTCGTCACCATCAACATCAGATTACATGGATTCTCATTTATGTTGACTATATCATCGTCACTGGAAGTGACCCTCAAGTCATCCAAGATCTTATCTTTGCTCTCAACTCCAAATTCTCTATCAAGAATCTCGGACCTCTTTATTACTTTCTGGGCATTCAATGCCAACAAACCACCTATGGTCGTCCATCTCTCCCAATCTTAATACATCTCAAATATCATTCAAAAAGCCAAAATGGACCATGCCAAACCTTGTTCCACTCCTCTTGCTGCAAATGAATCTATTTCTAAATATACTGGGACACCTCTATCGACCCTTCCTTATATCGCAGCACCGTGGGCGCTCTTCAATATGCCACAATCACTTGATCCAATCTAGCCTTCGTTGTTAACAAAGTTAGTCAATTCATGCATCAACAGACTGACTATTATTGGTCTCTCGTAAAATGTATCCTCCGTTATCTAAAGGGTACACTTCACCATGGGCTCCAAATAAAGAAAACCCGCTGACCTTACACTACACGCTTATTCTGATGCCGATTGGTCTGACTGCCCTGATGATCGCCGATCAACTATAGGCTTTTGCATTTTTCTTGGCCCGAATCTTATTTCGTGGTCCTCCAAAAAGCAACCGACCGTCTCTCGTTCAAGCACTGAAGCTGAATACAAAGCCCTAGTATGTGCAACCAGTGAAGTAGTCTGGCTTCAGTACCTTCTCCATGAACTCGCCATCACACCAACCTATTTTCCTGTTCTTTGGTGTGATAACATCGGAGCTACCTATCTCGCCGCCAACCCTAGTTTTCATGCACGTACGAAACACATTGAAATAGACTATCATTTTGTACGAGAAAAAGGTCGCCAATCGTGAAGTTCTAGTTCGGTTAATTTGCTCGAGGGATCAACTTGCATACACGCTCACTAGATCTCTCTCTACTCCGCGCTTCATTTTTCTTCGGGACAAGCTTGCAGTTTCTGAGAAACCTTCCACTTGAGGGGGGTTGTTAACTAACATATATATTCTACACTCTACAATAATAACAAATTTTAGAGTAGATATAACTAGCCGTTAAAACCATTCTCATCCTGTGTAAAATAAAGGGCCAATGTCCTTTTGTGTGGCTTCAATCTCAGCCACTCCATGTTAATGAGGATGGTTCAAGACCACTCATCTCAAAGCTGATTAAATCTCAACCATGTATTGATAGACTGGATTAGTTAGCATATGTATAAGAACTGATGTACTCTTGAGCTATAAATAGAGCTCCTGTCATTATTGTAAATCAATCAATAATACAAATCAATTCACTAATCTGTCTTTAAGCCTTTCTTAACTAGATGAATACTTAGGGCAGGAGGTACTGGTTCATTTTTTTTACCAATAATGCTTTGATTATTTTTAAGTCATGTTTGACTTTTTTGACAATTTTCTATGATTTGTGTTTAAAAAATGCGACTTCAATTGCAATTCTGTTTTACTGGCATTTCATGAGACTCCGAATTCTTCATGTAAGATACGGTTTGTTCAGTTCAACATTAGCAAGAATTGATACAATAAGGTAAGACATCAACAATTTGACCTTTCAAGTAAATTATCGTTATTTAAGCTTCATTTAAGTTATTGTTATATTTTATATTTGTGATTAGTTCAATCAATAGCCATTACCATTATATTTTCAATCTTGGTCAAGTTAAATTCAACTTCATGATGTTTTTACCCTAAGAAACTTTTCAATTATTTGACTAGTGGTGGATCTTTCCCGCAAATGTTGGGAGTCACAATTTTCTTCTCACTACAGATTAGTTTTGTACATAAGTTTTGGTTAAGCCCAACTAATTTGTATTCTCCAGGCAATTTGGTCATAATCCTCTTCAAGAGGCTCTCTTCAAGATTGAGCAACTCAACGAGAGCTGTATAACAGGAATGACTTCCTTAAATTTGTATATTATTCTCCAGGCAACTAAAGTACTAATATTACCTTCCGAGAGCTGGAGGAAGCAACTCAAAATTTTAGTGACTCGTGCAAAATTGGCGAAGGCAGATCTGCATGTGTATATAAGGGCACTTTTCGTGGTACAACTGTGGCAATAAATAAACTTAGATTTCAAAACGAGCAAGCGCTATCGGAATTTCGAAAAGAGGTATAATATCAAGCTCTAAGTGATGTATGTATTTTTTTTTTCTTTTATGGAGTAGCTACTAGGTCCGGAAAACAATAAATGAAATCATAATTGCTTATATTGTGTTGCAATTGCAGGTAGTTATTCTGAGTACAGTAAGGCATCCAAATCTCGTTACCCTCTTAGGAACATGCTCAGAACCTCCTTCTCTTGTTTATGAGTTCTTATCAAATGGGAGTCTTCATAACTATCTATTCAACGAGGGTATGCCTCTCCACTGGCAAGCCCGTACACACATAATAGGTGAAATTTGTTTAGCGTTGATCTTCCTCCACTCAAATAAACCAAACCCAATAGTACACGAAGATTTAAAACCAGACAAGGTTTTCCTTGATGCGAAATTAACAAGGTCAGTGACTTTGGACTCATAAAACAGGATTACACCAATAACATTAGTTCATTTGACGCACTGATCCTGAAAGAACCTTTGCATACATGGACCCTGAATTCTTAAAAACTAGAGAAATCACATCAGAATCTGATGTACTCTTTTGGGGTGATCATCCTTCACCTTATAACAGGAATGACTCCCTTAAATATATGTACAATAGTTAAAAAATCAATGGAAAATGGTCTGTTCCACACAATGATCCACGAGTCTGCTGGGAGGTGGCCTCTTCATCAAGCAAAAGAAATGGCCAAGATCAGCCCAAGGTGTGCTCATGATTCTAGGAGTCAAACGTCCTAATCTCTATTATCAAGGGCCTGCTGAAGTTTCCAAATGAAGTCATGTAAGGTCTCGTTTTATCTGTTCAATATGACATGCTAATATTGTATACATTTATCTATTCTTTTAATTATACATCTGGACTTTAATATAGAGTAACAAGGTCAGATTATTTTTTGACCTTTCAATTTGTTTGTTTTCATCTTGCAATATGTTAAGATCTATCTCAGAGTAATGTACTGAGAAACAATCATCATGGGATGAACTTGTTTTCACAATAGTTTTGAGAAATATCTTTGATGTATAAAGTGTAAGAAACAATGTTCCAAGCAGATACATTTGCTACCCAGTTTGTGAAGAGATCTTTTTATGAAAATTTGAAGTTTCAATAAAAATACTGATTTACAAGCTGAAAGATAACATCCAACACACTATGGATAATTTATTACAGTATGAGACATTATATATAATATTCTCTCAACATAAACATTAAACACTTAGTTTTCCTTAGAAACCTCTTCCTTGCTTATTTCCTCTACAAGTTCCCTTTCTCCATTCAATTTTTTCTTCTCATTATCACCATTGATTGCTAAATCATTTTCTTTAATTTCGACAAAATCATCATCAGGGCTGACATCGGCAGTGATTTCTGAAGTCTCCGTGACAATAGAATCAGCAGCCTCTTCAGTAGCAGGAGGGTTAGTTTTCACCGTACCGACCTTAACATACTTGCTCATGAATTTATACTCCCAATCTTGCAAGGCCTCCAGTTCGAACGACCCAAGGCCTGATATGTCAGCTGTCAGATCTTTAGGTTCGAAAGACATTTTGGCTAATGCTCTACTTGCATCTTTCCCAGCAAATAAGGCGTATGGCCCACCTGGTCCATAGAACATCCTACATAATAAGAGGCCTAATTAGAAGAAAATAAAATAATAGTAGAAAATTGTGAGGAATAATGCAAATTCATTAATAACCAGGGGTAAAAGAGATTGATATTTTCTGAATTCATTAGTAACACACTAATTTAATGCTAATTAGATGAATAGAGTAACAATGAAATAGATACAAAATTGATTTACCATGAAATAGATACAGAATTGATTTTTTATCACAAAAAAGTATCTAATTAAATAATAAATCTATGGTAAAACAAAAACTCCACAAAGAGAGAGAGAAACCTGCTCTGAGTGACGTCATAAATTTGGCCTTTAATGGCCATCAAAAGGGGCTTTTTCGGATCCGAGCCATCATAGGCCTTCAGCTCCTCCTCAGTCACCTCTCCCAGCTGCACAGGTGGCGGAAGCGGCTCATAACCCTCCCACTCATCCAACTTCACCGGAGGCGGCGGCGGAGGTTTAAACAAGTACTCCGCCACGAGGTGGTACAGCGCCACCGCCACTGCGAACGCCGTGAAGAAAGCTGCCGGAGATAGACCTGTGTAGATTTCTATTGAGTGCTTCAGAGATTCCCATAGCCCTTCTATGGCTGCTGCCATGTGTTCTTTTTGTGAGTTATTTGGTGAGTAGTAGTGGGGAGGAGTTTTGATGTGGTTTTACGATTGGAGATTTTGTAGAGAAGAGAATTGATGGGAGGACTAGGAGACCGAAGTTTCTAGGCCTATGTTCTATAATATCAACTATTTATCATTTTTCAAACTTTAGGAAACGCAGAGGACCGGCGAGCAAAGAGAAGAAGAATCCAATGGCTATTTGCAAAGAGTCAATCAATTTCATTGTCTGTCTTTTTTTTTTCTTTTCTTTTTTTTGAAATTGCATTGTCTATTTGTCTTTATTAGACTAGGATCACAAGTCGCATCATATTCATCTATCAGACATAAATTGTAGAAAGTCCATAAGGTCGCAATGGCCATTAACTCCTGGTTTGACGTTCCTCATCTATGTTGCGTGGATATTTCAAAAATCTAACCATATCATATCGGATACTGTATCGAACACGTCACGTAATATATTATAATATTTTATTCCAAAATAATACCGGATACTTCACAGATACTTCCCGTATCCGTATCGGATACTTCCAACGTAAGAATATTTATTCTTAAAATATATGATTACATATATAAAATCAATAAAATAAGATTGAGACATCTAATTATTTAATTAATTATAACAAACACATATTTTGCATTAAGATATTTCTATAATAACAAGTTTTTAGTAACTCCTACATCAAAGTCGAATATCTATATATATATAAATTAATTAAAAATATATATATATATATATATAATAAATAAGAAAATAATATATAAATTGCCGTATCCGTATCCTAGATTGTTTAAGCTTTGTCGTATCGCTATATCCATAACGTATCGGATACGATACCCGTATCAGTGCAACATAGTTCCTCACACATTCTTTCTAATATACGAGTGGGGGCCTCGCTCCGCTACGGACCTAACTGTTTATCGGAAATGGTAAAAATAATGGTCATATATTTCATAATTTAGCAGCATAATTTTCAATTTTGTAGCTAATTTTTTTAAATATTGAACACACCAGATTTACATGATATTTACTATTATGACAATCTTGATTAATGCATGTTTCTAATTTAAGATAGATTCAAATATGAATGTTACTATATTCATGTTATTTTTCTTTTCTATTACAATTATGCTATTTTATAATATTTTTGCATTAAATGTAAAAAAATAATATTTTATCACTCGTGATTTAAATCATAAAAAATCATACAAATAACAACAGGATGATAAACATGAAATTTATTGGGCAACTAATAATTTGAGATTTTGCAATCTTTTACATATGTATTTTAGTAGGGCTCTTCTGTTATGTACTATACGTTAAAATTTAAGGTGCATATATTATTTTTTTAGATTATACACTCCTTTAACGGAAACTATTTTCAATATTTCAGGTTTTTTTAGCGCAATACTCAATATTTGTCGGGAAGGCTTGAAAAAAATAATATTTAGATTTCTTATTTTATAGGGTATACATGATATAAATTATTGTTATGAATATAAATTATTCAATTAGTATATATCAATTATAATTTTATTTGTATTTGTTTATAACAACTCATACTATTATAAAATATGATCATCATATTATTGCTAATAATTTTCGGAATTTTAAGACCATAATTATTGGTGAATATGTCTAACCACGCAATATTTAATTGATAAATGCGTAATGATTTTAAATTATATGATTAAAAGCGAGATGTTTATTTTGGTTGTAAATGAAATCACATCTTAAACATATATATATACATATATGTGATATTACTACTTTTAATATTTTTATTTTGAGAAATTTGATATTTATCTTTTTGATTAATAACATGTATAATTAGTTATATGAATTATTATAATTTTATGATAATACATCAAACCAATATTTGAAATGCCACTAAGAATCATAAATAAACAAACTTGACTTAACGGGTTGAATATGACTCGCAATGCAATACCGATTGATAAATGGCTACAACGCAAAATAGACACATGTCACAAAAAGAACTTTTAAAACTTTATATATAAGAAGATAATTCCGTAGTTAATAATATTTTATAATATTATTACTCCTTATTATAACTTAATAAATTAAAATATTTCTATAAAAATAAAAATAATTATTGGCAGAGAGAATCAACATTGATGTCAAATTGGGGGTCCTTAATAAATTTTATAAAAGATAAATATATTTGTTGGGTTCAAAATGAGGATACTTATCAAATGAGAATACATATGAGAATTAATTGGGTGCAAATTGATAATCGTTATCAATTCTTCAAAGGACACGTGTCATGGAAGCCCAAAATCATAAGCTTTATATACTAGTAAGAATAAAGCTTATGTTTTGGGGAAAGTTAGCACCAGACTGCTCTTTAATTGCTAAGTATCTCCAATTTGTACACATATATATTTTTATTTGATATGCATCACCAATTTGAATGCACTAATTGGAAAATACTTTTTATTTAAAAAAGAATTTGAGAAAAAAATATGTTTTTGAATTAAAATTATTAAAAGATAATATTTATATTAAGAAAAATTCAGAAAAGAAATATTTTCCAAAAAAAAATGTGAACATAATTTCTAAAAGAAATATTCTCCCAAATTTTTTAAGAAAAATATTTAAAAAAAATATGTTTATGAAAAAAATATTTCAAAAAGTATAAAAAATATTTTTAAGAAAACAAAATTCAAAACTTCTTTTATGAAACCTTTTTTAAGAATAGTTTATTGGAAAATAATTTTTTAGAAAAAAAATTATCAAACAAACATGCTATTTAATTTTTTTTAAAAATTTTTAATTGACTAAACTACCAAGACTAATGGTGGTAACTTCAATTTAACGGTCGGATTTTTTTTTTTCAATTTTAGCAATAATGAAGGGGCTTTCTTTTCGCAATTTAAGCATAATATAGTGATTTTTTTGCAAATTTTTTCTTTTTTTTTAACTGGTGTGCCAATAATTATTCAGGAACACAAAATATAATGGGCCGGCTGAGCAAAAGTTTCATGAAAACCTGTAAAATTTTATATTTAGTAATTAACATATAACAAACATAGTAAAACTTGTATATCACAACATAATTTCTTTAAGGATGTTTTTATCCATGCAAGATTTAGAAGTATCATATATTAGAAGATATAGAATTATCAAATTGCTCTTACCAAATAATATATAAACTATATATTGTAATGGACAATATAAAAAATGTAAATGAGCAAATTGGATCTAATCTCATATTTGTTATTGCATTTATAAAAAAATACAATTTTTACTTTCTATTATTCATCAATTACTTTACATTTCTTTATTATTATGTTATATCATTTTAATAATTTGATTATACAAAATTTTGGAAAAAGAATTTAATAAATATTTTATTTCAAGGAGTACAGTCAAAATCAATGCAACTATAAATTAACTAAGATATATTATTTTGTTGGTATCATAAAGATTATTTATGTTTATTTAGTAATAATTCTATGTATTTCTTTTTTAAAGTACTAATATTTTAAGACGGGATTTTATATGTTCAGTGCAAATTTGAAAATTTAATTCAAACTTGGCTTACCATTTTTCATTGTCAAATTTACCGAGCTGGAAAGAAAAGTGTCATGATTGTTTGAGTATAGTTTGATACTAGCACCATAGCATATTATTATTCTTAATTAGACTAAAATTATATTATAATAATAGCATAATAATAAGAAAATAATTGTGGGGTTATTTATTTTTAATCGTTTAATTTTTTGATATTAATTAAACGGCATTAATATTCAAAAAATAATTATTTGAAATATATAGAAAGAATGGAGCATTTTGGATTTTCCTTGAATTGATGGATTATAGTTATACAATAGCAAAATGAGGAATTTTTCGAAATAACAATAATGTTTTACTTATTTCTAAGGGTGTATAATATAAACAAATTTCCTCCGTGGCGATTTGCACATACAACCTTCATCCCAGCTCTTCATAAGATGCACATGTCCACAAATTGAAAGGCTGAAAAGAAGGCTGAATATGAAACTCACCACAGAGACAATGCACTCATGTAATACATTTGTTTCCTATTTTGGAAGGCATAGATGATATTTTCGTTCAATATTTCTTTAAGTTATTTTTCGAGTATTGCAATTAGATAAGGAAGCAGTGCCATTAAAGTGAATAAATCAACAAATTACTTCAAATTGAAAGTAAGAATAAGAGAAAATGGATTTTAAGTTAGAATTTTTTCGTATTATATTATCATTGTTCTATTATAATGCCTCCATATATAAAGAGCACAACAAAAGTACTCCATTTTTGTCCCAAAGTGTTAATTATTTTTTTATTTCAATATTTGATAATTAGGGTGTTTTAATATATGATAATTTGAATATCTGTTAGTTTAAATATGTTAGATCACTTTTGAAACTTCAATTCAAAAAAATCGCAAATAAAAAATTAAAAAAATATAATTACCAGTTTGGGGCCATAAGTGAGTGCGAAATAGATTTTTATCACTTCTATAAATGCAAAAACTTTTGTCAATTGCATACCAATTTATTTATGTTGATTTACATTATTTTTTATATCTATTTATTTTTAAATTTTGATCTATAAAGCAAAAAAATTCAGTTAGCATCCAAAATGGATCAAATAAACGAATTTTAGAGAAAACCGAAGTGGAGCGAGGTCCTCTCTAGTATCTATATAAAATCACTACAGAGGGGAAATGCGTTATCACGACTTTTAGGGCGTTCTTAAATTAAGACGGATCCATCTTAATTGGGCCCGTCGTGCAACACTACTGTCGACGCCTCATATCTTTTCTTTCTATCGTTCTAATATTCTCCAGCATGACGATGAAATGTATTGTTATTAATTTGTCTGAATTATATGTTGTTATATAATTACTATTTTTGTCTGAATTATATATTGTTATAACATATCTATATATCACATGTATGTAGGATTAGTATCCCCGGCCAAATGTATTTGTTCTAGGAAATGAATTATGTATTAAGAAATTATTATTTATTCAATAAAGGTTGTTTCTTATATATCTGTGTGTATGGGTTGTCGATGTGCATTTACATATCTTATATCAACCATGAATAACACTTCGGGTTCACGTCATCAGAATACGTGATTCTGATAGTAGAACTGTGAACCAACGAATGACATACTAAACCGTCCCTAGTGATATGTAGGATGTTTATAGAGATAAACATACTTTAGGCAAGAAGCTACATATCCACACTAGTATATTCGCAGGCTGGATGATCATGTTCTGCTGATCATGGGCATAGGGATGTCAAGTCTGGAATATAGGTACGTGTTAGAGAACACATACTGGACTGACCACACTATGAGAATATGCATGGTATATGTCATTAGTGATTCTCATATGAATAGTGTACTTGTTCCTACGACCTGAGGTCACCATGGATTCCTGTATGTGGAACTGCATACTTTAATATGATCCTACGTCATCCGTAATGGCATGATCATTAGGGTCATCATTAGGTATGCACTGAATCATGACGAGGATTGTGAGTGACCAAGATGGGATTTGTTCTTCTCGTCAAGAGGGAGATATCTATGGGCCCCTTGATGAACTAGGACTGAAGGAAATAGATGGCCATGCTCAAAATGGATTAACATGTGTTGTTAATATCATTTTGTATTTATTCAGTCTAATTCTCGATCAGGAAAGAGACTTTGATCAAACTCAAGGACGACATATTACCGTGCCTTGTGATCAAGACATATATCGTAGAACAAAAGGAATAAACAAACGTCTATTCAGATAGGTTTATGATCTCTGATCATTTCATTTAACATGGGTAGTTATGACATCAGTCTAGAGGTTACTCATGACTTACGATCTTTAGAAGATCATTGCCAGCGTTAAATGGAACCTACACGGTCACACAATGAACTCCATTCGTACGGAATGAAAATACCTCAAAAATATACATATGATGTATAAATTGGTGAACGAAATAATCAATTAAAGAAACTGTAATAACGGAATAGATATGGAAATTGTAATAACTTTAGCAGCAAAGTATTCTGTTAAGGAAATACCTATTCCGTTGGCAACGGAATAGTTCTGTTGGCAACGGAATAGGCGCAGATTAGGGTTTTTAGTTATGGTAACTGAGCAATCGTTCGCCTCTCTCTCTAGTATAAATAGAAGGGCATTCCCTCTCTATTAGACACACAATTCAGAAGCCTTAGAGGCCGTCTAACACAAAAATAGAGAGAGAGAGAGAGAGTTTAGATATAATTTCGGAAAGTATTTCCGGACTCGTCTAGCCGAGTCCGGTAATTCCGTTTGTCTGAAGTTCGCGTGGATACGAGTAGATATTCTCTAACTTGAGAACTTGCGATCGATTGATCTTCATCCCTAGGAGAAGCAAGGAGGTTCGCGGAGTCGAGCTTCAGGAAGGAGAAGGTTGCACGTCAGAAAAGTTCAGACCTACATCCGTTCTTCGTCTCACAGATCAGGAAGATCCGAGGTATAAATTTTAATAGTTAATCTCGTACTTTTATTCTCTTAACGATGATCCTAGGGCGGGTTGAATCCATAGGTTCCGTTGCACATGTAACGTACATGGCTATGGATTCCCCAACAGTGGTATCAGAGCGTTCGCTAAGGAAATAATCGTCGATTATATATTTAAAATTTAGTAAATTCTAGTATAATAATCTTTAGGGTTTTGAAAATATTATTTCAAAACATCAAGGAAATAGTTTCTAGTAATATAATATTAGATATTATGATTTTCTAGAGTTTTGAAAAATAGTTTTTCAGAATCTGTTTTGGAAACATAACTAAAATTAAAGGAAACTGAAAATTCAGCGTTATTCCGTTCCGAACGGAATAGTTCCTTTCAGAACAGAGTGTGCTGAAATTTTGCCAGAATTATTCAGCGTTATTCCATTGAGAACGGAGTAGTTCCGTTCCCAATGGAATAAGGCTGATTTTGCGAGAAACCCTAATTTTTGTTATACAAGGAATTTAATTTATATAAATATGGTATGAGCTTTAGATCTGTGATTGTTCTGTAATATAATCTTGTGTGTGAATGCTTGTATTTTATTTAATATCTATGGCAACCTGTGAGTTGTCCAAAGTTATAATTATGGCAACTAGTGAGTTGTCCAAAATTGTAAACTACCTTTTCTAGCAATAGAATAGTTAGAAAAGATATTATATCAAGACAAGACGAGGATCTTGGCGCAATCTTCGGAAAATGGCATTGGATCTTCGCACACACACAACGAAGGGTTCGTTAAAGATTCACCTGCAATCTAGAGATAGATCTAGGATTAGGAACCTCATGATCGCTCGTGAGGATTAGGCTCATACTATATTTATCTTGTTTCTGTGATATTTATATTTATAAATCTAAAACAAAATTCTTCAGAATGTTAAGTAAGGAAGTGCCCCCCATATCACTGAAGCCTTCGGTACTTAGACAGTCTTCCATGTGGGTCATGAAGGTATTAATCCTATTTTACAAATAATATAAGATTATTTTATTTTAATATTTCTAGATCTTATTTAATTAGTTATGTAGGTGCAGGATATTTATTGATTCTGACAAATGATGATGTTATACTGGTTATTTATTTACATATAGAGGAACCAAGTCGTAGGAACCCTTTTATCCAAGGAAAGTATGTATTCCTTAATGATGATAATAAGACGACATTGATTTTCGAAGATAATACAATATATATATGACAAAGTTAGAAGAATGATATATAAATATTTGTATTTGTGAGGGCAGAAACAATACGCTTTGCACTCTTTTTTCCTTAGTCATGCTTTTGTCCCATAGGGTTTTCCTGGCAAGGTTTTTGTTGTCCTCAGTTTGATGATATTTAAAACTATTCCGAGCTACTAATATATTTGTGTGAGAATGTTTTGAGCTAGATATCGCACGATCAAGTTCTCGGAAATGTCTCGGTCGCATACTGCCTTTCTCAGAAGAATAAGAAGTCATCACGCAGGCAAAGGATTTCAAGAGAGTATCTCAAGGCGTGGGAGCAAGCTTCTTAGTCTTCGTGTGTGTTTCTTTTTCTTTTTGATAGGCAATTTAATTTTTTATTAAAAGGGGAGTATAGTCTGCAATTTGCCTTTTTATGGCCAGTTCCGTTGTCAACGGAAGTGGTCCGTTCCCAACGGACCACTGTGTTGGCAACGGAACCCTCCGTTGAGCAATCCTTCGTCCTGTCTTTGTTTTGGCTGAAATTGTATACCGTCCGTTGGGAACGGAACTATTCCGTTGCCAACGGAACTGTAGGAATTTAGCCGTTTGGTTTGAAATCTTCCTTGATTGCCTTCCGTTTTTGTCAGTCCGTTGGCAACGGACAAGTTCCGTTGTCAACGGAACTGCGCAGTTTTCCTTTTCTAGGGCTGCACCCTTCCTCCTTTATAAAGTGGAGCCGCCTCTCTCAGTTTTCTTAACGATTTCTACATAAAAAAGGCAGAAATACTCCTCTCTTAATACTGTTAATTGGTCCAAATCTTAAAGTGAGATTAGTGGAGTTTTTGAGCGTGTTGCTCGTTGGTTTGTTGAAGTTTCAAGAGATCGAGTTTGTAAGTTATTGTTCCACCGGCCGTCAAGAGTTTGTTGTAAGGCGACGGTGGTTCGAGGTCTTGTACGATCTTGTTTGTTAGTGATGAACGGAGCCGCAAGGCAAGTCCCGGAGAGTAGGCAACTCGTGAACGCGGTAAGGACCGCTAGTGAGTAAACGGGTGGTTAAGGCTAACGCAACCACCTCGCCGAACTCCATCATCAGATCGTGTTTTCGGTATCTCTGTACTTTTTATATTTACTTTAATTTCTTATTTATTTATCTTTCTTTATCAATTAGTATTCAAACAACCATCAACTAAAGTCTAAAAACAATAAAAATTTAAAACCCTAAAAATATAAATACTCACATTTCCGCACTTTAGGCCTTTTAAACCTCCCCCCTATAGGCCTCAACTGAACAACAATTGGTACCAGAGCAGGAATACAGACCGTTTCAAATTCCAATTTGAAATAAGGTGTATTCGATTTATGGCGACCCCTCCGATCAACCGTCTTCAAATCGCGTACCCTGACAAACTTGACGGCAAGAACTGGAACGTCTGGAAAAGATGCATGATGAACGCGTATGATCTTCACGGTCTTCGAAAGGTAGTGGAAAATGGTTTTACCGTAGATTTTGTACCAAATAGTATCACAACCTATACCGAAGACACTAAAACAAATAAGACTCTTGACATAATGGCACAAAACCTCATTCTCACAAATATGTTAAACACTTTTTCTGTAATAATAGATGGTTGTGAGAATTCTAGTGAAATGTGGAAAGCTCTCCTAAATAGATTTGAGGGGAATAATCAAATGAAAAGAACCAAATTAATGGGACTTGAACAACAATTTGATAATTTCCGGATGATTGAAGGTGAACCCGTCGAGGATATGTACATTCGTATGTCGCATATCCGAAACGGATTCACCGCTATAGGAGAGAAACTAACCGATGATCGAGTTGTAGGTAATTAATTAGGGCAATGCCATCGAGTTGGGAAGTGCTTCGAGTTTCGTTGGAAACTATGCTAGCAACAAAACATATCGGACCGGAAGAACTTGTCAACTACTTCCGCAACTTCGAGACCTGAGTGAGGCAAACGGGAACCGACTCCCAACCAAAAACGGTGGCTATGCCGGCAACGAGCTCGATTGATGAGGATGATGAAATAGCGTGCTTGGTGCGACAATTCGGTGAATTTCGAGCCAAGGAAAAGCGATTTAACGACAACCGACGTCGCAACAACTAAAAGACGTACTGCTTCGAGTTCAACAAGAAGGGACACACCATCGACAATTGCTTCATCCTACATCCCGAGCTCGCTCCGTGGAAGAAGAAGGATGATGAAAAATGTGATGGACGTTGAGATGATCGACGCGAGCGACGTGAAAGGTGGTCCGACGATCGACATGACAAAAGACGAGAAAAGAGGCACGATGACCGAGGAAAGGACAAGAAAAAGAAGTCAAAAGATCATTCCGCCAAGGTGGCCGTATGGGGAGACGAGTCGAGTGATTCATCCGATAGTTCTGGTTCGGACTCCGACTCCGAATCAGACATGGCGAATGTCGCGTTCATGGCGTATGATGACGTGGACGAAGTATGCGAAAGGGCGATACAAGAGATGATCCGACTTGGACAACTTCCACCACAACCCCGTGCTCCTACCGCGACATCTTACATCGACACTATTTCCTTCGGTTCTTCCCGCGACACGAGTCGCGAGGTATATCTAGATCCTACTGTTAATCATGTCTTAGAAGAGGTTAAGGTTCCTAGTTCAAATCAAATTGTTGAAATTGTAGAACCCGGAACCCACGATGAACTAGAACAAGAATTAAAAAGGCTTCGGGAGTCTCTTATCAGCACCCAAGAACTTCTCATTGTTTCCGAAGCTTCAGTAAGGTCGTACAAGGCACGAATAAAAGAACTTGAAAAATCAAATTTAAATAATTTTAACAACTCAATTGACGAAAATTTAAACAATAAATTAAATGATTGTATTTGTGAAAAATTAAAAACTGAAATTAGTCATCTAAAAGTCGAAGTTGTAAGTTTAAAATGTGAAAATAAATCTCTCAAGTCTGCTTGCGCCAGAAATGTCTCGAGCAAACTTGATTTAGACAACATATTTATAGGACAAAAACCAAATGATAAAACCGGTTTAGGATTCAAGAAAGAGGTCGGTATTAAACCCGCTCCTTCGAGACCTAAAAACCATATAGTAAAAAGAGAGCTCAATCAACCGAAGAGTAGAGGAAGTGCATTCTTGTATCGAGACTACTCTAAGGGTCAAAGTCCTAAAAGTCGAACTTCCAAAAGTTTTAGTAAAAATAATAGGTTTCACTATCTTCATGATTTTCGGCATATTCATGAAAATAACCGCGGTGTCACAACCGAAAGACTTTATAAAAAGAGTCCTAATGGTTATTTTTACGAAATAGTCGACACACATGTCCCGAGGAAGATTCAACCTAATGAATCAAACCATCGAGCTCCCAAACATTACATTAATGCACATCAAAAACAAAATTTCTCAAACTCAAACAATTTCGCTAAATCGACAAATTTTTCAAAATCAACTGTTTTCAGTGCCAAGTCAACCAAACCAAAGCTTAGGAAAGCCGAGTTTTCAATCTATTATAAAAATTATTTTGTGAAAGGTACTGAAAAGACTTCGAATCCGACTTGTTCATTCTACAACTATTGTTGCAAAATAGGTCATATCTCGCTAGAGTGTCTCTTGCGTAAACCTGCAAATTATTCAAAATTTATTTGGATGCGTAAAGATAGAAACACTAGTAGCCCTACCTCCGATTTGGAGGTACCGAAGTCTACCAAGACGCTTCGGTAAGCTCCCCCCATTTTACCTAAGCCATACTTTTAAGGGGGAGCTATGGGCAGGAAATCATATTAGTTAAATACTCTTTCAATTTAACTAATATGCTTTCTTGTAGATATGTCTAAGTTCGTCGTGTAAAACTGATCAGTGGTGTTTGGATAGTGGTTGTTCCCGCCATATGACCTGGGATAAGAGTAAGTTCAAGACTTTGCGACCTTTCGACGGTGGAGATGTCACTTTTGCTGGGAATCAGAAAGGGATAGTTGGTGTGGGCTCGACCGGCACAGGTAATTGGACATTGGAGAATGTCTATTTTGTGGTAGGACTTAAACATAACCTAATTAGCATAAGCCAATTGTGTGATGCAGGATATGATGTAGAGTTCGATAACATGAATTGTCATGTGATTCGAAATTCAGATCATATTACAGTTTGTATGGGAAAAAGGAAGGGTAACCTTTATTTCTTTGACTTTCATTCCTTTGTGCCAGGCACTCATTGTCTAACCGCTTCGAAATTGAGTTCGCATCTATGGCACAGGCGACTGGGCCATGTATGCATGGACACGATTTCGAAATTATCCCGTAAAGAACTAATTTCAGGTTTGCCATCACACAAACTTAAGCTAAATGGGTTATGTGATGCTTGTGAGCGTGGTAAGCACTCGAAGTCATCGGTTTTTAAGTCTAAGTCCGTGATTTCGACGAAGCGCCCTCTCGAGCTACTTCACCTCGACTTGTGCGGCCCTATGAGTGTCTCTAGCCTCGCCGGTAAAAGGTACTGTTTTGTAATTGTTGATGATTTCTCTCACTTTACTTGGGTTTATTTCTTGCTTCAAAAGAATGAAACTAGTGATGTGTTCATCAAATTTTGTTCCCTTGTGGAAAATGAACGAGGCACCACTATCATTACGGTTCGTAGTGATAATGGTGGTGAGTTCAAAAATGCAAAATTTGACGACTTTTGCTCAAAAAGGGGATATAAACGTGAGTTTTCCGCTCCACGCACTCCACAACAAAATGGGGTAGTAGAACGTAAAAATCGCACTCTTATCGAGCTTGCCCGTACCATGTTAAACGAACATCCCACTCCTAAATATCTTTGGGCTGAGACAGTTAACACTGCTTGTCATGTCGCGAACCGCGTCAGCCTTAGGTCTATTTTGAAAAAGACACCTTATGAATTATGGTACGGTCGCAAGCCAAATATCTCATATATGAAAGTTTTTGGTTGTAAATGTTTCATTCTTGATGAATCTAATAAACTTGATAAATTTGATTCGAAATCTAACGAAGGAATTTTCGTTGGATATTCTAATACAAGTAAAGCATATAGAGTTTATATTAAATCTTCACGGATTATTGTTGAATCCGTGCACTTGCACTTCGATGAAACTAAAAATGGGACCGAGAAAGGTGTTTCTTTGACAGATACAGGTACAAGTGGTGGACGTACGGGAATTAATCAACCGAATATCATCGAGTTCAATCTTGGCGATCCGACTTTAGACGAACCCGACGTTGTCACCACACAAGAAAATCAACCGAATGGCAACAACTCGACTCAACAAGTTCAATTCCCGAATCAAGTCGACCATCATCCAATTATTCAACCCGAGCCGGAACAACCTTCTTATCAAATTCCGGAAGTCTTACGCGAAGTATCCGCACATCCGTTAACCAATGTGGTAGGAGACCCACGAGAAGGCGTTCGAACCCGATCCGGAACAAGAAACCTCGTCGTCTTTTGCGCCTTCCTATCTCAAACCGAACCAAAATCCTTCAAGGAAGCAAATGGCAACACCGACTGGATCCTCGCCATGCAAGACGAACTCGCTCAATTCGAGCGAAATCGGGTTTGGACCTTAGTACCTCGACCCGACAACCGATCCATTATCGGCACTAAATGAGTTTTCCGAAATAAACTCGACGAGCACGGTACGGTAGTGCGAAACAAAGCAAGACTCGTTGCTCAAGGGTTCAAGCAACAAGAAGGAGTGGATTTTGAAGAGACGTTTGCACTGGTTGCTCGTTTGGAATCCATTAGGCTTCTCTTAGCATATGCATCAATTAAAGGGTTCACACTCTTTCAAATGGATGTTAAGAGTGCGTTCCTAAATGGATTTCTCGAAGAAGAAGTCTACGTCGAGCAACCTCCCGGCTTTAAGGATCCGACCAATCCCGACCACGTGTACAAGTTGACGAAGGCGTTATACGGATTGAAGCAAGCACCTTGGGCTTGGTACGGACGGTTTTCAACATTCCTTGCATCTCACGGATTTGAACGAGGGAAGAGCGACTTGACACTCTTCACAAAGAAACGGAAAGATTCAATTTTATTAATTCAAATTTATGTTGATGACATTATTTTTGGATCTAGTGATGCGGCACTTGCCGAGGAATTTTCTATTTTAATGCGTAGTGAGTTTGAGATGAGCATGATGGGCGAACTCAACTTCTTCCTTGGATTGCAAATCAAACAAACCGGTGACGGCATTTTTATCAACCAAGCGAATTATACACGTGAACTTCTCAAAAGATTCGGTATGAACCAAGGAAAGACGAGCGATACGCCAATGGTGAAAGACGTAAAACTCGACGCCGATGAATCAGGTGAATCTGTAGACATTTCCGGCTATCGAGGAATGATCGGTAGTTTACTTTATTTAACGGCTAGTAGACCTGATATTATGTTTGCTGTATGTTTATGTGCCCGATTTCAAGCAAACCCCAAAGTTTCACACCTAAATGCGGTTAAAAGGATTTTTAAATACCTAAAAGGGACACTAAACTTCGGGTTATGGTATGGCCGTGACAGTAGTCTGTCACTTTTGGGATATACGGATGCTGACTTTGCAGGATCTAAAGTGGATCGAAAGAGCACAAGTGGGACGTGTCAATTTTTTGGAGGAAATTTGGTCTCGTGGTCGAGTCGAAAACAGAACTCTGTCGCTCTTTCATCGGCCGAAGCTGAATATGTCGCTGCCGGAAGCTGCTGTGCTCAAATCTTATGGCTGAATCAGACTTTAGGCGACTACAGACTCAACTTTCGCAAAGTTCCAATCCTGTGCGACAATACGAGTGCAATCTGCATTGCCAAAAATCCCGTGCAACACTCAAAGACGAAACATATCGAGATTCGCCATCATTTTATTCGCGATCACGTCGACAAGGAGGATGTTGAGATATTTCACATTGAAACGGATGATCAAGTCGCAGACATCTTCACAAAACCGCTAGCTTATGCTCACTTCTCCAATCTTCGCTTAAAGCTCGGTATGCTTAAACTAAAAGATTAAATTCTCAGTTATCTCTTTCTTTCATGAGTTTTGGGCATTTTTAAATGAATTCTCCTCGATTTAAATTTTTTTTGTAATTTTTGTCTCCTCCGTCTTGGCTTTTAAAAACACAAATACTTTACTTTCAAACGTTTTTGTTTTCTTAATAAAATAATTTTCAACTGTTTTAACGAAAAATTGAGCAAAACCTCTAGTTAAACAGCCTTTAGCCTAATAATCTGTTTCGGTCCGTTCCCAACGGAACACTTCCGTTCCCAACGGACCTTTGCGTTTCCAACGGAATGCACGCAAAATCTACGCCCATCCAGGAGCTATTTTCGCTGAACGGACCTCTCCGTTCCCAACGGAGCCTCAACGGAACGTCCGTTGGCAACGGAAGTGGTCCGTTGCCAACGGACTGTGCGAATTACGATTTCCGGATCTATTTTTCTAAGAATCCAAATCCTAAATCCCTTTAATAACCGGCGCCTCCTTCCTCTTCTCTCCCAAACTTCTTACTTCCTCCATTAAAACCCCTTTTCTTTCTTCCTCCTTAAAACCCTTAAACCCTAACCTCTAATTTCACCCAAATACCTACCTTCCCCAAGCATTTTTGCCTCCAAACCTACTCAAATCCTCTCTAAAGGCCGAATCTCCACCAAATCCCTACTCAAAACCTTCATACCTCCTCTCTACTTGGTGGATTCGAGATTTTTCAATCCGACCGTGTCACTCGACTTTCGTGACGATTCTCTCGCGCATTCAACCCATTCGCAACCCTCTCTTCCAGGATTCAACAAGGATTTGGTATAACTTCATCTCTCTTTACAAATTTCTCAATACTTCAATCTTACAAATGGCACCAAAACTGAAAACGGAAATCAAGACGACGGCGTCCAAACAAAAGGTACCATCAAACCCCGAATTGGATTTCAATAACAAGAAAAATACCTTTCTTTTCAAAACACCGAGCGCTTACGATAAATTCCACGACAAATTAAGCGCGAAAAATGCATGCGAGCTCTTTCATGCCCTCCGCCACGAGAAATCGCACAAGATCTACGATTTCGTGATTCAATTTCTGGAATTTTGGAAATTCACCGGGCTTTTGACGATATCCGACCCGGGTTACGAAATCCTAATTCGCCTCTTCTACGCCAATGCAACATTTTATGACCAAACCTATCAAGTTACATCGTGGCTATTCGGGCATCCCGTAATAATAAACCCGTCCAACCTTTGCGAGTGGTTCGGTCTTGAGGTCAATCAAGACCAAGAGTATTTCTATATCCGACGCGCAAATGAATGACTCGAGAGTGATCCTATGAAAAAAATTAAGGAATACATGCATGGCGACCCCCCAAACCACAACTTGACGAATTACGAACCGCGCCAACGGATTGTTTTCCACTTCGTAAATAACATCCTCGCTCCGGTCGCGGCTCTTAAAACAAATTTCGAATGGCGAAACATTTATCTTCTTCGACACCTATGGTATAAATCCAAATTAATAAATATTCCTATCTTAATATACGATCACATGTAATATTTCTCGCAAATTGGAAACCTTCCGTACGGGAATCTTCTTACTTGGATTTGCAATAAATTAAAGATCGCGATTCCCCGTGCTATTCGAATAAATCCTTTGGAAAAGGTGCCTAACCATGATCTCCTTGATCTTGACCATTACGCCAAACAATACAATCTTACACCATACTTTTTTGATGTTGACCCATATGGCAATTTCACTCTTAAATCAAGTAAGGTATATCATTACTTTCCACCCTTGAACGACCGCGGACAACCCTTGTGGCCATCCGATACGGAATCCAAGACAACTGCCAGTCTAGCGCGTGCTTTACGAGAATTGAATCCTCAAGCCAATCCGGCCCCGAAAAACCCTAATCCTAACCCTCCGGTTGAACCCGCTTTCAATCAAGACCCGCCATTGGCACCCGAGGTCGGGCAACATGATCTCGACGATGACGACGCCGTTGATTTCGACTACACAACTGGTACTACAGACCAAGTGTTACGCGCTATGGCCCGTCGCCAAACAAGGGATCTCGCGGCTCTTCATGACGGCCAACAAGAGTTGCGTCTCCGCCAAGATGAGAGCGAGGCCCGTTTTGCGGAATTCGTTCGTGAAAATAACCGTATGTATCAAGACCTTCAGCGGATTCAACAAGAAAATTTTCAAACCCTTCTCTCAGCTTTTAATGGCCGATACGCTCCCGGTTCCTCTTCCTCCGACCCTAACCCCTCCGACTTTAGCGGACCGGCCGAGTAACCCATGACCTCTCTCCATCCTTAACCTAAACCCTAGTTGCATTTTGCTCTTTCTTTTTCGTTCGTATTTTTTTTTCTTATTATTATGTTATATTGTCATGAATCTGTGGTTTGTATTTTGCTTATTTGTAGTTCCTATCTAAAATATTTTGAACTTGTGATATGATGTATTAGTGGTTTCAACTTCTAACTCAACTTTCATTACTCTTAATGTGTGCATGTGGTTCTCATTATTTTCTTCTAACTACAATAAATACACAAATTAATAATTCCAATCAAAATATATTTCATGGGTTATTAACTTAAGGGGGAGCACATTTCGAGGGGGAGTTCGTGCCTCTCGGTCGTGTTTCCTTTTGCATGTTTTTCAAAAAGGGGGAGAATGAATTTAAACTTGCCAATTTATCGGAATAGTTTTGAAAATCATCAAAAGGGGGAGTTTGTTGTCCTCAGTTTGATGATATTTAAAACTATTTTGAGCTACTAATATATTTGTGTGAGAATGTTTTGAGCTAGATATCGCACGATCAAGTTCTCGGAAATGTCTCGGTCGCATACTGCCTTTCTCAGAAGAATAAGAAGTCGTCACGCAGGCAAAGGATTTCAAGAGAGTATCTCAAGGCATGGGAGGAAGCTTCTTAGTCTTCGTGTGTGTTTCTTTTTCTTTTTGGTAGGCAATTTAATTTTTTATTAAAAGGGGAGTATAATCTGCAATTTGCCTTTTTCTGGCCAGTTCCGTTGTCAACGGAAGTGGTCCGTTCCCAACGGACCACTGTGTTGGCAACGGAACCCTCCGTTGAGCAATCCTTCGTCCTGTCTTTGTTTTGGCTGAAATTGTCTACAGTCCGTTTGGAACGGAACTATTCCTTTGCCAACGAAACTGTAGGAATTTAGCCGTTTGGTTTGAAATCTTCCTTGATTGCCTTCCGTTTTTGTTAGTCCGTTGGCAACGGACAAGTTCCGTTGTCAACGGAACTGCGCAGTTTTCCTTTTCTAGGGCTGCTCCCTTCCTCCATTATAAAGTGGAGCCGCCTCTCTCAGTTTTCTTAACGATTTCTACATAAAAAAGGCAGAAATACTCCTCTCTTAATACTGTTAATTTGCTCCAAATCTTAAAGTGAGATTAGTGAAGTTTTTGAGCGTGTTGCTCGTTGGTTTGTTGAAGTTTCAAGAGATCGAGTTTGTAAGTTATTGTTCCACCGGCCGTCAAGAGTTTGTTGTAAGGCGACGGTGGTTCGAGGTCTTGTACGATCTTGTTTGTTAGTGATAAACGGAGCCGCAAGGCAAGTCCCGGAGAGTAGGCAACTCGTGAACGTGGTAAGGACCGCTAGTGAGTAAACGGGTGGTTAAGGCTAATGCAACCACCTCGCCGAACTCCGTCATCAGATCGTGTTTTCGGTATCTCTGTACTTTTTATATTTACTTTAATTTCTTATTTATTTATCTTTCTTTATCAATTAGTATTCAAACAACCATCAACTAAAGTCTAAAAACAATAAAAATTTAAAACACTAAAAATACAAATATTCACGTTTCCGCACTTTAGGCCTTTTAAACCCCCCCTATAGGCCTCAACTGAACAACAGTTTTTAATGAGGCAGATGTTTGATGCGTATGAAATTGAAGTTTCAATGGATGTGCTTTATGCATATAAAATCTTCAGTTACAATTCTTACTTTGTATTTCACAATTTTATTTGTCTTAATACGTGTTATTACAAACACTCATTTGTACATTACCATTGTACGTTGTTAGATGTTTCTACTGCAAGTCCAAAACTTCACATTTCACAAGAGAATATAATGATGTTCTAACCACATCTTTCTTTTATGGCCAATATTAAATATATCGACATACGATTAATTTTAATTCGAGATCCTCATTTCACTTATTATATTAATTGCAATCTCATTGCAAGCTTTTGTTTAATCATGATTTTATTTCGGTTCTATCCTTTTATTAGTAGAGACAAAATTTATTGAGATCTCATCGTTTTCAACATTTTTAGTGTTATCAGGTACCTGAACCTTTTCAAATGTTATTTGCTCTCCTACTTTTTTATTTTCAACATCATCTTCAGGATGATTAACTTATTAAAATTTTCAATGATGTCAATTTTCTTATCATGCTATTTCTTCTTCCTCGGAATTTTTATATTTTTTGGAACCGATTGGTCGACCATGCTTCTGGCGTATATCATACTTAGAATTATCCAAGGGTATTTCGATATAAGCATGAGTTCATTCAATGCTGGAATATATGATTTATAATCTTTGTATGAATCAATTAAAATAATATATTTGCAATGTATTACAAATTCATGAACTTCTAGTTTATATTAACGTTTTTGAGGATCTAATTGATAAATTGATGATTCATTATATCTCATTTCTAGTATTTCCAGCTTATATATTTCTCCCCCAATGCTGGCATTAGTTTTCTCTTAAGACCATGATGTTTTTTTTAGGACTTGAACGAGTTATTACATTAAATAATTTAATCCTTTCACAACAATAATTTGATTATTCACTTTCTTCTTCTGAGATTTTCATATGTAGATTCATAATGGTCTACCATGCTTCAGGCATGCTTATGACTCATTTTCTATAGATTTAATTGATGATCCTTCTGAGATATCAATCTAACATGGGCTATTCTTACATATATATATGACTCATATCAACATGTGCACATGACAATTGATCTACTATTTAAATAAACTATCTTTTAAACTTCTGATTCATAATATTGGAACATGAGTCGAAATGAGATAAAATGTTTCCTCTTTAGTTTTCTCTGACAAAAATTTGCCTCGTCAAATTAAGAATCAACATATCATGTTGTGAATACATTTTATGTCAATGATTCAAAATATCAAATTATTGGGGATGCTTCAAATTCAACACATATTGCCAACATTATCTTAGAATCTATATTGGTGCATTTATGTGGTGCTTCTTGCACGTATCACATAGCTATATATTCTAACAATGCTAGAATTAGCTGCACCATTTTTGACTTACGATGGGGGGGAATACTGATATTTGACATCAATATGATCAATGCTACAACATAATCTAAATTGTCATGCTAAATCATAAACTTTTCTTTAAATTTATAGTGTGAGCGTTGCTATTTAAATTAGTGAACTTCTCGTTCATTTTGTAGCATGAGCATTTGCATTCGAATTAATGAACTCTGGTTCATTATTGTAACATACGAATTTCCATTTGAGTTGAAGAACTTCTGGTTCGTTATTGTAGCATTGTATTGTACAAGCTAGTGGAGCTAGTGGACATAGAAAATAAATTTTCTAATATATGTTTTATTTTATACAATATGCATTTCTTTATTGTCTCTAAGATTATTGTATTGCGATTGTCCGTATGTTGGATCGTCTGGCCCATATATATTGTTCATTATAATAAAATTAAATTTCTGCACGGTAGATCTGCATTCTGCAGTTCCATACATATCATAATTGCATTCTAAGAATGCTTCAGTCCATTCTATTATGAAAAACATAAATAAGTTTAAGTCAGTAAACTTCTGGTTTACTAATAAATATGACTTAATGCAATAAATCAATAGAAAACTGTAAGTTTTTCTAATATACATTTCTTTCACACAATATATTTCTAATTACATAATTATTTGACTAAGTCATAGTCTCGATATCATAACTATTGAACGGACATGTTTTCTGAGACAAAGCATATCTATAGTATTTAATTTTACCCACTATCAATGATGCACGCATATTTATAATTCTTATTGTGCACAAAGAAACTTTATTTCATATTAGTAATATCAAAAGAAAGAAAATAATGATAATATTAAAAAAATATAATAAAAGGAAGAAGTACCTTCTTTCTATTAGTGTGCCGTTTGATCTATCGCATGATATCATTACTTTCATTATTATGGTAGGAAAAGTAATTCTTTTATATTTCTCATTTAACTTTTAACGAAGCATAATAATGCTCCACAAGATTCAATGGTGTATGACATATATGTATCCAATGTCTTATTATGACCATCACAGTGTCAAACATAATTTCAGTCTTGCCTCTTTCACAATCTTGACTTGCATATATAGTTGCATTCACTTCTAGGAATGACACATATGAATGATTAATTATCCATATTAGATGATCTCTCTTTTTTTTTTCTTTTTTTCTTTTTTTATGAGAGCAACATCTATTATAAATTTTATTTTGTAGACCACAAAGTAGTGACTCTTCTTGAGTCTTCATTTACACTTACGATACATGATATTGTATCAATACTTGCCTTCATTTTTGTCAAATTAGATAAATATTTAACATTTTAAGTATTATGTTAGTTATTTACTGTCTTCTGGACATATAATTTATCATTCATTTTTGGATACCAAATATAAAAATTGAGAATCTTTAGTAATTCAATAAGAAAAATAAATTGAATAATACGAAAATCTTTCATACAACTATCACGGGGCTTATTGAAATGGTCTTCACTTATAAACATAATTGACCATATTTTTCTCTCTGTTAAAGAGACTATAAAATTCAACAAAATCTTTTGATCCATTTTATATATATTGCAACATTCGTTTCTGGAATTGCAACTATTCAGATATGATTCTCGTAATTATGTTCTTTTTTTTTCATTAAACTCTCTTCCCTTTATTGCTAATTCAAGAGCAAAAATATAAAAATGAATGTTCCTTTTCTTTAACATATATTCCTCTTCTGTTCTCAAATTGTTTGCTGAGAACTAATCTTCAAGATTGATAATTGAAATTACTAATTTATAATATTGCAACTTCAGGTGAATTAATTAAAATGAACAATCTTGTCATTTCTTGTGTATTTAATAAGAAAAGAAATATTGCAACTTCATGTGCAATATTGAAACTTCAGGTTATCAAGAACTTTGAAACTTTAGGTGCATTGATCTGCATCTTCGGGTGCAGAAATAAAAATTAAGCTGCAACTTCAAATGCAGTAATATATAAAGAAATGAATCTGCAACGTCCGGTACAGAGATATATAACTTAATAGAAACTTGTACACTAATGAGTTTCATGAAAATAAAATCAAACAAAATAAAAAAAAATAATCCAAAAGAAATAATCTTTGTATAAGGAAATATTATGAATTATAAATTGTACCTTGAAGCGGAGTTTTTTTTAGTTATGTTATTTAAATCTTTAAATGTTCAAGAATATAGATTCTAAGAATATTCTTGGACCCAATCTATTATGCTGAAAAAATAAATATATTTAAATCAGTAATCGGGTTTACTACTGAGTATGATTTCATTGTACTAATTCTTGAACGGTACGAACCATTTGAAGAAATTGGTAATTTTTCTAATATACGTTTCTTCCCTGAAATATATTTCAGAATACAAAGATACTCAACATTCATCTCATTTATAGTCTCTATATGATATCCATTCTTGATGATATCTTGAAGACTGAGACTTGGGAGAATATGTATAATTAATTTCTCCCCTTTGTATATATTAGTTCTTCCGGAGCCTTCAAATAAATTTGAGCTTTTGCCTCGTTCATTATCAAACGAGAGAAGTATCTTTTATTTTTATTAATAATATGTGTAATACCAATTTCAATGATGCACACGTCTTCTTCATGTATAACGTGGCCAAACCAACTTTTATTCATATTCATAATGTAAACTATAACTTCAAATTGATTTATAATTTTACAACTTCAGGTTGTTTATAAGTTTCAACTTCAGGTTGCTTTATAATTCTTCAATTGCAACTTCCAATACAACAAATTAAAAACATAATAAATAGAAAATTGCAAGAACATCAAATAAATATAAATAAATAATAGAGTAAATTGAAAATGAAACATTATTCCTTTTCTCTTTATATCAAATTTCGTTTTCTCTTTTCTATGTTAGTGCATCTTTAAAGTTACCTAATGATATCATTATCGAAGGTGAAAATATATTTCTTTGACGTATCGAGAGCGATTCGTGCTGATAACGTGTTATAAAATAATTAAAACAAAGAGGAGAGAAAGAGAGAATATACAGAGGAAAATCTTTCATTCACTTATATTCAATTGTTGTTGTTTCTTACATATTACAAAGCTCTATTTATAGCGTAAAATATCTTTATATGCTACATAATATTAAAAGGAGGAGTTAAGAGGAATACATAATATCCTTAGAGTTATAAATCTAAAACGTTATGAAATCCACCTTTTATTATTCATAACGGCTTGACATTTTTTTTCTAATCTTAGTGGGACACCGTGACCCTTAATTATGACCCTTAGATGAGATGATTTAAAGGCTGAGATCTTGCTAAGCGTCAATTATGTTTTTCCTCAATGATTGTTTCGTCTAATTTCTGAGTTCTTCATTGTGGATTCTCCGTCTCCTCTCCCTGCCTCTCACTCTCTCATTCGCTCCCTCTCTCTGCCTCTCGCTCGCCCTCTCTCCCTTTCCCTCTCCCTCTCCCTCGGTCTCGCTCGCCCTCTCTGCAAAAGACCGCTATTAAGTGGAGATCTCAATCGCGAGGTGGCTATTTTGGGGGTGAGGAGCTCGCGTCTTTTGGATTTCAGTCTCAGCGGGTAAGAAGAAATTAGGCTTTTCATTTCTCCGCAATCTTGAGAAAGAACTGAAGTTGTTATAAGTGACTGAATTTTGTGTTTCAATGGAAATTGGATTTTGGAGTGAATTTTCTCAATTAATGGTATACTGGATGTGTGAGCTTTTTTTCAAGCTCTATATTTTGAAATTGGTGAATTTTGGTATCAAGTTTTTTATTTATGAATTATTTGATTATGTTTCAATTGATATTAAGTGAGCTGCTCAAGACTTTTAACACTTTGAATAATTACAAGTTTATTAACAAAAGCTCTCAATTTAGCTTGATTATTGTTTTATTTTATATGATTTATAATGACATTTTATATAATTACAGGCCTCATACGGGATAGCCAGAACCGATATAGGGTTTGCATAATGATGTTGCGGACTGATATATGTACATGAAGATGAAAGGAATGAGAAAATTCAAAAGGCATATCATGAAGAATATTATATGTGGATCGCCTTCAAGGTGTTTTATCTTATGCCTGTTTAAAATTTAATGTATTTTAAAGCATGAATTAATGCTGATTGTTTCTTTTTGACAGGGTTGGAAAAACGAAAGGGTGGTTACAAGATTTTGTGATATTCTTGGGCATGTTTCTTGCTCGAGATTTAATTGTTTAGTAATCAACCAAAGGGTGAGCTGCTTAAGACTTTTTACACTTTGAATAGTGACAAGTTTATTATCGAAAATACTGAATTTTTAGTTTGATTATTGTTTTATTTTACATGATTTATCATGCGCATTTTATTTAATTTTGTGAAATATAAATTTCTTTCGACATTTTATGTATATATTGATTCGTTCAGACAAGAAGAGCAGAAATTCAAGATGCAGGGCTGGCTGGACAATTTCGCAAAATTTTCCAAACTGAAGGTCTTTTAGGGTTTTTCCATGTATTTTTCATTCTTCTGTTCTTTTTAAAAATTACCCTACTATTATGCTCATACAAGAAAGAGTTTGAAATAACAATCTTTTAAACAAAACTGGATAAATAAAAATTTGATACATTATGAGTTCTTTAAAGAGTTAAATTGATATTTCTCTTTGAGGAAATTGAGGCCTTCGCTAGCGACATTAAGGACAAATCTGTTGCAAGGTCTACGAAACAATCCGTTTCCACTACTCCTTTGCAAGATTAATTTCTACTTTTTTGCTATTTTCTAATCCATGATTTAACATTTTCTCATCTTTTCAGGATTTGAAACAAGGGTAAGGTTACTCTGTGTCATAAAGAATCAGATGATAACAAACTCAGAGGTTACAACTTCTAGTCTCCTTTCAAACTCCAATTTCAGCTTTTAATACTCAAGTCAGTCACTTCAGAACCCAAGTCCTTGGGGTAGTGCGTAAAGTGGGTTTATATGGATTCAATTTATTGACAGCACAAATGAGCATAAAGATTGTAAATTGGGTTAAAATTAGAGTAATTGATAAGGGGTTACTAGAGCTTAATTGGGTAGAATTATTTTGGTTTAATTGTAAAGTTGGTACAACTGATATCATAGTGCTTATCCAGTCCCATTATGTTCCAGTGCCAAGTACGTGCCAACAAACTGAAACCTTTGCTGATTACTATAACAGTTTTGTGTCAAAAAGCAAAAAGAAATGGGGGTGTTTCTAAACAAAATAAAAATTTTGTTGCGTAAGTGTATATTTGTTTTATCTATTTTTATTTTATATTGAAAAAGAGAAATTTGCAAAGCCCCAGCATTATGTCTGAATTTGCTACAATGTCCGTGCATTATTGAAAATTGCAAAAAGACCCTCTATTATTGAGAAATTCAAAAACATGTCCATGCCGTTAGTTTCTAGGCAACAATGTCAATTAATATTGAATATATTCAAGAATGCAGGGACTTTCTTGCAATTTCCAAGGAACTTATTTGCAATTAAGATATAATGCAGGCGCTCTTTTGCAAATTTCCCTAGAAAGAATGATCTTTTCTAAAAACTATGTATACTTAATTAATTTGAGTCTGGAGAATGGATATTCCACGGAATTAATTGCTGCCACTTTTGTTTGTCGCTTAAGTTTTTAATATTAAATTTAAGAACACTTTGCAAAAAACACCTGCACTTTGCCAAAATTGCAAGAAAGCCCCTGTATTGTTGAAATTGCAAAGAAGCCCCTGGATAATTGCCGAAATTGCAATAAAAAATTTAATTGTAGGGAGTTTTTTTGCAATTTTGTCAGTAATGCATGGACTTTTTAGTAGTTTTGTATTAATGTAGGTCTTTTTGCAAATTTCGCTTTATTTTTTTTTATTTTATGTTGAACAAGAGATGATTTATAAGAATGGTATTTTAGTGATTTGAAGTGCCTATTAGTATTGACCAACATTGTTTATCGGATGAGTTCGGACTTAATATCTTGGATTTCGGTGGATCCGGGTTTTGAAATCCTGGATCTTTTGTTATGAAAAAAATGTTATAAGGGCATTTTACAGAAAAAAAAGGACTTATTTACCAGATTGTATATTATATAAGGCAGGTCTTTTGTAATGTCAGACAAATAGCGGGTTCCTCTTTTATACAAATCTATTTATGACTATTTTGGTAATTTAATCTGCCTGAAGATTATCTAAATTAATACATGAATTATTGGAAGAGATGGAAGGGGAAGAGGAAAAGGAAAAAGGAAAAAGGAAAATGAGAAAAAGAGGATTACAAAACTAAAATTTTGGTTGTTTGCAAGGATAACCAAATCAAAATTTTCTTTACTCAAATATTCAAGTTTGCAGTAGATACCTAGGTACTTCTCCACTCAACCGGTTGGAAATAAATCAAGAGAACCTTACAAATAAAGAATTATAATAGCCTAACAGCTTTACGTAATAATAAATGAGTATGAAATGAAAATGATTTCGTATTGAGTTGAAATAAGTACGAGATTTTTGAACAGCTAAGTTAATATTGCAAATATTAGAAATACTTCTGCACTTGCGATGCTGTTAGCTTGAAGGTTAAAACTCATAACTTTAACTCAGAACATTATTACTTAGCTGCAATATTATTAATTGTGAGAAGGCAATTAGTGAAGAAGAAATCCCAATCCATAAAGAGGAATTCCTTAAAATACTGAAAAAATTGAAATGAAGATGACAAATATTCTTACATAGTTAACTAATTATCCGTGTTTGGTGAACTTATTAGTTTTCATTATATTTTCGACAGGTATGAAGATATGGAATAGGTTAGTTTAATATTTGATTTGATATTTTGTAGCGTTTGTATTTCTGCTTTTCTTTATTGTGCATATATTGTAATGTAATGTTTTGACATGACTGTACATATTTTGGCTACTATGATATATAATATAGAGAAAAGCTCACTTTTGCCCCCTGAACTGTTCAAAAATGTTCAACTTGCCCCCTGAACTATTTTTTGCGCACTTTTGCCCCCTGAACTCTTCCAAATGTTCAAGTTGCCCCCTCCATCCAGTTAAATGCCCAGTCAGCAGTTAACTGATTGCGTGGCATGCTGACGTGGCTGACTCTTCCCTTTCTTCTCTTCGCTCCCGACTCCTCCTTCGCTCGCTTCTCCTTCGCTCCTTCTCCTTCGCTGATTCGCTCCTTTGCTCCTTCGCTCTCCTCTGTCTCCGTCTCTCCTTCGCCCTCTGCTCTGTCTCTTCGCGCCCCGCTCGACGCCGCACGCCCACGCCCACGCCGCCGCTCGCCCTTTCTTCTCTTCGCTACTGGAACTGGCACCGACATTTTTGCTCGTTCGGACCTTTCGTAACGGTTTTTAAAAATAACCGATATAAAACGCAATAATCAGCAACGGTTCCTTCAAACAACCGTTACAGAATGAATACTTTTCTTATCGGTTTTCAAAAAATAACCGATACAAAATAGTAACGGTTCCTTATAAAGAACCGTTACAAACGACCCAAATAGTAACGGTTCTTTCTAAAGAACCGTTACGATTTTGAATTTTCGGAAATTTAGGGTTTCGAGTGGAGAGAGAAGAGGAGGAGAAGAGGTGGCTGACGGCGTGGCGGCGTGGGCGTGGGTGGCGGCATGGGCGTGGGCTGGCGTCGTCGGCTGGCTTCGTCGGCGGGTCTGGCGTCGCGCGGAGAGAGCAGGGAGACAGAGAGCAGGGAGACAGGGAGACGGGAAGAAGCTGTAAATCGTAACGGTTCTTTAGGAAGAACCGTTACTATTTTGTGTCGTTTGTAACGGTTCTTTATAAGGAACCGTTACTATTTTGTATCGGTTATTTTTTGAAAACCGATACGAAAAGTATTCATTCTGTAACGGTTGTTTGAACGAACCGTTGCTGATTATTGCGTTATTTATCGGTTATTTTTAAAAACCGTTACGAAAGGTCCGAACGAGCAAAAATGTCGGTGCCAGTTCCAGTAGCGAAGAGAAGAAAGGGCGAGCGGCGGCGTGGGCGTGGGCGTGCGGCGTCGAGCGGGGCGCGAAGAGACAGAGCAGAGGGCGAAGGAGAGACGGAGACAGAGGAGAGCGAAGGAGCGAATCAGCGAAGGAGATGGAGCGAAGGAGAAGCGAGCGAAGGAGGAGTCGGGAGCGAAGAGAAGAAAGGGAAGAGTCAGCCACGTCAGCATGCCACGCAATCAGTTAACTGCTGACTGGGCATTTAACTGGATGGAGGGGGCAACTTGAACATTTGGAAGAGTTCAGGGGGCAAAAGTGCGCAAAAAATAGTTCAGGGGGCAAGTTGAACATTTTTGAACAGTTCAGGGGGCAAAAGTGAGCTTTTCTCTATAATATATACAATTGTTTTAATTATATTTTAGCGTATATAGTGTTGTTATGTAGATTGTGTTTGATTTACTTTTTATATTATGTAGAAATTTTGTGTGTTAAATTGTGATTGAATTACTTTTTAAATAGTAGTGTAGAACTTTCGCGCAACGTGCGAAGGATTTGCTAGTTAACATTTATTTAATATAGAACATTGAGATGTGAGTTTTCTTTAGCCTATAAATATTTAGTGTGTCATTTTCATTCTTTCATACATTTAGTTGCTATCTTATTTCACCAATACTATATATATAACTAGAGAGACCCTCGCACCGCTTCGGATGTATTTTTTACTAAAAAAACCTATTAATAGCACATTTTTTTTATTTCTTAAAGTTAGATCAGTATGGAAACATATTTTCATTTCTTTGAATATACTAAAATAGTTTAAATACAATTTTTTTCTAAAAATAATTAAGAACCTTCACAAAAATAATATAGATGTATCATATTTTTAAAAGGTGTACATGAGACATCTTTCTTCTTTTTGGTTCGAAACCCACTACTCTTGAATTATTTTTTGTAGTTATAATTAGAATCAACTACTAAACCCGTATCCTTCAAAGCATGCAAAATATCACTATACGAGTAGAGGTCTTCTGCCTTGAAGACTAGCGAGCGATCAGTTTCTTTTCCCTAGGAGAAATAAAGAGTTCGCTCGATTCGAGCTTCAGGAGCACGAAGGAGAACGAAGAAAAACGGAAGTTCGTTCAGACCTACATCCACTTCTCTCTCCCGGATCAAGAAGACCGGAGGTATAAATTTTAATAGCTTAATCTCGTACCTTTATTTACTTTACGATGATCCTAGGGAGGGTTGAACCCGTAGGTTCCGCTGCGCATATAACGTACATGGCTACGGGTTTCCCAATATTTTTTTCATGTATTATAATTTATTTTTTGTTGTTTTTCAAAAAACAAAACAAATTATGTTTTTTCCACGTATTCGACTTCAATTTTTGTGATTTCGTGAAAACAACAAAAGATTGCTTTTTTTCATGTACTATATATAATTCAATTCGATTTTTGTGGTTTGGTGAAAAACTATAACAAGGGAGTTTTTCCATGCATTAGACTTCAATTTTTTGTGGTTTTGTGAAAAAATATGAATAATGTTTTTTCCATATGTTGGACTTCAATTTTTGTGATTTTGTGAAAACAACAAAAGATTGCTTTTTTCCCATGTATTTCATCGAAAAATGATTTTTTTGGTTTTTTGAAAATCAATAACAAGGAGTTTTTTCAATGTATTAGAACTTATTTCTTGTTGTTTTCCAAAAAACAAAACAAATTATGTTTTTTCCATGTATTAGAGTTCAATTTTTGTGATTTTGTGAAAACAACAAAAGATTGCTTTTTTCCATGTATTATATTTCAATACGAAGTTTTGTGGTTTTGTGAAAATCTATAACAACGGAGTTTTTCCATGCATTAGACTTCAATTTTTGTTGTTTTGTGAAAATAAATACGAATAATATTTTTTCCAAATGTTGGACTTCAATTTTTGTGATTTTGTGAAAACAACAAATAATTGTTTATTTCCCATGTATGGAAAAAAGATTTTATTGGTTTTGTGAAAAACAATAACAAGGAGTTTTTTCCGTGTATTAGAATTTATTTTTTGTTGTTTTCCAAAAAACAAAACACATTCTATTTTTTCCATGTATTAGATTTTAATTTTTGTGGTTTTGTGAAAACAAGAAAAAATTGTTTTTTTCATGTAATATACTTCAATTCGATTTTTGTGGTTTTGTGAAAATCCATAACAACGGAGTTTTTTCTTGCGATAGACTTTAATTTTTGTTGTTTTGTGAAAATAAATACGAATAACGTTTTTCCCATATGTTGGACTTCAATATTTGTGGTATTGTGAAAACAACAAAAGATTGGTTTTTTCCCATGTATTACATCGAAAAAATAATTTGGTTTTGTGAAAATCAACAACAAGGAGTTTTTTCCATGTATTAGAACTAATTTTTTGTTGTTTTCCAAAAAACAAAACAAAATATGTTTTTCTCCATGTATTGGACTTCAATTTTTGTGGTTTTGTGAAAACAACAAAAGATTGCTTTTTTCCATGTAATATACTTCAATTCGATTTTTGTTGTTTTGTGAAAATCTATAACAACGGAGTTTTTCCATGCATTAGACTTCATTTTTTGTTGTTTTGTGAAAATAAATACGAATAACATTTTTTCCATATGTTGGACTTCAATTTTTGTGGTTTCGTGAAAAACAACAAAATATTATTTTTTTACCATTTATTATATCGAAAAAAGATTTTTTTGGCTTTGTGAAAATAAAAAAGAAGGAGTTTTTTTCCATGTATTATAATTTATTTTTTGTTGTTTTCCAAAAAACAAAACAAATTATGTTTTTTTCCATGTATTAGATTTCAATTTTTTTGGTTTTGTGAAAACAACAAAAGATTGTTTTTTACATGTACTATACCTCAATTCGATTTTTGTGGTTTTGTAATATTCTATAACAACGGAGTTTTTCCATGGATTAGACTTCAATTTTTGTTATTTTGTGAAAAAAATACGAATAATGTTTTTTCCATATGTTGGACTTCAATTTTTGTGATTTTGTGAAAACAACAAAAGATTGTTTTTTTCCGATGTATTTCATCGAAAAATGAATTTTTTGGTTTTGTGAAAATCAATAACAAGTAGTTTTTTCCATGTATTAAAACTTATTTTTTGTTGTTTTCCAAAAAACAAAACAAATTATGTTTTTTCCATGTATTGGACTTCAATTTTTGTGGTTTTGTGAAAACAACAAAAGATTGCTTTTTGCCATGTATTATACTTCAATTCGATTTTTGTGGTTTTGTGAAAATCTATAACAACGGAGTTTTTCCGTGCATTAGATTTCAATTTTTTTTGTTTTGTGAAAATAAATATGAATAACATTTTTTCCATATGTTGGACTTCAATTTTTGTGGTTTTGTGAAAAGAAAAAAAGATTATTTTTTACCATTTGTTATATCGAAAAAAGATTTTTTTGGCTTTGTGAATATAGAAAACAAGGAGTTTTTTTTTCCATGTATTTAATTTATTTTTTGTTGTTTTCCAAAAAATAAAACAAATTATGTTTTTTCCATGTATTAGACTTAAATTTTTGTGGTTTTGTGAAAACAACAAAAGATTGCTTGTTTCCATGTACTATACTTCAATTCGATTTTTGTGGTTTTTTGAAAATCTATAACAACGGAGTATTTCCATGAATTAGACTTCAATTTTTGTTGTTTTGTGAAAAAGTACGAATAATGTTTTTTCATTATGTTGGACTTCAATTTTTGTGATTTTGTGAAAACAACAAAAGATTATTTTTTTCCCATGTATTTCATCGAAAAATGATTTTTTTGGTTTTGTGAAAATCAATAACAAGGAGTTTTTTTCTTTGTATTACAACTTACGTTTTGTTGTTTTCCAAAAAACAAAACACATTATGTTTTTTTCACGTGTTAGACTTCAATTTTTGTGGTTTTGTGAAAACAATAAAAGATTGTTTTTTTCCATTAATTATATTTCAATTCGAATTTTTGTGGTTTTGTGAAAATCTATAAAACGGAGTTTTTCCATGCATTAGACTTCAATTTTTGTTGTTTTGTAAAAATAAATACGAATAATATTTTTTCCATATGTTGGCCTTCAATTTTTGTGGTTTTGTGAAAAACAACAAAATATTATTTTTTTACCATTTATTATATCGAAAAAAGATTTTTTTGGATTTGTGACAATAAAAAACAAGGAGTTTTTTTTTCCATGTATTATAATTTATTTTTTTTTGTTTTCCAAAGAACAAAACAAATTATGTTTTTTCCATGTATTGGACTTCAATATTTGTCGTTTTGTGAAAACAACAAAATATTGCTTTTTTCCATGTATTATACGTCAATTCGATTTTTGTGGTTTTGTGAAAATCTATAACAACAGAGTTTTTCCATGCATTAGACTTCAATTTTTGTTGTTTTGTGAAAAAAAAAGAATAATGTTTTTTTCCACATGTTGGATTTCAATTTTTGTGGTTTTGTGAAAATAACAAAAGATTGTTTTTTTTCCTCATCTATTTCATCGAAAAATGATTTTTTTGGTGTTGTAAAAATCAATAACAAGGAGTTTTTTCCATGTATTAGAACTTATTTCTTGTTGTTTTCCAAAAAAAAAAAAAACAAATTATGTTTTTTTCCATGCATTAGAGTTCAATTTTTGTGGTTTTGTGAAAACAAGAAAATATTGCTTTTTTCCATGTATTATATTTCAATTCGAAGTATTGTGGTTTTGTGAAAATCAATAACAGCGGAGTTTTTCCAGGCATTAGACTTCAATTTTAGTTGTTTTGTGAAAATAAATACGAATAATATATTTTCCAAATGTTGGACTTAAATTTTTGTGGTTTTGTGAAAAAAACCAATAATTGTTTATTTCCCATGTATGGAAAAAAGATTTTATTGGTTTTGTGAAAAACAATAACAAGGAGTTTTTTTCCGTGTATTAGAATTTATTTTTTGTAGTTTTCCAAAAAACAAAAACACATTCTATTTTTTCCATCTATTAGACTTTAATTTTTGTGGTTTTGTCAAAAGAAGGAAAAATTGCTTTTTTCATGTAATATACTTCAATTCGATTTTTGTGGTTTTGTGAAAATCTATAACAACAGAGTTTTTTCTTTCGATAGACTTTAATTTTTGTTGTTTTGAGAAAATAAATACGAATAGCGTTTTTTCCATATGTTGGACTTCAATATTTGTGGTATTGTGAAAACAACAAAAGATTGGTTTTTCCCATGTATTACATCGAAAAAAAATTTGGTTTGGTGAAAATCAATAACAAGGAGATTTTTCCATGTATTAGAACTAATTTTTTGTTGTTTTCCAGAAAACAAAACAAATTATATTTTTTACCATGTATTGGACTTCAATATTTGTGGTATTGTGAAAACAACAAAAGATTGGTTTTTTCCCATGTATTACATCGAAAAAAAAATTGGTTTTGTGAAAATGAATAACAAGGAGTTTTTCCATGTATTAAAACTAATTTTTTGTTGTTTTCCAAAAAACAAAACAAATTATGTTTTTTTCCATGTATTGGACTTCAATTTTTGTGGTTTTGTGAAAACAACAACAGATTGCTTTTTTCCATGTATTATACTACAATTCAATTTTTATGGTTTTGTGAAAATCTGTAACAACGGAGTTTTTTCATGCATTAGACTTCAATTTTTGTTGTTTTGTGAAAATAAATACGAATAACATTTTTTCCATATGTTGGACTTCAATTTTTGTGGTTTTGTGAAAAACAACAAAATATTATTTTTTTGCCATTTATTAGAGCGAAAAATGATTTTTTTATTCTTTGTGAAAATAAAAAACCAGGAGTTTTTTTTCCATGTATTATAATTTATTTTTTGTTGTTTTCCAAAAAACAAAACAAATTTTGTTTTTTCCATTTATTAGACTTCAATTTTTTTGGTTTTGTGAAAACAACAAAAGATTGTTTTTTTCCATGTACTATACTTCAATTCGATTTTTGTGGTTTTGTGATAGTCTATAAGAACGGAGTTTTTCCATGGCTTAGACTTCAATTTTTGTTGTTTTGTGAAAAAAATACGAATAATGTTTTTTCCATATGTTGGACTTCAATTTTTGTGATTTTGTGAAAACAATAAAAGATTGTTTTTTTCCCATGTATTTCATGGAAAAATGAATTTTTTGGTTTTGTGAAAATCAATAACAAGTAGTTTTTCCATGTATTAGAACTTATTTTTTGTTGTTTTCCAAAAAACAAAACAAATTATGTTTTTTTCCATGTATTGGACTTCAATTTTTGTGGTTTTGTGAAAACAACAACAGATTGCTTTTTTCCATGTATTATACTACAATTCTATTTTTATGGTTTTGTGAAAATCAATAACAACGGAGTTTTTCCATGCATTAGACTTTAATTTTTGTTGTTTTGTGAAAATAAATACGAATAACATTTTTTCCATATATTGGACTTCAATTTTTGTGGTTTTGTGAAAAACAACAAAATATTATTTTTTTGCCATTTATTATATCGAAAAATGATTTTTTTATTCTTTCTGAAAATAAAAAACAAGGAGTTTTTTTTTCCATGTATTATAATTAATTTTTATTGTTTTTCAAAAAATAAAACAAATTATGTTTTTTCCATGTATTAGACTTAAATTTTTGTGGTTTTGTGAAAACAACAAAAGATTGCTTTTTTCCATGTACTATACTTCAATTCATTTTTTGTGGTTTTTTGAAAATCTATCACAACGGAGTTTTTCCATGCATTAGACTTCAATTTTTGTTATTTTGTGAATAAATACGAATAATGTTTTTTCATTATGTTGGACTTTAATTTTTGTGATTTTGTGAGAACAACAAAAGTTTTTTTTTCCCGCGTATTTCATCGAAAAATGATTTTTTTGGTTTTGTGAAAATCAATAACAAGGAGTTTTTTCTATGTATTAGAACTTACTTTTTGTTGTTTTCCAAAAATTAAAACACATTATGTTTTTTCCATGTGTTAGACTTCAATTTTTGTGGTTTTGTAAAAACAACAAAAGATTGTTTTTTTCCCTGTATTATATTTCAATTCGAATTTTTGTGGTTTTGTGAAAATCTATAACAACGGAGTTTTTCCATGCATTAGACTTCAATTTTTGTTGTTTTGTGAAAATAAATATGAATAATACTTTTTCCATATGTTGGACTTCAATTTTAGTGGTTTTGTGAAAACAAAAAAAGATTGCTTTTTTTCCATACATCGTAAAAAGATTTTTTGGTTTTGCGAAAATCAATAACAAGGAGTTTTTTCCATGTATTAGAATTTATTATTGGTTGTTTTCCAAAAAACAAAACAAATTATGTTTTTTCCATATATTGAACTTCAATATTTGTCATTTTGTGAAAACAACAAAATATTACTTTTTTCCATGTATTATACGTCAATTCGATTTTTGTGGTTTTGTGAAAATCTATAACAACAGAGCTTTTCCATGCTTTAGACTTCAATATTTATTGTTTTGTGAAAAAAAATAGAATAATGTTTTTTTTCACATGTTGGATTTCAATTTTTGTGGTTTTGTGAAAACAACAAAAGTTTGTTTTTTTTCTCATGTATTTCATCGAAAAATGATTTTTTTGGTATTGTGAAAATCAATAACAAGGAGTTTTTTCCATGTAATAGAACTTATTTTTTGTTGTTTTCCAAAAACCAAAACAAATTACGTTTTTTCCATGTATTAGAGTTCAATTTTTGTGATTTTGTGAAAAAAACAAAAGATTGCTTTTTTCATGTATTATATTTCAATTCGAAGTTTTGTGGTTTTGTGAAAATCTATAACAACGGAGTTTTTCCATGCATTAGAATTCAATTTTTGTTGTTTTGTGAAAATAAATACGAATAGTATTTTTCCAAATGTTGGACTTCAATTTTTGTGGTTTTATGAAAACAACAAATAATTGCTTATCTCCCATGTATGGAAAAAAGATTTTATTGGTTTTGTGAAAAGCAATAACAAGGAGTTTTTTCCTTGTTATTTTCCAAAACACAAAACACATTCTATTTTTTCCATGTATTAGACTTCAATTTTTGTTGTTTTGTGAAAATAAATATGAATCATACTTTTTCCATATGTTGGACTTCAATTTTAGTGGTTTTGTGAAAACAACAAGAGATTGTTTTTTTTCCATGTATTACATCGTTAAAAGATTTTTTGGTTTTGTGAAAATCAATAACAAGGAGTTTTTTCCATGTATTATAATTTATTTTTTTTTGTTTTCCAAAGAACAAAACAAATTATGTTTTTTCCATGTATTGGACTTCAATATTTGTCGTTTTGTGAAAACAACAAAATATTGCTTTTTTCCATGTATTATACGTCAATTCGATTTTTGTGGTTTTGTGAAAATCTATAACAACAGAGCTTTTCCATGCTTTAGACTTCAATTTTTGTTGTTCTGTGAAAAAAAAAGAATAATGTTTTTTGTCACATGTTGGATTTTCATTTTTGTGGTTTTGTGAAAACAACAAAAGATTATTTTTTTTCTCATGTATTTCATCGAAAAATGATTTTTTTGGTTTTGTGAAAATCAATAACAGGGTGTTTTTTCCATGTATTAGAACTAATTTTTTGTTGTTTTCCAGAAAACAAAACAAACTATGTTTTTTTCCATGTATTGGACTTCAATTTTTGTGGTTTTGTGAAAATAACAACAGATTACTTTTTTGCATGTATTATACTTCAATTCGATTTTTGTGGTTTTGGGAAAATCTATAACAGCGGAGTTTTTCCATGCATTAGATTTCATTTTTTGTTGTTTTGTGAAAATAAATACGAATAACATTTTTAACATATGTTGGACTTCAATTTTTGTGGTTTTGTAAAAACAACACAAGATTATTTTTTTACCATTTATAATATCGAAAAAAGATTTTTTTGGCTTTGTGAAAATAAACAACAAGGAGATTTTTTTTCGATGTATTATTATTTATATTTTATTGTTTTCCAAAAAACAAAACAAATATGTTTTTTTCATGTAATAGACTTCAATTTTTTTGGTTTTGTGAAAACAACAAAAAATTGCTTTTTTCCATGTAATAGACTTCAATTTTTATAGTTTTGTGAAAACAACAAAGGATTGCTTTTTTTCCATGTACTATATACTTCAATTCGATTTTTGTGGTTTTGTGAAAATCTCTAACAACGGCGTTTTTCAATGAATTAGACTTCAATTTTTGTTGGTTTGAGAAAAAAATACGAATAACGTTTTTTTCCAGATGTTGGACTTCAATTTTTGTGATTTTGTGATAACAACAAAAGATTATTTTTTTACCATTTATTATATCGAAAAAAGATTTTTTTGGCTTTAGAAAACAAAAAATAAGGAGTTTTTTTTTCCGTGTATTATAATTTTTTTTTTTGTTTTCCAATAAAGAAAACAATTTATGTTTTATCCATGTATTAGACTTCAATTTTTGTGGTTTTGTGAAAACAAAAAAAGATTGCTTTTTTCCATGTATTATACTTCAATTCGATTTTTGTAGTTTTGTGAAAATCTGTAACAACGGTGTTTTTCCATGCATTGGACTTAATTTTTGGTGTTTTGTGAAAATAAATACGAATAACGTTCTTTCCATATGTTGGACTTCATTTTTTGTGATTTTGTGAAAACCGCAAAAGATTATTTTTTTACCATTTATTATATCGAAAAAAGATTTTTTTGGCTTTCTGAAAATAAAAAAAAAGGAGTTTTTTTTCTGTGTATTATAATTTATTTTTTGTTGTTTACCAAAAAATAAAACAAATTATGTTTTTTCCATGTATTAGATTTCGATTTTTGTGGTTTTGTGAAACAACAAAAGATTGCTTTTTTCCATGTACTATACTTCAATTCGATTTTTCTGGTTTTGTGAAGATCTATAACAACGAAGTTTTTCCATGCATTAAGCCTCAATTTTTGTTGTTTTGTGAAAAAAAATACGAATAATTTTTTTCGATATGTTCGACTTCAATTTTTGTGATTTTGTGAAAACAACAAAAGATTGTTTTTTCCCATGTATTTCATCGGAAAATAATTTTTTTGGTTCTGTGAATATCAATAACAAGGAGTTTTTTCCATGTATTTGAACTTATTTTTGGTTGTTTACCAAAAAACAAAACAAATTATATTTTTCCCGTGTGTTGGACTTCATTTGTGGTTTTGTGAAAACAATAAAAGATTGCTTTTTTCCATGTGTTATATTTCAATTCGAATTTTTCTGTTTTTGTGAAAATCTATAACAACGGAGTTTTTCCATGCATCATATTTCAATTTTGGTTGTTTTTTGAAAATAAATACGAATAATATTTTATCCATATGTTGGACTTCAATTTTTGTGGTTTTGTGAAAACAACGAAAGATTATTTTTTTCCCAAGTATTACATCGAAAAAAGATTTTTTTTGGTTTTGTGAAAATCCATAACAAGGAGTTTTTTTCCATATATTAGAACTTATTTTTTGTTGTTTTCCAAAAAACAAAATAAATTATGTTTTTTCCATGGATTGGACTTCAATTTTTGTGGTTTTGTGAAAACAACAAAAGATTGCTTTTTTCCATGTATTATACTTCAGTTCGATTTTTGTTGTTTTGTTAAAATCTATAATAACGGTGTTTTTCCATGCGTTAGACTTCAATTTTTGTTGATATGTGAAAATAAATACGAATAATGTTTTTTCCATATGTTGGACTTCAATATTTGTGGTTTTGTGAAAACAAGAAAAGATTACTTTTTTCCCATGTATTACATCGAAAAAAAAATTGATTTTGTAAAAATCAATAACTAGGAGTTTTTTGCATGTATTAGAAATTATTTTTTGTTGTTTTCTAAAAAATAAAAGAAATTATGTTTTTTCCATGTATTGGGCTTCAATTTTTGTGGTTTTGTGAAAACAACAAAAGTTGCTTTTTTCCATGTATTATACTTCAATTGGATTTTTGTGGTTTTGTGAAAATCTATAACAACGGAGTTTTTCGATGCATTAGACTTCAATTTTTGTTGTTTTGTGAAAATAAATACGAATAACATTTTTTCCATATGTTGGACTTCAATATTTGAGGTCTTGTGAAAACAACAAAAGATTGGTTTTTTTCCCATGTATTACATCGAAAACAAAATTTGGTTTTGTGAAAATCAATAACAAGGAGTTTTTTTCCATGTATTAGAACTAATTTTTTGTTGTTTTCCAAAAAACAAAACAAATTATGTTTTTTTCCATGTATTGGACTTCAATTTTTGTGGTTTTGTGAAAACAACAAAAGATTGCTTTTTTCCATATATTATACTTCAATTCGATTTTTGTGGTTTTGTGAAAATCAATAACAACGGAGTTTTTCCATGCATTAGACTTCAATTTTTGTTGTTTTGTGAAAATAAATACGAATAAGATTTTTTCCATATGTTGGATTTCAATTTTTGTGGTTTTGTGAAAAACAACAAAATATTATTTTTTTACAATTTATTATATCGAAAAAAGATTTTTTTGGCTTTGTGAAAATAGAAAACAAGGAGTTTTTTTTTCATGTATTATAATTTATTTTTTGTTGTTTTCCAAAAAACAAAACAAATTATGTTTTTTCCTTGTATTAGACTTCAAATTTTTGGTTTTGTGAAAACAACAAAAGATTATTTTTTTTCCAAGTACTATACTTCAATTTTATTTTTGTGGTTTTGTGATAGTCTATAACAACGGAGTATTTCCATTGATTAGACTTCAATTTTTATTGCTTTGTGAAAAAAATACGAATAATATTTTTTCCATATGTTGTACATCAATTTTTGTGATTTTCTGAAAACAACAAAAGATTGTTTTTTTCCCATGTATTTCATCGAAAAATGAATTTTTTGGTTTTGTGAAAATCAATAACAAGTAGTTTTTTCCATGTATTAGAACTTATTTTTTGTTGTTTACAAAAAAACAAAACAAATTATGTTTTTTCCATGTATTGGACTTCAATTTTTGTGGTTTTGTGAAAACAACAAAAGATTGCTTTTTTCCATGTATTATGCTTCAATTCGATTTTTGTAGTTTTGTGAAAATCTATAACAACGGAGTTTTTCCATGCGTTAAATTTCATTTTTTGTTGTTTTGTGAAAATAAATACGAATAACATTTTTTCCATATGTTCGACTTCAATTTTTGTGGTTTTGTGAAAACAACAAAAGATTATTTTTTTACCATTTATAATATAGAAAAAAGATTTTTTTGGCTTTGTGAAAATAAAAAACAAGGAGATTTTTTTTCTATGTATTATTATTTATATTTTGTTGTTTTCCAAAAAACAAAACAAATTATGTTTTTTTCATGTAATAGACTTCAATTTTTTTGGTTTTGTGAAAACAACAAAAGATTGCTTTTTTCCATGTAATAGACTTCAATTTTTATGGTTTTGTGAAAACAACAAAAGATTATTTTTTTCCATGTACTATATACTTCAATTCGATTTTTGAGGTTTTGTGAAAATCTCTAACAACGGAGTTTTTCAATGCATTAGACTTCAATTTTTGTTGGTTTGAGAAGAAAATACGAATAACTTTTTTTTTCTATATGTTGGACTTCAATTTTTGTGATTTTGTGATAACAACAAAAGATTATTTTTTTAGCATTTATTATATCGAAAAAAGATTTTGTTGGCTTTAGAAAATAAAAAATAAGGAGTTTTTTCCATGTATTATAATTTATTTTTTGTTGTTTTCCAATAAAGAAAATAAATTATGTTTTATCCATGTATTAGACTTCAATTTTTGTGGTTTTGTGAAAACAACAAAAGATTGTTTTTTTCCATGTATTATAATTCAATTCGATTTTTGTGGTTTTGTGAAAATCTATAACAACGGTGTTTTTCCATGCATTGGACTTCAATTTTTGTTGTTTTGTGAAAATAAATACGAATAACGTTTTTTCCATATGTTGGAATTCATTTTTTGTGATTTTGTGAAAACAACAAAAGATTATTTTTTTACCATTTATTATATCGAAAAAAGATTTTCTTGGCTTTCTGAAAATAAAAAAAAAGGAGTTTTTTTTTCATGTATTATAATTTATTTTTTGTTGTTTTCCAAAAAACAAAACAAATTATGTTTTTTCCATGTATTAGACTTCTATTTTTGTGGTTTTGTGAAAACAACAAAAGATTGCCTTTTTCCATGAACTATACTTCAATTCGATTTTTGTGGTTTTTTGAAAATCTATAACAACGGAGTTTTTCCATGCATTAAGCTTCAATTTTTGTTGTTTTGTGAAAAAAAAATACGAATAATGTTTTTTCCATATGTTCGACTTCAATTTTTGTGAAAACAACAAAAGGTTATTTTTTTACCATGTATTTCATCGAAAAATAATTTTTTTGGTTTTGTGAAAATCAATAACAAGTAGTTTTTTCCATGTATTAGAACTTATTTTTTGTTGTTTACAAAAAAACAAAACAAATTATGTTTTTTCCATGTATTGGACTTCAATTTTTGTGGTTTTGTGAAAACAACAAAAGATTGCTTTTTTCCATGTATTATGCTTCAATTCGATTTTTGTGATTTTGTGAAAATCTATAACAACGGAGTTTTTCCATGCGTTAAATTTCATTTTTTGTTGTTTTGTGAAAATAAATACGAATAACATTTTTTCCATATGTTCGACTTCAATTTTTGTGGTTTTGTGAAAACAACAAAAGATTATTTTTTTACCATTTATAATATAGAAAAAAGATTTTTTTGGCTTTGTGAAAATAAAAAACAAGGAGATTTTTTTTCTATGTATTATTATTTATATTTTGTTGTTTTCCAAAAAACAAAACAAATTATGTTTTTTTCATGTAATAGACTTCAATTTTTTTGGTTTTGTGAAAACAACAAAAGATTGCTTTTTTCCATGTAATAGACTTCAATTTTTATGGTTTTGTGAAAACAACAAAAGATTATTTTTTTCCATGTACTATATACTTCAATTCGATTTTTGAGGTTTTGTGAAAATCTCTAACAACGGAGTTTTTCAATGCATTAGACTTCAATTTTTGTTGGTTTGAGAAAAAAATACGAATAACTTTTTTTTTCCATATGTTGGACTTCAATTTTTTTGATTTTGTGATAACAAGAAAAGATTATTTTTTTAGCATTTATTATATCGAAAAAATATTTTGTTGGCTTTAGAAAATAAAAAATAAGGAGTTTTTTCCATGTATTATAATTTATTTTTTGTTGTTTTCCAATAAAGAAAATAAATTATGTTTTATCCATGTATTAGATTTCAATTTTTGTGGTTTTGTGAAAACAACAAAAAATTGTTTTTTTCCATGTATTATAATTCAATTCGATTTTTGTGGTTTTGTGAAAATCTATAACAACGGTGTTTTTCCATGCATTGGACTTCAATTTTTGTTTTTTTGTGAAAATAAATACGAATAACGTTTTTTCCATATGTTGGAATTCATTTTTTGTGATTTTGTGAAAACAACAAAAGATTATTTTTTTACCATTTATTATATCGAAAAAAGATTTTCTTGGCTTTCTGAAAATAAAAAAAAAGGAGTTTTTTTTTCATGTATTATAATTTATTTTTTGTTGTTTTCCAAAAAACAAAACAAATTATGTTTTTTCCATGTATTAGACTTCTATTTTTGTGGTTTTGTGAAAACAACAAAAGATTGCCTTTTTCCATGTACTATACTTCAATTCGATTTTTGTGGTTTTTTGAAAATCTATAACAACGGAGTTTTTCCATGCATTAAGCTTCAATTTTTGTTGTTTTGTGAAAAAAAAATACGAATAATGTTTTTTCCATATGTTCGACTTCAATTTTTGTGAAAACAATAAAAGATTATTTTTTTACCATGTATTTCATCGAAAAATAATTTTTTTGGTTTTGTGAATATCAACAACAAGGAGTTTTTTTCCATGTATTTGAACTTATTTTTGGTTGTTTACCAAAAAACAAAACAAATTATGTGTTTTCCATGTGTTGGACTTCATTTGTTGTTTTGTGTAAACAACAAAAGATTGCTTTTTTCCATGTCTTATATTTCAATTCGAATTTTTCTGTTTTTGTGAAAATCTATAACAACGGAGTTTTTCCATGCATCAGATTTCAATTTTGGTTGTTTTTTGTAAATAAATACGAATAATATTTTATCCATATATTGGACTTCAATTTTTGTGGTTTTGTGAAAACAACAAAAGATTATTTTTTTTCCATGTATTACATCGAAAAAAGATTTTTTTTGGTTTTGTGAAAATCAATAACAAGGAGTTTTTTTCCATATATTAGAACTTATTTTTTGTTGTTTTCCGAAAAACAAAACAAATTATGTTTTTTCCATGTATTGGACTTCAATTTTTATGGTTTTGTGAAAACAACAAAAAATTGCTTTTTTCCATGCGTTAGACTTCAATTCGATTTTTGTTGTTTTGTTAAAATCTATAATAACGGTGTTTTTCCATGCGTTAGACTTCAATTTTTGTTGTTTTGTGAAAATAAATACGAATAATATTTTTTTCATACGTTGGACTTCAATATTTGTGATTTTGTGAAAATAACAGAATATTACTTTTTTCCCATGTATTACATCGAAAAAAAAAATTGGTTTTGTAAAAATCAATAACAAGGAGTTTTTTGCATGTATTAGAAATTATGGTTGTTCCATGTATTGGACTTCAATTTTTGTGGTTTTGTGAAAACAACAAAAGATTGCTTTTTTCCTTGTATTATACTTAAATTCGATTTTTGTTATTTTGTTAAACTCTATAACAACGGAGTTTTTCCATGCATTAGACTTCAATTTTTGTTGTTTTGTGAAAATAAATAGGAATAACATTTTTTCCATATGTTGGATTTCAATTTTTGTAGTTTTTTCAAAACAACAAAAGATTATTTTTTTACCATTTATTATATCGAAAAAAGATTTTTCTGGCTTTATGAAAATAAAAAACAAGGAGTTTTTTTTTTCATGTATTATAATTTATTTTTTGTTGTTTTCCAAAAAACAAAACAAATTAGGTTTTTTCCATATATTAGACTTCAATTTTTTTGGTTTTTTGAAAACAACAAAAGATTATTTTTTTCCATGTACTCAATTTGATTTTTGTGTTTTTGTGATAGTCTATAACAACGGAGTTTTTCCGAGGATTAGACTTTAATTTTTGTTGCTTTGTGAAAAAAATACGAATAATGTTTTTTCCATATGTTGGACTTCAATTTTTGTGATTTTGTGAAAACAACAAAAGATTATTTTTTCCCATGTATTTCATCGAAAAATGATTTTTTTGGTTTTTTGAAAATCAATAACAAGGAGTTTTTTCCATGTATTAGAACTTATTTCTTGTTGTTTTCCAAAAAACAAAACAAATTATGTTTTTTCCATGTATTAGAGTTCAATTTTTGTGATTTTGTGAAAACAACAAAAGATTGCTTTTTTCCATGTATTATATTTCAATTCGAAGTTTTGTGGTTTTGTGAAAATCTATAACAACGGAGTTTTTCCGTGCAGTAGATTTCAATTTTTGTTGTTTTGTTAAAATAAATACGAATAACATTTTTTCCATAGGTTGGACTTCAATTTTTGTGGTTTTGTGAAAACAACAAAAGATTGTTTTTTTCCGATGTATTACATCGAAAAAAGATTTTTTTTGGTTTTGTGAAAATCAATAACAAGGAGTTTTTTTTTCCATATATTAGAACTTATTTTTTGTTGTTTTCCAAAAAACAAAACAAATTACGTTTTTTCCATGTACTGGACTTCAATTATTGTGGTTTTGTGAAAACAACAAAAAATTGCTTTTTTCCATGTATTATACTTCAATTCGATTTTTGTTGGTTTGTTAAAATCTATAACAACGGTGTTTTTCCATGCGTGAGACTTCAATTTTTGTTGTCTTGTGAAAATAAATACGAATAACATTTTTTCCATATGTTGGACTTCAATTTTTGTAGTTTTTTCAAAACAACAAAAGATTATTTTTTTACCATTTATTATATCGAAAAAAGATTTTTTTGGCTTTGTGAAAATAAAAAACAAGGAGGTATTTTTTTCATGTGTTATAATTTATTTTTTGTTGTTTTTGAAAAAACAAAACAATTTTTTTTCCATGTATTAGACTTCAATTTTTGTGGTTTTGTGAAAACAACAAAAGATTGCTTTTTTCCATGTATTATACTTCAATTCGATTTTTGTGATTTTGGGAAAATCTATAACAACGGAGTTTTTCCGTGCATTAGACTTCAATTTTTGTTGTTTTGTGAAAAAAATACGAATAATATTTTTTCCATGTGTTGGACTTCAATTTTTGTGACTTTGTGAAAACAATAAAAGATTATTTTTTCCCATGTATTTCATCGAAAAATGATTTTTTTGGTTTTGTGAAAATCAATAACAAGAAGTTTTTTCCATATATTTGAACTTATTTTTGATTGTTTTGCAAAAAACAAAACAAATTATGTTTTTTCCATGTATTGGACTTCTATTTTTATGATTTTGTGAAAACATCAAAAGATTGCTTTTTTCCATGTACTATATTTCAATTCGATTTTTGTGGTTTTGTGAAAATCTATAGCAACGGAGTTTTTCCATGCATTAGACTTCAATTTTTGTTGTTTTGTGAAAATACATACGAATAACGTTTTTTCCATATGTTGGACTTCAATTTTTGTCGTTTTGTGAAAACAACAAAAGATTATTTTTTTACCATTTATTTTATCGAAAAAAGATTTTTTTGGCTTTGTGAAAATAAAAACGAGTTTTTTTCCATGTATTATAATTTATTTTTTGTTGTTTTCTAAAAAACAAAACAAATTATGTTTTTTTTCCATGTATTGGACTTCAATTTTTATGGTTTTGTGAAAACAACAAAAGATTGCTTTTTTCAATGTATTATACTTCAATTCGATTTTTGTGGTTTTGTGAAAATCTATAACAACGGAGTTTTTCCATGCATTAGACTTCATTTTTTGATGTTTTGTGAAAATAAATACGAATAACGTTTTTTCATATGTTGGATTTCAATTTTTGTGGTTTTGTGAAACAACAAAAGATTATTTTTTTTACCATTTATTATATCGAAATTTTTTTTTTGGCTTTGTGAAAATAAAAAACAAGGAGTTTTTTTTGAAGGAATTATGCCCTAGGCCAAATCGTTGGTCTTGAGATTAGATTATGAGAAACAGGTTTTTTCAGTTTATGTATGAATGAGTGTATGGGTGACTAATATATTTACATATATTAGATCGACCATGAATGACACTTAGGATTCACGTTATCAGAATATGTGATTCTAGTAGTAGAACTGTGAACCAACGAATATTTACAATCATGATCATAGCATTTTTGGCAATATCATGCCCTTTGAAAATCCACAATGTACTATAACTGAAAATTAAAAACATAATCATTTATTTCCTATTTTCTTTAATTTCATTATTTATTAATTTTATTTTTTATTTTTGTGTATCATGATTGTTTTTATGTTCTCTCCCAATATCTGCTTTTTAAGGAGAGAAGTCATCAAAATGGAAGTAAGGCAAGAGGTTTCTTTGATAGATAAACTACGTGTATTGTACCAACCCTAATTCATGAAAGAGGTCCACTTATTTTGCATTATCTCATCATCCAAAACTTACATTCCCTCATACTTCAGCTGGAAATTAACAATACCTGCCAAGTCCAAGATCAAGGTTTTCATTTGGAGCCTAGTTTGAAACATTCTACCATACCAACCATGGACCAGCTGATTAAAAGAGGGAAATATTTGTCTGCTATGTATGGCCTATGGCAGGAAAGAAGTTAAAACAAAATTGGCAGCTATGGCTTATGGAATATTTGAAATCAGATTCTAATAGCTCTGGAAAAGCTGTTACGGTTTGGCAACTCATACTTGATTGGGACTCGTTACCTTTTATCTTATTCTTTTGCCAGAATTCTTTCACAGTTTTATTCTTTTCTTTTTTTCCTTTATTTGCTTTCTTAATCATTATTATAGTTTTATTATTTTGTAATATTACATCATCCAGATGAAAAATAAAATGTGTTTTTTTTTTTGAAAACAACAAAAAATAAATTCTAATACACGGAAAAAAAATTCTTGTTATTGTTTTTCAAAAACTAATAAACTCTTTTTTCGATGTAATACATGAGAAAAAAGCAGTCTTCTGTTGTTTTCACAAAACCAAAAAAAATGAAGTCCAACTTATGGAAAAAATATTATTCGTATTTATTTTCACAAAACAACAAAAATTGAAGTCTAATGCATGGAAAAACTCTGTTGTTATAGATTTTCACAAAACCATAAAAATCGAATTGACATATAATATATGGAAAAAAGTAATCTTTTGTTGTTTGGCCAAAACCACAAAAATTAATGTTGTCTGATCCAGGAAGTGAACTATTTGACCTATAGGAAGACACCTCCGATTTAGCAAAGAATGCAAGTGATCTTTTTCCTGAGGGCATATGCAAGATTTCCAGACCCAGAGGCAGGATTGGCAGCTGATTACAGGACTGGTTGAGTGAACAATTTCAATTCAGTATACTTTTTTGTTGTACTACGATTTGCTGGCAAATCAATGAACAAAACCTAGTCTTCTTCAAGGGCGGGCTGATGTTCGACGGATGAAACCAACTCTGACACGAGATTTTTGGACTCAGAATCTTCAAAGTAAGCTTTTGTATGAACACTAGGCTAATCAATCCTTTTTCTTTGTTACTTATGCAATATATGAGAAAGTCAGTTGAGACGGGGTATCGAGCTGTATCAGTTCACGAATGAGGGTCTGGTTCGAGAGCTTTTGCCCGGCCCCCGCAGGACATCAACCACAATCTCCTTTCCAGAGGTCAATGCGCCACAATTCTGGGAACCCCGCCCAATCTCGAGTACAGATAAACGCACTTTCCAACAGATAATATAGAAGAAAATGCGCCGAGTCGAGAATCTTGGTTTTTCTTTGAATACGTGCGAACATATCTGCAAATGGAAGGAAGGGGGAATCGTGTGCCAGGCGTCAGGACTGATACACTTATTTAGGTTAGGTTAGATCAACCGGACGTCCGAACATACGTCAAATCATCAAGATCCTTGGTTGAAGAAGGCCAAGCGAACTCAAGATCAAACAAAGTTGTGAGCTCATATACTCCATTCTGACAAATGATCTCGAGCAAAGCCCGTACGGATCTACTAATCAACCGCGATCAAGCTAGATCAATCATACTTGTGAGGATGGCACTTTGACACCTGGGGAAAATACCCGAAGGAAGACAGTAGTAGGCGCGCTGGGAGCCTCGGCTATTTGAATTCGCCTGACCCATCTTGCCCTAAACGTCGATGCCTAAAGTCTCAAAAGTTATATACGCAATTCTTCTTTCTGTTCCAACAACATCAAAAAGACTGACTGAGCTTTGAAGGTTCAAGTGCGCGAGTTCGACCACTTCAAACTTGCACCTTCCAGTGCTACTCATATGGATGGACATCCTGCTGAGAGTCCTACACTCTGCTTCGCTGACACGACGCAGACAAGACCCTCACAGAGATAGCCACACGTCATCTCTGGAATCACACCTCAGAACGTTGGATGCTCTATGATAATGCCGGGAAATTCACGGGCGCTTTTTCTTGGCATTGCTGCTTCTAATCCCGGGGATTCTGACACTGATCTTGTTTGTGCCACCTTGCTACTGAAAATGCTCATATATCGTTGTTCAAACTCTTCAATGAATGAGTCCTGGATATATGAGCATGAGTCCTAGTAGAACAGGAAGAGCTAGGTCAGGCTAATCTCAATTCAAACCTTCAATCGATATTCGCTCGATCATCCCTCCTCTCTCAAGAACCAGCAGCTCTCTTCTTTCACTTGACTACGCTATCGCCTGGGGACAATATGCAGTAGTTCCTGCTGCTCTAGTGTAGTTGGGGCAGGAGCTGACTAAGCTGCTAAGAAGATTTCCACTCATTCAAAAGCGTAGTAAAATGCAAGGGCTTACTTAGAGACTGGGGATCTATGTCTAACCGAAGATGATTGTCAGCAGAGTCTCAGGTCGGGATGTTTTTGCTACTAGCGGCGGGTTTTCCCAATCGTTATTTCAACCCTGACTTGCTACTATCACAAAAGCGGAACTCTCAAAACCAGTAAGGTGGAAAAAATCCCCGGTAACATATCATATCAACCTGACTTCCCGAAGACGAAGACTGATTGTTCTCCTTCCGTGGGACTCACTCTGCCGGCAAGATCTCGTCCTCTCATAAGTGAGAGAGAGCCAATCCAGGCTGAGAATAACAATCAAACAGGGCAACGAAGAACTTACAAACAGGCATTTTTGGGGGTCAAGCTCTGCTAAACAGAGTAGTTAGTACTACTCCATAAAGGTCTCGTCTCTGATTGAATACATACAAGATTTATGAATACCCCATCTCTGGCCTCTGATTATCGCTATCTCAAATCATGCATTGGATGCCCGCATACCAACGGGAGGCTTTGTTTTTTGAGAAAAGGTCCCTTCCTTCAATATCGGCGATTGGGTCGACCAGGTCAGGCCCGATTTCAAGTGAATAGAAAATCGATCATGTATATTGCTGTTCCAGCGGAAATACTTTGTTTAATTATACCACTTCTCCTAGGAGTAGCCTTTTCCCTGACCAATAGGATAGATCAAGAAAACAGCAGTAGCAGCTGCAACAGGAGCTATATATGCAACAGCAATCCAAGGACGCATACCTAGACGAAAACTAAGTTCCCACTCACGACCCATATAACAAGCTACTCCAAGTAAGAAGTGTAGAACAATTAGCTCGTAAGGACCACCATTGTATAACCATTCATCAACAGATGCTGCTTCCCATATAGGGTAAAAATGCAAACCGATAGCTGCAGAGGTAGGAATAATGGCACCAGAAATAATATTGTTTCCATAAAGTAAAGAACCAGAAACAGGTTCACGAATACCATCAATATCTACAGGAGGAGCAGCAACGAAGGCAATAATAAATACAGAAGTTGCCGTCAATAAGGTAGGAATCATCAAAACACCAAACCATCCGATGTAAAGACGATTTTCAGTGCTGGTTATCCAGTTACAAAAATGACCCCATAAACTTGTATTTTCACGTCTCTCTAAAATTGCAGTCATGGTAAAATATTGGTTTATTCTATTTTCAAGGACTCCCAAGCACACATATTAATTCTAACTAGAATTACTAGAGATAAGTGAAATAATAGAAGACTTGTTATTTAACAGTATAACATGGCTTATATATCAATGGCAACCAGTGGTAAAAAATAAATATCTATGTTATCCAATCCATAAAGAAATTTGTAACCGAAGAGAATGAAAATAAAAAAAGAAAGATTTTTGTCTATTTTGTATATGGGTTGCCCGGGACTCGAACCCGGAACTAGTCGGATGGAGTAGATAGTTTTTCCTTCGTTAGAAGGATAAAAAACCCCTCCCCAAACCGTGCTTGCATTTTTCATTGCACACGACTTTCCCTATGTATATATACATATATATAGCAAATTGATATTTTGAGAATAAAATTTACTTCATTTTTCTTATTTAGTTGATTTAACCAGTAAATTACTATAACGAGTATTTCAGAATCCAAACTCACCAATTTATTTTTCTTTATCATTTCCGAATTCTTTCTAATTGATTTATTTTGTGGATCTTAATCTTATGACCGTAATTCGAAATAATTCACCAGATCATTGATACGGATAATATCCAAATACCAAATACGTTCTCTATTTGATCTATGTAAAGAAAAATGAATTATTTTTTGGAAGACCAACGAAAGAACTTGTTCTTCTTCCGTAAAGAATTCTTCCAAGAACATTCCACCTAATTTTTGCATAAAAGTACGGACTGTACTTTTATGTTTGCGAGCCAAAGTTCTAGCACACGAAAGCCGAAGTATAAACTTTATTCGATACAAACTCCACTTTTTAGAAGATCCACTATAATAATGAAAAAGATTTCTACTTATCCGACCAAATCGGGTAAGAATATCACGATCTGACAAATCCGCCCAGATTGGCTTACTAATAGGATGTCCCGATACAGTACAAAATGTAGCTATAGACAAAGATCTAATGAGAGGAATGACTGGCACTATAGTATCCAATTGATTATTCATTGTATCTATTAATACGGAATTTTCCAGTATTTGACCCCTTACGACCAAATAATTTTTTTTGAGACTTAAAAGATAACCAAAAAAATAGAATGAATAATTGAACAATTGATTTATCAAAATTCTATTAGGTTGAAACCAAAAATGAAAATAATATTGCCAAAAACAGACAAGATAGGATTTCCATTTCTTCATCAAAAGAAAAGTACCTCTTGAAGATAGAATTGCTTTACCTTGATATCGAACATAGTGCATGAAAGAATCTGTGAAGAACCACAGAGTTCTCTGCAAAGAAGTAACATACACTATTCTAAAGTGTTTTATTTTTCCATAGAAGTACATTCGCTCAAGAAAGATTCCAAAAGATGTGAATCGTAAATAAGAAGATTTTTTAGAAAGAAAAAGGAATACAAACTCATATTCAGATACATAAGAATTATATAGGAACCGAAAAAGTCTTTGATTTTCTTTTAAAAAAATAGAAACCCAATTTTTCGAAGTAATGAGAGTATTCCAATTCAAATATTCGAAGAAAAAGAATCGCAATAAATGCAAAAAAGAAATATCTTGGATCCAGTATTGAAGAATTTGAATCAAGATTTCGAAATGAATAGGATAGGGTATTAGTATATCTGACATAAAATGAAAATGCAATAATTTATCCTCTAAAAAAGAAAATATGGAATGGATAGATCGTAAATTTTGCAATTTGAGTCTTTTTTTTCTTTTTGAAAACGATAAAAATTCTAACGAGAACGGAATTTCTAAAATAATCCCAAAACCCTCAGATATCATCTGAGAATAAAAATGGGAGTAAAAGAAATGGTTATTCGCAATAAATGAATTGAACTTAGAATGATTAACTGAATTAATCAAATAATTATGTTGATACATTCGAGTAATTAAACGTTTGACTAGTACTGAGCTATATTTATTATCATAACTAATCAATTCGTCCACAGATTCAGAAAAAAGACAAGTATTTAAATCATAATCATAAGCCAGTGCATAAATATACTCCTGAAAAAGGAGCGGATATAAACATTGATGTTGACAAAATTCATATTTTTCTAGATATCCTTGGAAATTTTCCATTGACATTTCTACTTGAAACCAGAAGAAAGGAGACCTTTCTGGGTTTATCAAATAATACATAGTGCAATATGGTCAGAACAGAGTATTTCGTTTTTATTTTACTATAGTACAAAACTATATAAATAAAAATCAAATACATACTCTGGAAAAGAGACAGGGAGCCCTGTTAGCATTCAAAAACCAATCTTTTTCCTCTCTTTTTCAGGTTCAAGATCTTTTATTTTTACAGTCCAATCGCTCTTTTGATTTTGGAATAAATTGTATTTATCAATATACTGTTTCTTCTACACATCCGTCTCAATCAAAAAAAACAATAATTAGGATTTATTCAAAAAATCAAATTATAAAGTCTACTCATAGGAAAACGCATTTCTATTTCCCCGGATCCGGCACTAATATATTTTTAACATATAATTAGATCGGGTAATCATTCAAATTAACATAAGCTCATTACTTTTTTATTTTATTTGAGTAAAATTGCAACCCTAGGGCTTTATCCATTTATTCACTAGACCCAATTCAATATAGAGTATTAGACTTTAAAAGAAAGTATTATACTTTAAATTCATAATGAAAAAATTTGAATTTGCAATTTCTTTTTTAAAATCCAAAATTCATTTTATTACGATGCGGCGCTCTTCACCTCGACCGCTGCTGGGCAGCGACCCACGATTGCTGTGATGGCTACCGCGGTTGCGATAATGAAGGTCGGACTCGAGGGCAGGGCCCATGATCTAACTTCGGGATCCACTCTATGTAAGCTCTAATTGGCTCTGATTCGCTTCTCTCTTATAATTAAAGAAAAACATCAGCAGTAAATTCTAATAAAATAAACTTGCAATAATATAAAAAGTACTGAAAATAAGATATAAATGGAGTAAATATGATATTAAAATATAGATATGAATTTGGCCGATCAACAATAGTTCTGGGCTGAAAATCAACTATGAGAAGTCTGAATTCACCCTAATCTCAAGCAGAACTGATAAAATCCAAAAATAACAACAAGAGTTGGGCTGTAAACACACCACATTGCCATCCAAGTACTTGGGATGCCCTCAGCACCTCAAAAAACCAAGCAAAGAGGATTACAATGTAATAAAAAATTTTCAAAAAGAAACTGAAGTGATCGCAAGTTATATTACTTAATAGAGTAGGAAGGCTCATTCTAGTTAATTCAGTGCTCTCAGCACTCCCAACCTATTACTTCTCAGCATTAAAGTTTCCTGATTGGGTTGTAAAAGAGATGGGTTAGAGTGAGGAGAAATTTCTTTTGGAAAGACACACAAGATCAACCTAGTTTCTTGGAAAAAAGTATGAAAGTCAAAGAGAAATGGAGGATTAGGGGTAATGGATTTAATTTTTTTAATAATAGTATGATAATGAAAGGGATTTAGAAATATTTCACTAAGAAGCAAGGGTTGAATTAGAATTTGCTTATGTGAGATTTAGAATGTGTGGAAATAGAGGAGAAACCATCAGGAAAGAATTCTTACTTTTGGAGGACAGTTAAAGAGCAGGTGAATTTCTTCTTTAAAAAACACTCAATTTGAAATAGGTGTAAATAAGGTAAATTTCTGGAACAACCAATGGGCATGAGAGCCTTTAAAGCATTAATTATCTGCTTTGTATTCACATGCAGAAGAGAAGAACAGGACACTGGCCTACTTCAAAATCATACCAGATCTTTCAGCCTGCTTTAACCATTTGGTAGCAGCCAAACCAAGAGAAGAGTTAGAGATTCTCAAAAAAATGTTAGCTGAAACCCATCTAAATCAAGAGGCAGATACGGTAAAATGGAATTGGAATAAAGATGGCAAATTCTCAGTAAAAAGTGCTTACCATAATGATTACAAAAGAATTTTCACCTTCCAATCTTAAAAATGTTTGGAAAATCAAGGTTCCATGGAAAATTAAAATCTTCTAGTGGATCAATCTACAAAACAAAACTCTCACTCCGGATAATTTTGCCAAAATGGAGTTTAAAGTGGTAAATAGATGCTACATGTGCAACAGTAACTCAGAAACAGTGAAATAACTGGAGAGTGAATGTGGATTTGTGTTGCAACATTGGGTATTGCTACTCAATGCTTTGCATGCAGGATCACACCCACCAAACAGCTCTTTAGCAGAGGTAGTAACCCTCTTTCTGCAAAATGGAGGGGATTCTATGCTTAAACAATAATTGGTCGTTTTTCAGTTCACAATGTGGAAAGAGAGGTGCAGAAGGTCGTTTAATGGGGTGCAAAAGAGAGGTGATAGTTTAATAGAAGAGATGCTAGAGGAAATTCACATGATCAGAAGGGAATTTCAGGAAGATATTCGAGCTTCAGAAGTTGTAGTTGAGCAAGAATGAAAAGAGAAACTAGAAGGCGCCTTTTTTGGGAGAAGTGAAAGTGGGGAGTTATAGATGGCGACAGATTCAAAGCTAGCCACAGGAGAAGGAATAACGGGCCAAGATGAAGATAGGCCTAAAAAGATTTTGAGTTTTACACTCTTTATTTTTTGCTTGTTTATATTTTAGATAGGGTTTTAAGCATTTTTCTTTATAGCATGTAAATTTGGTAGTTTGTAAAAACCGCTATATGAAAAAGAAAAATAGATATTTTACGTTTGGGCGGGGGATTTCAGCCCCCTCCAAATTTACTCAAAAAAAATATATACTATTTTAATTTTATGTATTTTTTTTATTTTTTTTTACTTATGGAATTTATATATACTGTTTTAACATGCTATTTCGTTTTATATATAATGTTTTCACTTTTTACATATATACTGTTATGAAAAATGAATTATATATATTGTTATTACACTTTAATAAGCTATATATATTGTCGCCGTGATGCAGCGTGCTACAGTGCCGTCGTGACATATCATGTCCCGATCAAATAATATACTAGATTTTCCCAGAGAATCTCATCTTAAACTAAATTGGTTATTTTTTCTAATATATAAAGTTTGTAATTTGGGGTATTGTTGACACGTGTAATGCCTCTTAATGCTATGATTCCCCAATTTGAACCCATAAGTATTTTCATTTGATATGAGTCACCAATTTAAACTCAAAAAGTATTCCCATCTTTCCATTTTTTTCAATGTTTGATATTATGATGCTTTATTAGTAATAAATTAATAATATAATATATTATGATATTGGATAAATTATAATAAAATAATATGGATCCCACTTTAAAAAAAGAATCTTTTCCATAAATCCCTTAAATATTTTCATTACATGCTTTCATTTGTCCCTATAAAATGAAATATTTTAAATCATTTCAATATTTAATAATTAACTTACATATTTTCATATGAATAAAAGTTGAGACCTGACTTGATTTAATTTTAATAGTGTTGGAAGTTTTTGAAACGCCTCTTAACTTTCGATATTCATTTTTATCTCTAGAAATTATATACTTTTTCATATGAAACAAAATATGAAACATTTAAAAGGTTTGCTAATGAACATTGTTCATGAATTTTTAAATGTCTCAATTACAAATCAATACAATCTATGTTCCCTAACAACAAATAGCACACATCACAAAAAAAGCAATAAAAGAACAATAAGAAGTACAGAACAAAAAACTCTCCATAGCTAAATGAGAATGCAATTGTTCTCGGTTCTTAACATGATTTTATATAGATCCCAAAATTGTTCAACAAAAAAAATTCCCATCTTTTTTTTGCAAAATAATTCACAAGATGTGAAAGTTATTACCTATATTTTGTTTAAGAAATTCCAGTTGAAATACTGGAAGTTGCATAGATCTCAAGAGAATGCTCAGGTACGTATGTTAAACCTGCATTTTAATAAATAAATGTTTATTGACTTCCATTTAGTTGAATAAACTGGAACAAAAAGATCGCATTTGGACTGTGCAAACTAAAATAAACTGTGTTGGTCTATTTTATGTACTACAAGTGCCTAAATGCTTATATAATCACATTAAAGCATACCATATTGACATTTTTAGTTCATGCACTTCACAAAATACTGCATAGTTAGTCCCTGACTTAACGGAATATATTAACACCCATTTAAATGACAATTTTGCCCTTTGAATAGAAAAAAAAACTACTTTTAAACTGTTAAAAATTTATTAATATCAAAAATATTTTCTAAAAATTATTAAAAGTTCATCAAAAAAAATAGTAAAAGAAAACATTCTTTCAAAAATTAAAAAAAAAGTTCCTTTAAAAATGGGAAGGGCAAAGTGGTTATTTTAAAACATGGTTAACAGCATTAACACGTTCCTTTACCATGCACTACTTTACAGAGTAGATGGACTAAAATAGTTAAATGGACAGTAAGGGGCTAACTTGCAACCCCTTCCAAGGACTAACCATGCATTTATCCCAAAAAAAGAAAAAAAATGAATCTACCTTTTTCCTTAATTGTGATTTGGAGAGTGTTTAGAGTAATAATCCCATCTGTCAAGGGCAGCAATTCCAGCTTCACTGTCGCACTCGATTGTGCCGGTACACATCTACTCAAAAAATAATAAAAATAACTTAACAAATAACCAACTTAAAGGGAAATTTTTCAAAAACCCCCGCATTTTCTAAATATTATCGAAAAAAAACCCTAACTTTTTAGATACTCTTTAGTCCCTCTAAAGTAGATACAATTTTTTTAACCCTCCTATGGGGTTAAAGCTAACAAAGTTTGGCGTCGTTTTACTTTTTTCTAACGACCAAAATACCCTTCGGTTAATATTGATAAAAGTTAGGGGGTTCTTGAAATAAATCCCTAAATTAAATTAAAGGCCAAATTTCATATGTACCCTGCAAAACCTCATAACTTCACGTATACCCCTACAAAAAGTGAAATATCACCAATACCCCTACAAAATGACAATATAAATCCTTACCATATTTACATAGAGGTAAAAACGGAAAAATAAAAAAATAACGTCAATCTTAACACTAAATATATCATAGGGGTATCCAGGATATTTGACTTATTCTGTAGGGGTATTGGTGACATTTCACTTTTTGTAAGGGTATACATGAAATTCTGATGTTTTGTCCATACACGTGAAATTTGGCCTAAATTGAAAAATACACATATATAACAAACATTACCCAAGAGGAACGGCAGATTGGAGCCACAGATGTGTACAGCTGGCAGACGCTTCATTAGGAGAAGAGGCTGTTGAGAATGAGCTGGCGGCCAGATTGGTGGCTGGTGCAGCATTTAATGCCAGGACCGAAGGAGATGAGGTGGACGGCTCAGGCGCAAGCACGGTTAGGGTTAGATCTTCTGCTGTCAGGTTCGTTGCTTCTAGCGTCAACACCTGTCATAAAACAAAAGAAGGTTAAGAGAATTATACTCATGGTAAAAGAGCAAATTTTCAAATAACCCCCTAATTTTTCTGAATAATACAAGAAAACCCCTGAGTTTTCAGATAAACCCCCTATAATAAACATTTCATTTTAGAAAAAAAAACCTATCTAATTATTATATAATTTTTTTTTGAAATATCCATTTTATCCCAAAAAATTCTAAGAAAATTTCTTAATTAATATTTTTCTGAAAAAACCTATGTACTGAAAACTCGGAGGGGGGGTGCAATATTAGAAAAGTTAGGGTTTTTTTGGCATTAGGGAATAATTAGTATTTTATTTCCTCTTTCTAGAAGTGAAAATTCAAATAGAAAAACATTTTCGTTCTTTTTCCCGAATTAAGTTATTTTCGTTTTGTAGCATATAAGTTGTTCGATGAAATTTCTAAGAGAAGAAAAAACTAAGATACAGGGGAAACATAATTCTTTCGATCAGATTATGTTATTACCAAGTACGATGACCATATTATTTTTCAAGTAACAAATACTGAAAAAATGCATTACTGCTTAATCTTTGCTCAAGAAAATTATACTAATAATAATAAAAATAGAAAAGAATAATAAAATAACCTGAACTGGCAATTGAGGCACTCTTGTGCTTTGTCCAACAGCAGCTTGGTTGCACGGTTCAGATGAAACAGAAATCATAACGTCTCTAGCAACACTTGGCCGCCAGCTCGTCGCTTGCTTGAAGAACAGCTTTGACTCTAATCAGATTAACCAAAACAATGTCAAAACAAATCAATTGAGCATGTAATCTAAACCACTGCATATTGATATTTTTATTACCTGAATAATTGCAGCGGTACGATACTAACACGGCATATTGGTCTGTAGAAACAGAAGAGCTCATTATCTTAGATTTAGAGACCAAATTTGTTGCATTTGTTGCTGGTTTGAGAATGAAAGAATGCTCCTCGTTCCTCCTGTATTTCATTTTTCACAAATTAAAAACGAAAAGTACAAAAAAGGATAGAATTGTAATTACGCACCTTAGAGCCAGATTAGGTAAACTATAACCGTCTCCAGATTCAATACTCGAAATCGGAAGAGAGAGAGGCATAGTATTAGAAGCCTCTTCAAATACTATCGTTATCGCATCAATATATATAACAACATCCGATAAATGCTCTGGCGCCACATTCTACAAAAATAAACACACAAAATGAATAAGGGAAATTCTTCAAAAAAACCCTTACTTTTTTCGAATTTATCAAAAACCCCCTAACTTTTAAATTCTTCGTGAAATAATTCAACCCACTTTATAGGGGGTTTTCGAATATATTCGAAGGTTAGGGTGTTTTTCATAAATTCCAGAAAAGTTAGGGGGTTTTGAAAAACTTCCCAACAAATACAAAAAAAAAAATACCTTGACTTGGACGCAAAGTAGATTTTCGGTCGTACACTTGGCAGCAAAAGAGCGAACCTCAACAGGCTGAACAATCTCAACACTCTTTTTCCACCTCTTACCGGGAAATAAATCCCTTCCAACCCGCATCTCACCGAATACCGTTCCGTCTCCAGCTGCACCCCTCTGAACGAGAGCCTCTCCGTTTCGGCCTTCCCACTGGACATCTCCAGCGCCACACTATCAAACTCTTCAAGATCATACGGGGATGCAGTTACGGTAGTTGGAGTTACGGTAGGTGGAGTTACGGTAGGTGGATTGGTGGTTGGAGTTACGGAAGTTGGAGTTACGGTGGTGGGCATGGAGTGGGAGCGGAAGTTGCCGAAGGAGAAGATCTGGGAAGTGGATGAGGCGGAGAAGGAGGGTTTGTGAGATACCGTAGGTAGGTTTACGGGAGGCGAGAGAGAGCGAGGTGGTTTAGGGTTTAGCGTCCGTTCGAGAGGGAGAAGCCAGGTCAGCAAGTTGCCAAACGGGTCGTTTGGGTCGGAGTTGTGATTTGGAGATTCGTGTTTTTCGAATTGGAGGATTTCGAGTGATTGTTCGGGGATTTGATTTGTGACTCCCACATTGACGCACAAAAGAACCTGCATCCTTGCAACAGACGGAGAGAATATAAATTATGAGCATTTGTGTGAAAAATAAATGAAGAAATTAAACGAAACATGTAAACGACGGTTAAATCAATCCTATATCACTCCGGGCAATGGTTAACCTTTGAGTGGCTGCTTGTTGAGTTATATATACTGTTATTGTGTTCTATATATTATTTTTGTATTGTAATTTTATATACTGTATTTGTGTTTTATATACTGTTCTTATATATGTTGTTTTGTGTGTTTTTATATACTATTTATTTTATATATATAATTTTTAAAATATATATATATTTTATATAATGTTTTTATATATAGTGCTATTCTATTATTAGATACTGCTTTTCTATTCTATATATAGTGTTGTGTTTTTTGTATTTTTCATATATACTGTTTTCAAAAAATATATTTTATATACTGCTTTTTCGTTTAAAAAATTAATAAATAAAGGGGGAAGTTTACCACTATATCACCATTTCTCAGCGAGAAGCATCTGGCGGAATCTCTCGCCACACCTCCAGCTGTCACTCCATCAAAAAACCCTTTATCAGACACAACATTGCAAGAATTAGAGTTTCCTGTTTGGCTCCTTTTCTTTCTGGACCACAACGGGTCGTCAGGCTCTGCGATTCTCGCGAAAAAGCTCGAGTTTTTGAACTTTTGTAGAATGGTTTCTGTTTGAGAAATAATGGGTGGTGATAGTGATCCGTTTGAGTCTCCGTTTGATTCACCGATTTGGATGGATTTTCCGTTTTTGGAGATCGAAGGAGCGGATTTGAATGGAGAAATCAGTTCTGAGTCTTTAGAAGGTGAGAAGCATACTAATATATGCACCTGTTCGCCTAGCCAAAGAAATGCAGTAGTTAAGGTTAGCTTATTTTATAGAGATAATTTTCATGATATAAAATTAAAAAAATAATTTAAGTAAATTTTGGCAGGTTGAGTAATGCTAAGGACAATTGAAGCTTAATTGATGCTCAATTACAGGCTTAGATGCCGATTCGGGTCTTAATCAGGCTAGTTGGGCATCCAAATTAAAATTGGATGAAATTTAAATAGTTGATATAATTTAAAAGAACAGATTTAATTGTATACACGTACCTGGGAAAATAAAAGAGCGGTCCAAAGAAAAACGTCAAAATAACACATACAGAACTGAAAAACAGAAATTTCAAATTCAAAATTTTACTGCAAAAAAAAAAAATCAAAACATGAACATACTATTTGGAATTGTAATCCATCCCTCTCCTTCAGCCACGTCAGCATGCTTACAAGCCGGCAGCTCGTTTCTAGAAACCGGTCTGTCAGGCGCCAGGTCAGCAGGTCCGTCAGAGTCGGTCTCCCCTGGACCGGGTCCAGGAAACGGATCTTCAGTCGCAATAAGACCCTCTAAAGTACCAGATGATTTTCTCACAAGATCCTTGTTAAGATCGGATTCCTGTACCTGTACCGATGGTACTTCTGGTACCACTGGTTGGGTGCGGTACAGGAAATTCATCTCTGCCTAAAGAAACGTGGAGGGTTTAATAATCAGAGACTGAATAAAAGGAATTTTCCTTTCATTTGTATGGAAATTTCAAATTGATGAATAAATTTCAAAATATATATAAGTTAATTAAATATATAAAATATAATTAATAAATAATAAACTAATATATAAATTGCGGTATTTGTATCCTAGATTTTTGAGATTTTCCGTATCGTATCGGATACGATACCCGTATCCGTGCAACATAGCTAATAATCAAGTATATACTTAAATATTACTAAGAATCAATTTATAACAATGTTTCAATGAGAACAAGAAAAAAAATAACTTCTAAGGATTAGAAGTATCATTACATGCCAAAAATACTAAAAATAAAGCAAATTTAGAGTATTTTTTGTGTCAAAATATCAGAATAAAATAGCAAAATATTAAACATGATACACAAAAAAAGGTGATGCTTCTATCCGAAACCCTGCAAAAAGAGATCAAACACAATTAAGCATTAAACAGATACTTACATATTAATTATAATAACCCATTAAAATTTCATATAGATATACAATGTTCTTCTGTATATTAATTTATCTTTTGTTCACATGAAGTCATTAATTTGTTTCAACGAATCCAGTTTGAAGGTAAAGAATGTCAATGGTTAAATTGAAAGATATAATAAAATGGACATGTGTCATAATCCTCTTAACTATAGATTGAAGAAATTTCAATGAGTGGATATTATATTATATATATTAATCCTTGCGGGCCACTTGCACCATATGCTTCCACGCCATCCAACCAATATTGACCATTTGATTTTGATCAAATGGTCACAATTTGTAGGCTTCTGTAATGGTTCTTTAGAAATAACCGATACTAAAGGCTTCTCTAACGGTTCTTTATGAATAACCGCTACTAAAGATTCTGTAACGGTTCTCTACAAGTAACCGTCGCGGAGTTTGTATTTTATATCGGTTATTTGTTAAGAACCGAGACTAATGGTTCTATATAAAAACCGTTGTTGAGTTCATTTTATTATATTATTATATATATTAATCCTTGCGGGCCACTTGCATCATATGCTTCCACGTCACCCAACCAATATTGACCATTTGATTTTGATCAAATGGTCACAATTTGTAGGCTTCTGTAACGGTTCTTTATAAATAACCGATACTAAAGGCTTATGTAACGGTTCTTTATGAATAACCGCTACTAAAGATTCTGTAACGGTACTCTACAAGTAACCGTCGCGGAGATTTGTATTTTAAATCGGTTATTTGTTAAGAACCGATACTCATGGTTCTCTATAAATAACCGCTCTTGAGTTCATTTTATATCGGTTATTTGTTAAGAACCGATACGAAAGGTTAAGATTTATATCGGTTTCTCCTTGTTAAAATCTAAATTATTCAAACCGTCACTTTGATTTCACCCTTCTTCTCCAATCACCAATCCCTCTCTCTCCCCCTCTCTCTGTAGATCTCGTTTCAGATCTCGCTCCCATGGCGCTCAATCTCCGTCAGAAGCAAACCAGTAAGCTCCTCTTTCTACCCTCCAGTTATTCTTTCATCTCTCGTGCCTGCCCACTTCTCGTAATTTCACTCTCTGATGAATTATATACACGGATTGCATACTCTTTCACTCCTCTTGCTTCTAAATCTATGAATTATAAAGCATTGATAAATCTGCTCAATTAGTGCTCTTTATTCCTTCTAATTTTTCCTCATTTTTCTTAATTTGATCTTAGTTTAACTTCACAACACAATTACGAACTACCAAATGACAAATCTTCACCACTTAGTTTCCATTTCCACACATCAACATGCCAAAAACAAAACAAACCCTAACACTTTTATCTTTTACTCAGGTCTTTATTATATATATTAATCCTTGCGGGCCACTTGCACCATATGCTTCCACGTCACCCAACCAATATTGACCATTTGATTTTGATCAAATGGTCACAATTTGTAGGCTTCTGTAACGGTTCTTTATAAATAACCGATACTAAAGGCTTATGTAACGGTTCTTTATGAATAACCGCTACTAAAAATTCTGTAACGGTTCTCTACAAGTAACCGTCGCGGAGATTTGTATTTTATATCGGTTATTTGTTAAGAACCGATACTAATGGTTCTCTATAAATAACCGATGTTGAGTTCATTTTATATCGGTTATTTGTTAAGAACCGATACGAAAGGTTAAGATTTATATCGGTTTCTCCTTGTTAAAATCTAAATTATTCAAACCGTCACTTTGATTTCACCCTTCTTCTCCAATCACCAATCCCTCTCTCTCCCCCTCTCTCTGTAGATCTCGTTTCAGATCTCGCTCCCATGGCGCTCAATCTCCGTCAGAAGCAAACCAGTAAGCTCCTCTTTCTACCCTCCAGTTATTCTTTCATCTCTCGTGCCTGCCCATTCTTGTAATTTCACTCACTGATGAATTATATACACGGATTGCATACTCTTTCACTCCTCTTGCTTCTAAATCTATGAATTATAAAGCATTGATAAATCTGCTCAATTAGTGCTCTTTATTCCTTCTAATTTTTCCTCATTTTTCTTAATTTGATCTTAGTTTAACTTCACAACACAATTACGAACTACCAAATGACAAATCTTCACCACTTAGTTTCCATTTCCACACATCAACATGCCAAAAACAAAACAAACCCTAACACTTTTATCTTTTACTCAGGTATTTATTATATATATTAATCCTTGCGGGCCACTTGCACCATATGCTTCCACGTCACCCAACCAATATTGACCATTTGATTTTGATCAAATGGTCACAATTTGTAGGCTTCTGTAACGGTTCTTTATAAATAACCGATACTAAAGGCTTATGTAACGGTTCTTTATGAATAACCGCTACTAAAAATTCTGTAACGGTTCTCTACAAGTAACCGTCGCGGAGATTTGTATTTTATATCGATTATTTCTTAAGAACCGATACTCGTGGTTCTCTATAAATAACCGCTGTTGAGTTCATTTATATCGGTTATTTGTTAAGAACCGATATGAAAGGTTAAGATTTATATCGGTTTCTCCTTGTTAAAATCTAAATTATTCAAACCGTCACTTTGATTTCACCCTTCTTCTCCAATCACCAATCCCTCTCTCTCCTCCTCTCTCTGTAGATCTCGTTTCAGATCTCGCTCCCATGGCGCTCAATCTCCGTCAGAAGCAAACCAGTAAGCTCCTCTTTCTACCCTCCAGTTATTCTTTCATCTCTCGTGCCTGCCCACTTCTTGTAATTTCACTCTCTGATGAATTATATACACGGATTGCATACTCTTTCACTCCTCTTGCTTCTAAATCTATGAATTATAAAGCATTGATAAATCTGCTCAATTAGTGCTCTTTATTCCTTCTAATTTTTCCTCATTTTTCTTAATTTGATCTTAGTTTAACTTCACAACACAATTACGAACTACCAAATGACAAATCTTCACCACTTAGTTTCCATTTCCACACATCAACATGCCAAAAACAAAACAAACCCTAACACTTTTATCTTTTACTCAGGTATTTATTATATTTATTAATCCTTGCGGGCCACTTGCACCATATGCTTCCACGTCACCCAACCAATATTAACCATTTGATTTTGATCAAATGGTCACAATTTGTAGGCTTCTGTAACGGTTCTTTATAAATAACCGATACTAAAGGCTTATGTAACGGTTCTTTATGAATAACCGCTACTAAAAATTCTGTAACGGTTCTCTACAAGTAACCGTCGCGGAGATTTGTATTTTATATCGGTTATTTGTTAAGAACCGATACTAATGGTTCTCTATAAATAACCGCTGTTGAGTTCATTTTATATCGGTTATTTGTTAAGAACCGATACGAAAGGTTAAGATTTATATCGGTTTCTCCTTGTTAAAATCTAAATTATTCAAACCGTCACTTTGATTTCACCCTTCTTCTCCAATCACCAATCCCTCTCTCTCCCCCTCTCTCTGTAGATCTCGTTTCAGATCTCGCTCCCATGGCGCTCAATCTCCGTCAGAAGCAAACCAGTAAGCTCCTCTTTATACCCTCCAGTTATTCTTTCATCTCTCGTGCCTGCCCAATTCTCGTAATTTCACTCTCTGATGAATTATATACACGGATTGCATACTCTTTCACTCCTCTTGCTTCTAAATCTATGAATTATAAAGCATTGACAAATCTGCTCAATTAGTGCTCTTTATTCCTTCTAATTTTTCCTCATTTTTCTCAATTTGATCTTAGTTTAACTTCACAACACAATTACGAACTACCAAATGACAAATCTTCACCACTTAGTTTCCATTTCCACACATCAACATGCCAAAAACAAAACAAACCCTAACACTTTTATCTTTTACTCAGGTATTTATTATATATATTAATCCTTGCGGGCCACTTGCACCATATGCTTCCACGTCACCCTACCAATATTGACCATTTGATTTTGATCAAATGGTCACAATTTGTAGGCTTCTGTAACGGTTCTTTATAAATAACCGATACTAAAGGCTTATGTAACGGTTCTTTATGAATAACCGCTACTAAAAATTCTGTAACGGTTCTCTACAAGTAACCGTCGCGGAGATTTGTTTTTTATATCGGTTACTTGTTAAGAACCGATACTAATGGTTCTCTATAAATAACCGCTGTTGAGTTCATTTTATATCGGTTATTTGTTAAGAACCGATACGAAAGGTTAAGATTTATATCGGTTTCTCCTTGTTAAAATCTAAATTATTCAAACCGTCACTTTGATTTCACCCTTCTTCTCCAATCACCAATCCCTCTCTCTCCCCCTCTCTCTGTAGATCTCGTTTCAGATCTCGCTCCCATGGCGCTCAATCTCCGTTAGAACCAAACCAGTAAGCTCCTCTTTATACCCTCCAGTTATTATTTCATCTCTCGTGCCTGCCCACTTCTTGTAATTTCACTCTCTGATGAATTATATACACGGATTGCATACTCTTTCACTCCTCTTGCTTCTAAATCTATGAATTATAAAGCATTGATAAATCTGCTCAATTAGTGCTCTTTATTCCTTCTAATTTTTCCACATTTTTCTTAATTTGATCTTAGTTTAACTTCACAACACAATTACGAACTACCAAATGACAAATCTTCACCACTTAGTTTCCATTTCCACACATCAACATGCCAAAAACAAAACAAACCCTAACACTTTTATCTTTTACTCAGGTCTTTATTATATATATTAATCCTTGCGGGCAACTTGCACCATATGCTTCCACGTCACCCAACCAATATTGACCATTTGATTTTGATCAAATGGTCACAATTTGTAGGCTTCTGTAACGGTTCTTTATAAATAACCGATACTAAAGGCTTATGTAACGGTTCTTTATGAATAACCGCTACTAAAAATTCTGTAACGGTTCTCTACAAGTAACCGTCGCGGAGATTTGTATTTTATATCGGTTATTTGTTAAGAACCGATACTAATGGTTCACTATAAATAACCGCTGTTGAGTTCATTTTATATCGGTTATTTGTTAAGAACCGATACGAAAGGTTAAGATTTATATCGGTTTCTCCTTGTTAAAATCTAAACTATTCAGACCGTCACTTTGATTTCACCCTTCTTCTCCAATCACCAATCCCTCTCTCTCCCCCTCTCTCTGTAGATCTCGTTTCAGATCTCGCTCCCATGGCGCTCAATCTCCGTCAGAAGCAAACCAGTAAGCTCCTCTTTCTACCCTCCAGTTATTCTTTCATCTCTCGTGCCTGCCCATTCTTGTAATTTCACTCACTGATGAATTATATACACGGATTGCATACTCTTTCACTCCTCTTGCTTCTAAATCTATGAATTATAAAGCATTGATAAATCTGCTCAATTAGTGCTCTTTATTCCTTCTAATTTTTCCTCATTTTTCTTAATTTGATCTTAGTTTAACTTCACAACACAATTACGAACTACCAAATGACAAATCTTCACCACTTAGTTTCCATTTCCACACATCAACATGCCAAAAACAAAACAAACCCTAACACTTTTATCTTTTACTCAGGTATTTATTATATATATTAATCCTTGCGGGCCACTTGCACCATATGCTTCCACGTCACCCAACCAATATTGACCATTTGATTTTGATCAAATGGTCACAATTTGTAGGCTTCTGTAACGGTTCTTTATAAATAACCGATACTAAAGGCTTATGTAACGGTTCTTTATGAATAACCGCTACTAAAAATTCTGTAACGGTTCTCTACAAGTAACCGTTGCGGAGATTTGTATTTTATATCGATTATTTCTTAAGAACCGATACTCGTGGTTCTCTATAAATAACCGCTGTTGAGTTCATTTATATCGGTTATTTGTTAAGAACCGATACGAAAGGTTAAGATTTATATCGGTTTCTCCTTGTTAAAATCTAAATTATTCAAACCGTCACTTTGATTTCACCCTTCTTCTCCAATCACCAATTCCTCTCTCTCCTCCTCTCTCTGTAGATCTCGTTTCAGATCTCGCTCCCATGACGCTCAATCTCCGTCAGAAGCAAACCAGTAAGCTCCTCTTTATACCCTCCAGTTATTCTTTCATCTCTCGTGCCTGCCCACTTCTTGTAATTTCACTCTCTGATGAATTATATACACGGATTGCATACTCTTTCACTCCTCTTGCTTCTAAATCTATGAATTATAAAGCATTGATAAATCTGCTCAATTAGTGCTCTTTATTCCTTCTAATTTTTCCTCATTTTTCTTAATTTGATCTTAGTTTAACTTCACAACACAATTACGAACTACCAAATGACAAATCTTCACCACTTAGTTTCCATTTCCACACATCAACATGCCAAAAACAAAACAAACCCTAACACTTTTATCTTTTACTCAGGTCTTTATTATATATATTAATCCTTGCGGGCCACTTGCACCATATGCTTCCACGTCACCCAACCAATATTGACCATTTGATTTTGATCAAATGGTCACAATTTGTAGGCTTCTGTAACGGTTCTTTATAAATAACCGATACTAAAGGCTTATGTAACGGTTCTTTATGAATAACCGCTACTAAAAATTCTGTAACGGTTCTCCACAAGTAACCGTCGCGGAGATTTGTATTTTATATCGGTTATTTGTTAAGAACCGATACTAATGGTTCTCTATAAATAACCGCTGTCGAGTTCATTTTATATCGGTTATTTGTTAAGAACCGATACGAAAGGTTAAGATTTATATCGGTTTCTCCTTGTTAAAATCTAAATTATTCAAACCGTCACTTTGATTTCACCCTTCTTCCCCAATCACCAATCCCTCTCTTTCCCTCTCTCTCTGTAGATCTCGTTTCAGATCTCGCTCCCATGGCGCTCAATCTCCGTCAGAAGCAAACCAGTAAGCTCCTCTTTCTACCCTCCAGTTATTCTTTCATCTCTCGTGCCTGCCCACTTCTCGTAATTTCACTCTCTGATGAATTATATACACGGATTGCATACTCTTTCACTCCTCTTGCATCTAAATCTATGAATTATAAAGCATTGATAAATCTGCTCAATTAGTGCTCTTTATTCCTTCTAATTTTTCCTCATTTTTCTTAATTTGATCTTAGTTTAACTTCACAACACAATTACGAACTACCAAATGACAAATCTTCACCACTTAGTTTCCATTTCCACACATCAACATGCCAAAAACAAAACAAACCGTAACACTTTTATCTTTTACTCAGGTCTTTATTATATATATTAATCCTTGCGGGCCACTTGCACCATATGCTTCCACGTCACCCAACCAATATTGACCATTTGATTTTAATCAAATGGTCACAATTTGTAGGCTTCTGTAACGGTTCTTTATAAATAACCGATACTAAAGGCTTATGTAACGGTTCTTTATGAATAACCGCTACTAAAGATTCTGTAACGGTTCTCTACAAGTAACCGTCACGGAGATTTGTATTTTAAATCGGTTATTTGTTAAGAACCGATACTCATGGTTCTCTATAAATAACCGCTGTTGAGTTCATTTTATATCGGTTATTTGTTAAGAACCGATACGAAAGGTTAAGATTTATATCGGTTTCTCCTTGTTAAAATCTAAATTATTCAAACCGTCACTTTGATTTCACCCTTCTTCTCCAATCACCAATCCCTCTCTCTCCCCCTCTCTCTGTAGATCTCGTTTCAGATCTCGCTCCCATGGCGCTCAATCTTCGTCAGAAGCAAACCAGTAAGCTCCACTTTATACCCTCCGGTTATTCTTTCATCTCTCGTGCCTTCCCACTTCTCGTAATTTCACTCTCTGATGAATTATATACACGGATTGCATACTCTTTCACTCCTCTTGCTTCTAAATCTATGAATTATAAAGCATTGATAAATCTGCTCAATTAGTGCTCTTTATTCCTTCTAATTTTTCCTCATTTTTCTTAATTTGATCTTAGTTTAACTTCACAACACAATTACGAACTACCAAATGACAAATCTTAACCACTTAGTTTCCATTTCCACACATCAACATGCCAAAAACAAAACAAACCCTAACACTTTTATCTTTTACTCAGGTCTTTATTATATATATTAATCCTTGCGGGCCACTTGCACCATATGCTTCCACGTCACCCAACCAATATTGACCATTTGATTTTGATCAAATGGTCACAATTTGTAGGCTTCTGTAACGGTTCTTTATAAATAACCGATACTAAAGGCTTATGTAACGGTTCTTTATGAATAACCGCTACTAAAAATTCTGTAACGGTTCTCTACAAGTAACCGTCGCGGAGATTTGTATTTTATATCGGTTACTTGTTAAGAACCGATACTAATGGTTCTCTATAAATCACCGCTGTTGAGTTCATTTTATATCGGTTATTTGTTAAGAACCGATACGAAAGGTTAAGATTTATATCGCTTTCTCCTTGTTAAAATCTAAATTATTCAAACCGTCACTTTGATTTCACCCTTCTTCTCCAATCACCAATCCCTCTCTCTCCCCCTCTCTCTGTAGATCTCGTTTCAGATCTCGCTCCCATGGCGCTCAATCTCCGTCAGAAGCAAACTAGTAAGCTCCTCTTTATACCCTCCAGTTATTTTTTCATCTCTCGTGCCTGCCCACTTCTTGTAATTTCACTCTCTGATGAATTATATACACGGATTGCATACTCTTTCACTCCTTTTGCTTCTAAATCTATGAATTATAAAGCATTGATAAATCTGCTCAATTAGTGCTCTTTATTCCTTCTAATTTTTCCTCATTTTTCTTAATTTGATCTTAGTTTAACTTCACAACACAATTACGAACTACCAAATGACAAATCTTCACCACTTAGTTTCCATTTCCACACATCAACATGCCAAAAACAAAACAAACCCTAACACTTTTATCTTTTACTCAGGTCTTTATTATATATATTAATCCTTGCGGGCCACTTGCACCATATGCTTCCACGTCACCCAACCAATATTGACCATTTGATTTTGATCAAATGGTCACAATTTGTAGGCTTCTGTAACGGTTCTTTATAAATAACCGAACTAAAGGCTTATGTAACGGTTCTTTATGAATAACCGCTACTAAAAATTCTGTAACGGTTATCTACAAGTAACCGTCGCGGAGATTTGTATTTTATATCGGTTATTTGTTAAGAACCGATACTAATGATTCTCTATAAATAACCGCTGTTGAGTTCATTTCATATCGGTTATTTGTTAAGAACCGATACGAAAGGTTAAGATTTATATCGGTTTCTCCTTGTTAAAATCTAAATTATTCAAACCATCACTTTGATTTCACCCTTCTTCTCCAATCAGCAAACCCTCTCTCTCTCCCCCTCACTCTGTAGATCTCGTTTCAGATCACGCTCCCATGGCGCTCAATCTCCGTCAGAAGCAAACCAGTAAGCTCCTCTTTATACCCTCCAGTTATTCTTTCATCTCTCGTGCCTGCCCACTTCTCGTAATTTCACTCTCTGATGAATTATATACACGGATTGCATACTCTTTCACTCCTCTTGCTTCTAAATCTATGAATTATAAAGCATTGATAAATCTGCTCAATTAGTGCTCTTTATTCCTTCTAATTTTTCCTCATTTTTCTTAATTTGATCTTAGTTTGACTTCACAACACAATTACGAACTACCAAATGACAAATCTTAACCACTTAGTTTCCATTTCCACACATCAACATGCCAAAAACAAAACAAACCCTAACACTTTTATCTTTTACTCAGGTATTTATTATATATATTAATCCTTGCGGGCCACTTGCACCATATGCTTCCACGTCACCCAACCAATATTGACCATTTGATTTTGATCAAATGGTCACAATTTGTAGGCTACTGTAACGGTTCTTTATAAATAACCGATACTAAAGGCTTATGTAACGGTTCTTTATGAATAACCGCTACTAAAAATTCTGTAACGGTTCTCTACAAGTAACCGTCGCGGAGATTTGTATTTTATATCGGTTACTTGTTAAGAACCGATACTAATGGTTCTCTATAAATAACCGCTGTTGAGTTCATTTTATATCGGTTATTTGTTAAGAACCGATACGAAAGGTTAAGATTTATATCGGTTTCTCCTTGTTAAAATCTAAATTATTCAAACCGTCACTTTGATTTCACCCTTCTTCTCCAATCACCAATCCCTCTCTCTCCCCCTCTCTCTGTAGATCTCGTTTCAGATCTCGCTCCCATGGCGCTCAATCTCCGTCAGAAGCAAACCAGTAAACTCCTCTTTATACCCTCCAGTTATTCTTTCATCTCTCGTGCCTGCCCACTTCTTGTAATTTCACTCTCTGATGAATTATATACACGGATTGCATACTCTTTCACTCCTCTTGCTTCTAAATCTATGAATTATAAAGCATTGATAAATCTGCTCAATTAGTGCTCTTTATTCCTTCTAATTTTTCCTCATTTTTCTTAATTTGATCTTAGTTTAACTTCACAACACAATTACGAACTACCAAATGACAAATCTTCACCACTTAGTTTCCATTTCCACACATCAACATGCCAAAAACAAAACAAACCCTAACACTTTTATCTTTTACTCAGGTCTTTATTCTATATATTAATCCTTGCGGGCCACTTGCACCATATGCTTCCACGTCACCCAACCAATATTGACCATTTGATTTTGATCAAATGGTCACAATTTGTAGGCTTCTGTAACGGTTCTTTATAAATAACCGATACTAAAGGCTTATGTAACGGTTCTTTATGAATAACCGCTACTAAAAATTCTGTAACGGTTCTCTACAAGTAACCGTCGCGGAGATTTGTATTTTATATCGGTTATTTGTTAAGAACCGATACTAATGGTTCTCTATAAATAACCGCTGTTGAGTTCATTTTATATCGGTTATTTGTTAAGAACCGATACGAAAGGTTAAGATTTATATCGGTTTCTCCTTGTTAAAATCTAAATTATTCAAACCGTCACTTTGATTTCACCCTTCTTCTCCAATCACCAATCCCTCTCTCTCCCCCTCTCTCTGTAGATCTCGTTTCAGATCTCGCTTCCATGGCGCTCAATCTCCATCAGAAGCAAACCAGTAAGCTCCTCTTTATACCCTCCAGTTATTCTTTCATCTCTCGTGCCTGCCCACTTCTTGTAATTTCACTCTCTGATGAATTATATACACGGATTGCATACTCTTTCACTCCTCTTGCTTCTAAATCTATGAATTATAAAGCATTGATAAATCTGCTCAATTAGTTCTCTTTATTCCTTCAAATTTTTCCTCATTTTTCTTAATTTGATCTTAGTTTAACTTCACAACACAATTACGAACTACCAAATGACAAATCTTCACCACTTAGTTTCCATTTCACACATCAACATGCCAAAAACAAAACAAACCCTAACACTTTTATCTTTTACTCAGGTCTTTATTATATATATTAATCCTTGCGGGCCACTTGCACCATATGCTTCCACGTCACCCTACCAATATTGACCATTTGATTTTGATCAAATGGTCACAATTTGTAGGCTTCTGTAACGGTTCTTTATAAATAACCGATACTAAAGGCTTATGTAACGGTTCTTTATGAATAACCGCTACTAAAGATTTTGTAACGGTTCTCTACAAGAACCGTCGCGGAGATTTGTATTTTAAATCGGTTATTTGTTAAGAACCGATACTCATGGTTATTTATAAATAACCGCTGTTTAGTTCATTTTATATCGGTTATTTGTTAAGAACCGATACGAAAGGTTAAAATTTATATAGGTTTCTCCTTGTTAAAATCTAAATTATTCAAACCGTCACTTTGATTTCACCCTTCTTCTCCAATCACCAATCCCTCTCTCTCCCCCTCTCTCTGTAGATCTCGTTTCAGATCTCGCTCCCATGGCGCTCAATCTCCGTCAGAAGCAAACCAGTAAGCTCCTCTTTATATCCTCCAGTTATTCTTTCATCTCTCGTGCCTGCCCACTTCTCGTAATTTCACTCTCTGATGAATTATATACACGGATTGCATACTCTTTCACTCCTCTTGCTTCTAAATCTATGAATTATAAAGCATTGATAAATCTGCTCAATTAGTGCTCTTTATTCCTTCTAATTTTTCCTCATTTTTCTTAATTTGATCTTAGTTTAACTTCACAACACAATTACGAACTACCAAATGACAAATCTTCACCACTTAGTTTCCATTTCCACACATCAACATGCGAAAAACAAAACAAACCCTAACACTTTTATCTTTTACTCAGGTCTTTATTATATATATTAATCCTTGCGGGCCACTTGCACCATATGCTTCCACGTCACCCGACCAATATTGACCATTTGATTTTGATCAAATGGTCACAATTTGTAGGCTTCTGTAACGGTTCTTTATAAATAACCGATACTAAAGGCTTATGTAACGGTTCTTTATGAATAACCGCTACTAAAAATTCTGTAACGGTTCTCTACAAGTAACCGTCGCGGAGATTTGTATTTTATATCGGTTATTTGTTAAGAACCGATACTAATGGTTCTCTATAAATAACCGCTGTTGAGTTCATTTTATATCGGTTATTTGTTAAGAACCGATACGAAAGGTTAAGATTTATATCGGTTTCTCCTTGTTAAAATCTAAATTATTCAAACCGTCACTTTGATTTCACCCTTCTTCTCCAATTACCAATCCCTCTCTCTCCCCCTCTCTCTGTAGATCTCGTTTCAGATCTCGCTTCCATGGCGCTCAATCTCCATCAGAAGCAAACCAGTAAGCTCCTCTTTATACCCTCCAGTTATTCTTTCATCTCTCGTGCCTGCCCACTTCTTGTAATTTCACTCTCTGATGAATTATATACACGGATTGCATACTCTTTCACTCCTCTTGCTTCTAAATCTATGAATTATAAAGCATTGATAAATCTGCTCAATTAGTGCTCTTTATTCCTTCTAATTTTTCCTCATTTTTCTTAATTTGATCTTAGTTTAACTTCACAACACAATTACGAACTACCAAATGACAAATCTTTACCACTTAGTTTCCATTTCCACACATCAACATGCCAAAAACAAAACAAACCCTAACACTTTTATCTTTTACTCAGGTCTTTATTATATATATTAATCCTTGCGGACCACTTGCACCATATGCTTCCACGTCACCCAACCAATATTGACCATTTGATTTTGATCAAATGGTCACAATTTGTCGGCTTCTGTAACGGTTCTTTATAAATAACTGATACTAAAGGCTTATGTAACGGTTCTTTATGAATAACCGCTACTAAAAATTCTGTAACGGTTCTCTACAAGTAACCGTCGCGGAGATTTGTATTTTATATCGGTTATTTGTTAAGAACCGATACTAATGGTTCTCTATAAATAACCGCTGTTGAGTTCATTTTATATCGGTTATTTGTTAAGAACCGATACGAAAGGTTAAGATTTATATCGGTTTCTCCTTGTTAAAATCTAAATTATTCAAACCGTCACTTTGATTTCACCCTTCTTCTCCAATCACCAATCCCTCTCTCTCCCCCTCTCTCTGTAGATCTCGTTTCAGATCTCGCTTCCATGGCGCTCAATCTCCATCAGAAGCAAACCAGTAAGCTCCTCTTTATACCCTCCAGTTATTCTTTCATCTCTCGTGCCTGCCCACTTCTTGTAATTTCACTCTCTGATGAATTATATACACGGATTGCATACTCTTTCACTCCTCTTGCTTCTAAATCTATGAATTATAAAGCATTGATAAATCTGCTCAATTAGTTCTCTTTATTCCTTCAAATTTTTCCTCATTTTTCTTAATTTGATCTTAGTTTAACTTCACAACACAATTACGAACTACCAAATGACAAATCTTCACCACTTAGTTTCCATTTCACACATCAACATGCCAAAAACAAAACAAACCCTAACACTTTTATCTTTTACTCAGGTCTTTATTATATATATTAATCCTTGCGGGCCACTTGCACCATATGCTTCCACGTCACCCTACCAATATTGACCATTTGATTTTGATCAAATGGTCACAATTTGTAGGCTTCTGTAACGGTTCTTTATAAATAACCGATACTAAAGGCTTATGTAACGGTTCTTTATGAATAACCGCTACTAAAGATTTTGTAACGGTTCTCTACAAGAACCGTCGCGGAGATTTGTATTTTAAATCGGTTATTTGTTAAGAACCGATACTCATGGTTATTTATAAATAACCGCTGTTTAGTTCATTTTATATCGGTTATTTGTTAAGAACCGATACGAAAGGTTAAAATTTATATAGGTTTCTCCTTGTTAAAATCTAAATTATTCAAACCGTCACTTTGATTTCACCCTTCTTCTCCAATCACCAATCCCTCTCTCTCCCCCTCTCTCTGTAGATCTCGTTTCAGATCTCGCTCCCATGGCGCTCAATCTCCGTCAGAAGCAAACCAGTAAGCTCCTCTTTATATCCTCCAGTTATTCTTTCATCTCTCGTGCCTGCCCACTTCTCGTAATTTCACTCTCTGATGAATTATATACACGGATTGCATACTCTTTCACTCCTCTTGCTTCTAAATCTATGAATTATAAAGCATTGATAAATCTGCTCAATTAGTGCTCTTTATTCCTTCTAATTTTTCCTCATTTTTCTTAATTTGATCTTAGTTTAACTTCACAACACAATTACGAACTACCAAATGACAAATCTTCACCACTTAGTTTCCATTTCCACACATCAACATGCGAAAAACAAAACAAACCCTAACACTTTTATCTTTTACTCAGGTCTTTATTATATATATTAATCCTTGCGGGCCACTTGCACCATATGCTTCCACGTCACCCGACCAATATTGACCATTTGATTTTGATCAAATGGTCACAATTTGTAGGCTTCTGTAACGGTTCTTTATAAATAACCGATACTAAAGGCTTATGTAACGGTTCTTTATGAATAACCGCTACTAAAAATTCTGTAACGGTTCTCTACAAGTAACCGTCGCGGAGATTTGTATTTTATATCGGTTATTTGTTAAGAACCGATACTAATGGTTCTCTATAAATAACCGCTGTTGAGTTCATTTTATATCGGTTATTTGTTAAGAACCGATACGAAAGGTTAAGATTTATATCGGTTTCTCCTTGTTAAAATCTAAATTATTCAAACCGTCACTTTGATTTCACCCTTCTTCTCCAATTACCAATCCCTCTCTCTCCCCCTCTCTCTGTAGATCTCGTTTCAGATCTCGCTTCCATGGCGCTCAATCTCCATCAGAAGCAAACCAGTAAGCTCCTCTTTATACCCTCCAGTTATTCTTTCATCTCTCGTGCCTGCCCACTTCTTGTAATTTCACTCTCTGATGAATTATATACACGGATTGCATACTCTTTCACTCCTCTTGCTTCTAAATCTATGAATTATAAAGCATTGATAAATCTGCTCAATTAGTGCTCTTTATTCCTTCTAATTTTTCCTCATTTTTCTTAATTTGATCTTAGTTTAACTTCACAACACAATTACGAACTACCAAATGACAAATCTTTACCACTTAGTTTCCATTTCCACACATCAACATGCCAAAAACAAAACAAACCCTAACACTTTTATCTTTTACTCAGGTCTTTATTATATATATTAATCCTTGCGGACCACTTGCACCATATGCTTCCACGTCACCCAACCAATATTGACCATTTGATTTTGATCAAATGGTCACAATTTGTCGGCTTCTGTAACGGTTCTTTATAAATAACTGATACTAAAGGCTTATGTAACGGTTCTTTATGAATAACCGCTACTAAAAATTCTGTAACGGTTCTCTACAAGTAACCGTCGCGGAGATTTGTATTTTATATCGGTTATTTGTTAAGAACCGATACTAATGGTTCTCTATAAATAACCGCTGTTGAGTTCATTTTATATCGGTTATTTGTTAAGAACCGATACGAAAGGTTAAGATTTATATCGGTTTCTCCTTGTTAAAATCTAAATTATTCAAACCGTCACTTTGATTTCACCCTTCTTCTCCAATCACCAATCCCTCTCTCTCCCCCTCTCTCTGTAGATCTCGTTTCAGATCTCGCTTCCATGGCGCTCAATCTCCATCAGAAGCAAACCAGTAAGCTCCTCTTTATACCCTCCAGTTATTCTTTCATCTCTCGTGCCTGCCCACTTCTTGTAATTTCACTCTCTGATGAATTATATACACGGATTGCATACTCTTTCACTCCTCTTGCTTCTAAATCTATGAATTATAAAGCATTGATAAATCTGCTCAATTAGTTCTCTTTATTCCTTCAAATTTTTCCTCATTTTTCTTAATTTGATCTTAGTTTAACTTCACAACACAATTACGAACTACCAAATGACAAATCTTCACCACTTAGTTTCCATTTCACACATCAACATGCCAAAAACAAAACAAACCCTAACACTTTTATCTTTTACTCAGGTCTTTATTATATATATTAATCCTTGCGGGCCACTTGCACCATATGCTTCCACGTCACCCTACCAATATTGACCATTTGATTTTGATCAAATGGTCACAATTTGTAGGCTTCTGTAACGGTTCTTTATAAATAACCGATACTAAAGGCTTATGTAACGGTTCTTTATGAATAACCGCTACTAAAGATTTTGTAACGGTTCTCTACAAGAACCGTCGCGGAGATTTGTATTTTAAATCGGTTATTTGTTAAGAACCGATACTCATGGTTATTTATAAATAACCGCTGTTTAGTTCATTTTATATCGGTTATTTGTTAAGAACCGATACGAAAGGTTAAAATTTATATAGGTTTCTCCTTGTTAAAATCTAAATTATTCAAACCGTCACTTTGATTTCACCCTTCTTCTCCAATCACCAATCCCTCTCTCTCCCCCTCTCTCTGTAGATCTCGTTTCAGATCTCGCTCCCATGGCGCTCAATCTCCGTCAGAAGCAAACCAGTAAGCTCCTCTTTATATCCTCCAGTTATTCTTTCATCTCTCGTGCCTGCCCACTTCTCGTAATTTCACTCTCTGATGAATTATATACACGGATTGCATACTCTTTCACTCCTCTTGCTTCTAAATCTATGAATTATAAAGCATTGATAAATCTGCTCAATTAGTGCTCTTTATTCCTTCTAATTTTTCCTCATTTTTCTTAATTTGATCTTAGTTTAACTTCACAACACAATTACGAACTACCAAATGACAAATCTTCACCACTTAGTTTCCATTTCCACACATCAACATGCGAAAAACAAAACAAACCCTAACACTTTTATCTTTTACTCAGGTCTTTATTATATATATTAATCCTTGCGGGCCACTTGCACCATATGCTTCCACGTCACCCGACCAATATTGACCATTTGATTTTGATCAAATGGTCACAATTTGTAGGCTTCTGTAACGGTTCTTTATAAATAACCGATACTAAAGGCTTATGTAACGGTTCTTTATGAATAACCGCTACTAAAAATTCTGTAACGGTTCTCTACAAGTAACCGTCGCGGAGATTTGTATTTTATATCGGTTATTTGTTAAGAACCGATACTAATGGTTCTCTATAAATAACCGCTGTTGAGTTCATTTTATATCGGTTATTTGTTAAGAACCGATACGAAAGGTTAAGATTTATATCGGTTTCTCCTTGTTAAAATCTAAATTATTCAAACCGTCACTTTGATTTCACCCTTCTTCTCCAATTACCAATCCCTCTCTCTCCCCCTCTCTCTGTAGATCTCGTTTCAGATCTCGCTTCCATGGCGCTCAATCTCCATCAGAAGCAAACCAGTAAGCTCCTCTTTATACCCTCCAGTTATTCTTTCATCTCTCGTGCCTGCCCACTTCTTGTAATTTCACTCTCTGATGAATTATATACACGGATTGCATACTCTTTCACTCCTCTTGCTTCTAAATCTATGAATTATAAAGCATTGATAAATCTGCTCAATTAGTGCTCTTTATTCCTTCTAATTTTTCCTCATTTTTCTTAATTTGATCTTAGTTTAACTTCACAACACAATTACGAACTACCAAATGACAAATCTTTACCACTTAGTTTCCATTTCCACACATCAACATGCCAAAAACAAAACAAACCCTAACACTTTTATCTTTTACTCAGGTCTTTATTATATATATTAATCCTTGCGGACCACTTGCACCATATGCTTCCACGTCACCCAACCAATATTGACCATTTGATTTTGATCAAATGGTCACAATTTGTCGGCTTCTGTAACGGTTCTTTATAAATAACTGATACTAAAGGCTTATGTAACGGTTCTTTATGAATAACCGCTACTAAAAATTCTGTAACGGTTCTCTACAAGTAACCGTCGCGGAGATTTGTATTTTATATCGGTTATTTGTTAAGAACCGATACTAATGGTTCTCTATAAATAACCGCTGTTGAGTTCATTTTATATCGGTTATTTGTTAAGAACCGATACGAAAGGTTAAGATTTATATCGGTTTCTCCTTGTTAAAATCTAAATTATTCAAACCGCCACTTTGATTTCACCCTTCTTCTCCAATCACCAATCCCTCTCTCTCCCCCTCTCTCTGTAGATCTCGTTTCAGATCTCGCTCCCATGGCGCTCAATCTCCATCAGAAGCAAACCAGTAAGCTCCTCTTTATACCCTCCAGTTATTCTTTCATCTCTCGTGCCTGCCAACTTCTCGTAATTTCACTCTCTGATGAATTATATACACGGATTGCATACTCTTTCACTCCTCTTGCTTCTAAATCTATGAATTATAAAGCATTGATAAATCTGCTCAATTAATGCTCTTTATTCCTTCTAATTTTTCCTCATTTTTCTTAATTTGATCTTAGTTTAACTTCACAACACAATTACGAACTACCAAATGACAAATCTTGACCACTTAGTTTCCATTTCCACACATCAACATGCCAAAAACAAAACAAACCCTAAGACTTTTATGTTTTACTCATGTCTTTATTATTATATTATATAACTTAATCCTCACGGTCGCCCGTCAGGGTATTCTTCCACGTCGGCTCAATTAATTTTTGGATCATGATCTCACGCCCCTCATTTAATTGGCCCATAGAGCAGCTCCCCTTTCTTTTTCATTTTCATTTCTCATTTTCCTCTCCACTGCCTTGGTCTCTCCGTCTCCTCTCCACTCTCATCTTTCCTCTCTTCCTCTCATCTTCTCTGGACGAAAGAGGATCCGGCTACGACCCCATCTGCCCCGCGGCCTGTGGATGAGGTTCCGTCCCTCCTCCAAGCACTGGCTACACGTAACGGTGATGGACCGGTTCGAAAATGTCACTGTCAGATTTGATCCACCTCCTGCTATAATCGCTTAGGCAGCTTTGATAGCCGATGGTATGGTTTCATTTCATGGCAACATTTTTCCAAACTAATTTCTACTATTTTGCTATTTTCTAAGCCATGATATCTTAGGATTTTTTTCCATCTTTCCCAATTTCAAACAGTGACCCTACCCTGACTCACAGATTTTGATGGAAAAGAAATCAGAATTTGACTGTTGATTGAGGCAAAATCTGAATCTTAGCTATGATTAATGAACAATTTGACCCAATTTGAAGTTTAATTGCATTTCTGAATATTATCTCAGGCAAGCATGCACAATCGATGGTGTCTTTAGAATTAATAGGGCTGTGTATTGGCTAAATTGCAAATTATGAAGTATCTACGCCTCAATAAGATAATTATATTGCCAATATTATGAAGGTAATTTCTTATTTCAATTGCGAAACCCTTGCAGAACATGGAAGTATTATGTATGCACCTGCTAAATTTTGAATACCATGGATTATTAGCGGTGATCCTCTTCTCCACATTATTTAAGAAAAATAATACCAAAAATCCATCCTTGGTGTTTCATTATGAAGTAAGGCCAGTTACTGCCCCTCGCCTGTGCGTTGCAAGCAACGTGGCGGACAGATCATATCTGCGAGGGTTCTTTTTGAGTCTGAGTGGACTTACTGGGCGTCCAATGAGAATCTACTTCAGGTTATGGGGATCTAGATGATGCTGAAAGTACTTTCACTCTACCGGTATTTTGATTATTTGTCTTGGTCTTTGTCTAATTTTTGTTTCTTTTGTGGAGAAATTGGTTTTGGTTTGAAGTTTAGGAATTGGTTTTGAAATGATGTAAGAAAGAAGGAAAAGTAGTTCTATTAAAAGGTAGAAAAAAGTCTCATTAATTGCTTTAATTTCCTTCATTCCTTTATTTTGTTGTTTTTTGGTACGGAAAGTCGGAAACTGAAATTCTCAATTCATTCTGCTATTAACTTGCATGTCATAAACTCATCTCTTTCTATCTTTCTTTAGAATGGATGAAACATGAAAACTAATTAGTTTGTAAAATTAATTGGTTTGCTGCAATCTATTGGAATTTAGGTTTGAAAATGGAATTTTAGCCTTAACTTTTCATTTCGTAATTTCATTACTTTTATTCCTGTGCAGATATTTTGTGTGCGATTATTATGCTTAGAGAATTTGTGGAGTCTATTCAAAGATCGGCTTAAAGCCAACTGAGTTTAAACAATCACATAAGATTATATTAATAGGAAATTACTTTTTGGAATTAAAAGGTATCAATTAATGAAATAATTCTTTATCTATTTTTTTGGATCAAGTTATTTATTTTTCATTTTCGGATAACATGATAAGCAAGAAGCACGTATGGTGCAAAAACAGATACCCGATTGAAAGAAGGAAGAAGTATCCCAAGTTAATTTGTATTTTAATTTAATTTTGGAAATAAATAATTTGTACTTTAGTTTAATTGTTAATATCATTAATATATTATTTTTTAAGGTTTTTATAAATTTTCTTTAGCTGAAAATGGGGTTGAATGAAGGTTGGACATTAAATATGAATATGCATTTATGTATTGTTTCTAAAGTTCATCACTTTTTTTATTATATTTTAGTGTAAAAATTGTTTTATTTTATTTTATGTGTAACAATTATTGTGAACTATCTTTTTAATAATATGGTATGATTTATCCCCTAGTTATATTATATATCTTAATCTAGGCGGGTCTCCCCTCACGAGAATGATCCACGTCATTTTTTAATGCCATCCATTGGATCAAAAATCGACAGCCATGATATATTTAATGTCATCCATTGGATTAAAAATCAACGGCCATGATTTCTCTTTATTTTCAGGCTTCTTTCTTTGGAGTCTCCGCTTCCTTCTCATTCTCAAACCGATCCTCATCTCTCTCTTCTCTCTTCTCTCTTCCAACAAAAGGGGGAAGAAACGAAAGTTCAGCTTCTCTGACGGAATAATGGAGCTTGCTAAAACCATTGATAAAATGGGGAAAATGGGCGAGGCGAGACAGAGAGATGATGGAGATGGAGAAGCAAATAATGGATCTGATCGAACGGCTGGAACTCCAACGCATTGGAATGTTTTGAAGGTCTAGACAGGCGGTCCAATCAGCTCGCGACGGCTGGCGAGCTTATTGGGTCGGTTTCGGTCGTTTCTTTTCTTATGAATCCAAACTTGATTTGATGAGGTATGTGAAGTAGATTTGAATTTGATTGACTGGAATTGTTGTGAAGGTGAATGAATTGAATAAGAATGTTTGTTTGCTATGATAATAACACTAATTTCTTATTATTTCAAATTTAGATTCTGTTGGGATTAATTTAGTTTGTAGCATTGATATGTTTGAAGGGTTAGTAGGGTTTAGGTAGATATTACATGGAATTTTAGTATTGAATTCTTGCTGTGAAATTATTTGGAGGTATATTTATCATTTTTTTCATCTTCCTTCTTCTTTTTTTTAGATTTTAAAATCATCTTCCTTTTGGATTTAAAAAAATTACAAAGAGTCATGGCCAGACCCCGGATAGTAGCTGGTACTGTCATCTAGGGCTGAAGTAATTTCATTTCTTTCCTTAGTTTCTATTTTCGCCCCAATATTTTTAATCTTCTTGGATCAAATGATGGATAATTTTACAATTTTGCATAGAGCACCCTGAATTGTTACTTAATGACAGAAGTGATCCAAAGTCTTCATTCTTACAAAGTTTAGGCAAAAGTTTTATACCAGTAAACGTGTCAATTTTGGATTCTTAATTTAGTTATAATTGCACCAAATTTGGATTATATTAGATCTTAATTGCACAAATAACACTTCCCATATTTTTGCATCTCAAACCTCAAAAAAAATATATTATAAATTTATAATCATCAATAGATATTAGATCATGCAACTAATTTACTCATTCAAGTTGTTTCCTTTGTTCTGATTTTAGGAAACCTTGGCCAGGCTGCGGCATATTCTCAACAGGAAGCGAAGACGGAGCATTAGATTACGAAACCGCATCTGTGGCACCGGTTTGTACCGCTTCTATTGATTTCACATACCCGTTAAAAATTTATCAATAAATTTTATTGTGTGAAATTTGAAAAAAGCCCACTGCATCATACCTAAATAGAAAAAAAAGCCTAAATTCTAAAAAAAAATTAAAAAAGTTACCTTTACCATGGTGATGTTAGATTAGACATGTTAATCTTACACCGTTAATGAAGATTCAACTGCAGGAACTTTTGTTTTCGAATTTTGGAGTTTTTTTTTCAATTACGAATAATGAAGGGGTTTTTTCGCAAATTGTCCTGCATTTATTCATCAATTATTCAACTGTAGTGAAACTTCCTTTTGACATTTCAGCAAAACCTAAGCGAAATCAACCACATATCATTCAGAGAAGCCGAAGATAACTTCTCCCCAAGAAACAACATTGATCGTTTTAGTGGTGAAGCAGAGGGAGCTGAGCTGAGCTGGGAGTCTACTGAGCGAGGCGGAGTGTGAGGCTCGGAGAATGAGGTGAAATTTTGCAAAACAAAAATCCTTTAATTATACTGATATTGCAGAAAGGACCTTGCATTGTTGAAAATTGCAAAGCCCCTGTATTATTTAGAAATAATATTCTTAATTAATGACTAATATTAGAATTTTAAATTAAATGATAAATAAAACCATTAATTAGATTTTTAAATATTAACTTTAAACATGAACTACTATAGTCAGACATCAAATAATATTGTTATAATATCTACGCTTCTGATATTGTTGTTATAAGTATTTATACTAAGTATATATAATCTTGCTATATGCTATTACAATTAAAACATAATAGTATTATTGTATCAGAAATAGAATATCATCTTTTTATAGTATCAGTAAATAGATTTGTTATATATTTATAACCATATGTTTTAATTAATTGGGGCAGGCACATGTGAGTTTGGATGCATTAGTCGATGTTCTTACATACATGGGATGAGAATGAGATATGCAAGAAATTGGGGGTAAAAAAGTTATATCTTGGCTGAAAAATCAAAATATTATTTAAGATGCCCAAGTTCTTCTACAAAAGGTATAATCTTATTTTTAATTGACTTAATTTAACTTAATTTGATCTGAATCTATTTTACCTACTGTCTATCTTGAACAAATATGCTTTAAGTTACCATTAGTTCTTCAAATAGACTTAAGATCATTTAACTAAGGATGTGGAGACTACATCTAAAAGTCTAATTTGCAGAAACAAAAATTTATTATTCTAGCTCCATCGGCCTAGGATTTCAGTTATGTTTTATTTTATGCAATTTGAATCATAAATTTTTAAATGCATTGTGGTCAAAGTTATTGGTTTTATTTTACTGACAATTGTTTTTGTGACTGCAGCTCCTCAATTGCATGAACTTTGACAACGGTAGCGTGGATGGTGATTATAACTATAGCCAATTTGGATAGGATCAAGAAAACAAATTTTTGTGGTTTCTTCTTTGTATTTGTATCTATGTCATTTTATATTAGTTGTAAATTGCATTATATATAATGATTTTGACCTTATTTATTGAAAACATATTTATTATTGCATTGCATATAATGATTTTGACCTTATTTATTAAGAGCATATTTATTGTTCAATACATCATTTCTTTCTATTAGATAATTTGCTTTCAATTTCAAAAAATCTAGGCAAATGATCCATGCCTTTCATTGTATTTATTGAGAGGGAAGGGAAACACGGTGGCTTCAAGAATCCTCTATTGTTTAAATATTTTTATGTAGGGCTTTGAGTTGGAGTTTTGAATGTGTTAGAATGAATAATGAAGTGAGGCACAGGGATTGTATTATTCCAACATACTATTAGGGGTCTTCCTTATAATATTCATGTGTTAGAAAAATAAAGTGTGTTCATGATAAAGGCATTTTGGTATTATCTTATGTTTGTTGTGTTGTATTGAAACTTTTTAATTTCTTTTATGAATATTTGATTTTTCACATTGCACGAGCAAAATTTGTTGCTCTTTGTAAGATATTTCTTTAATGGATATTTGATTTTTCATATTGCACGAGAAAAATTTGTTGCTCTTTGTAAGAGAAATATTTGAACCATATAACTTGACAGGAGTTTCAAACTCGCGCTTTTGCGCGAGTATTCTGTTTTTTTTTTTTTTTTTTTTTTTTTTTTTACTTCTGTAACGGTTCTTTATAAATAACCGATACTAAAAAATTTTGTAACGGTTCTTATAACTAACCGCTACTAAATATTCCGTAACGGTTCTCTACAAGTAACCGTCGCAGAGATTTGTATTTTATATCGGTTATTTGTTAAGAACCGATACTAATGGTTCTCTATAAACAACCGCTGTTGAGTTCATTTTATATCGGTTATTTCTTAAAAAACGATACGAAAGGTTAAGATTTATATCGGTTTCTCCGAGAGGGACTAAATAGCATACGTATGTTGCGTTCAGATTTTGCTTACACTCGTGAACCGTTCGATTTGTTCCAAGATTCGTGCAGCTGGGATACAAATAGTAACGGTTTCTTGTTAAGAACCGTTACAGATTTCATTCATTAGTATCGGTTCTTACCGAATAACCGTTATTACTTTTATTTCGTAATTCTGTAACGGTTCTTATGAAGGAACCGTTACTATTTTGATACGAATCGCAACCTTTCCTCTCTCAGGCGATCTCTCTTTCCCCTCACCATCGACTCCCTCTCTCTGGCTGGCGACGCCAACGCCCTCCCTCCGCCTCTCTCTCTCGCGACAGATCTCTCTCACTCCGAAGTACCTCTCTCTCTCTCCCTCTCCCGTGCCAGACGATCGATTCCCTCTCTCTCGCCAGCGATGCCAGACGATATAAAACGCACATAATCAGCAACGGTTCCTTCAAACAACCGTTACAGAATAAACGCTTTTCGTATCGGTTATTTGAAGGAACCGTTGCTGAGTATGTCGTCTTATCTCGTCTGGCATCGCTGGCGAGAGAGAGGGAATCGATCGTCTGGCACGGGAGAGGGAGAGAGAGAGAGGTACTTCGGAGTGAGAGAGATCTGTCGCGAGAGAGAGAGGCGGAGGGAGGGCGTTGGCGTCGCCAGCCAGAGAGAGGGAGTCGATGGTGAGGGGAAAGAGAGATCGCCTGAGAGAGGAAAGGTTTCGATTCGTATCAAAATAGTAACGGTTCCTTCATAAGAACCGTTACAGCATTACGAATAAGGGTAATAACGGTTATTCGGTAAGAACCGATACTAATGAATGAAATCTGTAACAGTTCTTAATAAGGAACCGTTACTATTTGTATCCGACGGAAACTCTCCCAGCTGCACGAATCTTGGAACAAATCGAACGGTTCACGAGTGTAAGCAACATCTGAACGCAGCTTGTTTAGTCGCTCTCGGTTTCTCCTTGTTAAAATCTAAATTATTCAAACCGTCACTTTGATTTCACCCTTCTTCTCCAATCACCAATCCCTCTCTCTCCTCCTCTCTCTGTAGATCTCGTTTCAGATCTCGCTCCCATGGCGCTCAATCTCCGTCAGAAGCAAACGAGTAAGCTCCTCTTTATACCCTCCAGTTATTCTTTCATCTCTCGTGCCTGCCCACTTCTCGTAATTTCACTCTCTGATGAATTATATACACGGATTGCATACTCTTTCACTCCTCTTGCTTCTAAATCTATGAATTATAAAGCATTGATAAATCTGCTCAATTAGTGCTCTTTATTCCTTCTAATTTTTCCTCATTTTTCTTAATTTGATCTTAGTTTAACTTCACAACACAATTACGAACTACCAAATGACAAATCTTCACCACTTAGTTTCCATTTCCACACATCAACATGCCAAAAACAAAACAAACCCTAACACTTTTATCTTTTACTCAGGTCTGATCATCAAAATGCTGAACCTAAACCAAGCCCCGTCAAACCCTAACTCCCTCTCGACACCCTCATCGGAAGAAGAAGAGGTCTACAAGATCCTAATCATGGACTCCTTCTGCCGCACGATCCTCTCCCCACTAATCTCCGTCCCGGACCTCCGCAAGCACGGCATCACCCTCTTCTTCCCCATTGAGAAAACCCGCCAGGCCGTACCAGGCGTACCGGCCATCTACTTCATCCAGCCTACTCCGCAAAACATAGATCTGGTCTCAAAGGACGTTTCCGCCCCTCTCTACGATTCCTTCCACCTGAATTTCTCATCATCCCTCCCTAGGCCTCTGCTCGACCGCCTCGCGTCGAATACCGTGCAGTCAAACTCTGCTTCACGGATCTCAAAGCTGTACGACCAGTACTTAGACTTCATCTCTCTGGAAGACTCTCTCTTTTCGCTCGGCCAAGCTGATACGTACCTTCAATTGAACAACCCTTCATCTTCTGACACGGAAATCGAGGCGGCGATTGAGAAAATCGCTTCTGGAATCTTCTCTGTTCTGGCGACTTTACAAGTCGTGCCAGTCATAAGATGCGCGAGAGGTGGTCCGGCCGAAATGGTCGCTTCAGCTTTAGACACGAAATTAAGAGATCATTTAATCTCAAAACCTAATTTATTTACAGAAGGAGGCGGGCTTTCAGTGTCTTTCCAAAGACCCGTTCTTTGCCTCTTTGACAGGAATTTCGAGTTATCAGTCGCGGTTCAGCACGACTGGACTTACCGCCCATTAGTGCACGATTTATTAGGGTTGAGATTGAATAAAGTCAACATGCCTGTTGAGAATTCAAATGCGACCAAATCGTATGAATTGGATGATTCAGATCAGTTTTGGAGCACGAACAGCTGGTCTCAATTTCCGAAAGTCGCTGAGGAAATTGAAGAGCAGTTGAGGAAATACAAGCAGGATGTAGATGAAGTAAATCGAAAAACAGGCGGTCAAACTGGAGTAGAATTTGAAGGGACGGCTATGATTGGAAATACGGATAGTTTAATGAAAGCGGTCAACTCTCTGCCTGAGTTGACCGAAAGGAAGAAAATCATCGACAAGCACACAAACATCGCGACTGTTTTGTTAAATCACATCAAAGAAAGGAGTCTAGACGCGTTTTGCGATTGTGAAAACGACATGTTAACCAAAGGCAGTGTGGATAAAAATGTATTTTTTAATCTCTTAAAAGGAAAAGGCATGAAAGAGGATAAACTCCGTTTGGCCATCGTTTACCTCCTCTCAATGGAGTCTCCAGTTCCGTCCGAACTGGAGAGCGTCGAATCCGCACTCCGAGAATCCGAAGTAGACACGAGCGCATTCCAATACGTCAAACGTATAAAATCACTAAACCAAACGTTCGTAAACTCAAACAATTCCGCGAGTAAAAACAACATAGTGGACTGGGCGGAAAAGCTCTACGGCCAGTCGATCAGCGTAGTGACAGCTGGCATGAAGAATCTCTTATCCGGCGGGCCCCAGCTGGCGCTGACTAGGACAGTCGACGCCTTAATGGATTCTAAACCAGGCACGGATATAGAATCCTATTTGCTATTGGATCCGCGAGCGCCCAGAGCGGGTGCCGGCGCGGTTTTCAAAGGCCCGTTTAGAGAGGCGATCGTGTTCATGATTGGAGGCGGGAATTATGTGGAGTACAGGAGTCTGATGGAGCTCGTGCAGGAGTCGCAGACGGCCAAGCGCGTGGTTTATGGAGCCACGGAGATTTTGAATGCCGGGCAGTTTGTCGAGCAGCTGGCGGCCTTGGGGAAGAAAATGGGGTTCGGTGGGGGAGTTGTGAATCAGGGACAGTAGTAAGTGGGTTTTGTATGTTTTTTTTTTATTTTTTTTTTGGATGGATGGGTGTTTATTGATTACTGATTAGAGGGGTTTCTTAGTGTATGTTATTTTTCTTTTCCTTTTTTTTTTTGGTTTTAATATTTCTTGGTGTATTTTACTGGAGTTGTTATAAACATATTTTTTTTATTTTTTTTCTCTTTTGTTGATGTTGGTTGTCTTTCCCCCGTTAGTTCTTCTGTTCTATCATTTTTGTAAGTCTGAATGAACAGGTTATGAAATACAAATTGATGCGCAAATAATTCGGAGGATTATATGAGTCAAGGACTATGCTACTCGGATGCTTCAGTCGTGTTGTATTAGATACCGACATCCGTGACATCAATATCAATTCAGATATTGTATCGGGATGTGTCTCGTTTAGAGGTGGCAAATGGGTGGGTCGGGTCGGGTTCGGATCGGGTCATTCGGGTTTCAAGTCATTCGTGTCTCGGGTCATTCGGGTCTCGGGTCATTCGGGTTCGGTCGTTCGGGTCTCGGGTCGTTCGGGTTCGGGTTGGGTTGGGTTTCGGGTTGTTGATTTGTCAACATTTTCGGGTCGGGTTTGGGTTCAGATGGGCCAGGTCGGGTTTTCGGTCCAGGTTAGATTTTGCCAGCTCTAGTATTTATATAAAAGGATGTTAAGTCTAAGTCAGCTCATATATTACAACTGCCCAAATAATAATTGAAAATAACTGAAAATATAAATATATTGTTGTTATGAGATAGAAAATTTAATTTTTACCTCAAAGAACCGAATACCAGATATTCTTATCAACAGGAGCGGAGGTAGAAATAATTTATAGGGGGAGCCGAGAATTTTTTTCATAAAGTAGTTTGTAGTCCAATTGTCTGACCGCTCGCTCGTGTATCAAATGAAATGAGTTCAAATTCTGGTGGCAAACATTTTTTCTATAAAATTTCTAAAAAAATGTGAGAGAAACAGAGATCGAACTCTCGTCATCAAGGCGCTAAGCAATACAACTTAGGTCGGATAACCATCCGAACACAACTCCATATGTGATACAAGAGGAACATAAAATATAAAATACTAATAAGGGAGCCGAAATCAAACTATTAGTCAACTATATTAACCAAGGTTGCAAATAGCGTTTAGCGGTGTATTGCTTTTAGGATTTTCATGTAGCGAATTGCGTATAACACAGCGTATAGCGCAGATGTTGTGGAGATACATTTTTATAGCGGATAATATGTGTAAATATTTTTTTTCTATATACCACTACGTAATATATGCACTACAAAATCTAAAATAACTAAAATATGATTATATTAAAATATTAACAATAAAAGTTTGAAATGTTCTTGCCAAAAGTTACATGTCCAAAATCGAAATATGATTAATATTAAAATATTAAAATATAGCATATCTATCCGTTCAAAAAAATCCATTAAAAAAAAATCCATCAAAAACGCTATTCAGACCGCTACACCGCAACACACACACGCAACACCGCTATTGCGGACCTCTTCACCGCTAAATCGTCGAAAAACGCTACACCGCAACAAAACCACTGCGCGCAGCTTTTAGCTTCCAGAAACCGCTATAGCGCCGCTATTGCGCTGCTACAGACCGCTATTTGCAACACTGCTATTAATTTACGATATCATGGGCGGAGCCGGGGCTCCTGCCGGCACCCCCCTAGTTTCACCACTGCTTTATCAAGATAAGCTAATTAGTCTTGCACCTAATAGATACATAACAAAAATCAATATTTCAGTAAAAAAAATTTTTTTTTGATAATGTTGATTACTCAAAAATGAAAAATGTATATATCAAAAGTGGCACATGTTAATATGCTAATCCAATGGATATGAATTATCTCGATGCTAATCCAAGGACTAAAAAGAAACATGAAAAGTATCTCTATTTTAATTCAATGGATATAAATTATTTTAGTTCGTAATTGAAGGGTTAAAAATAATGGCGTGATGTGGAGCTCAAATTTGATAAGAAAATGTTTAGAATGTAAAAATATTAATAATGTACATCTAGTTTCTAACTTCATTGAGCATATTAACGCGGTTAATATTTTTTTAGAATAACTATTTTGTCATTCATAAGTTTAAAGGATATTTTTTGGTTTTTTTTTGTCTTTCGCAGCTAAAAGAATTAGAATATCCAAATCATAGATTAAAGCTTCTGGCAGAAGAAAATAGTTATTTTAAAAACATACTAATGGTGTTTCCACACATTTTACCACAAATTTATCTTATAAATATTTTATTATTTATATATTAGTATTTATTAAATATAATCTAAAAGAAAGAACTTGAGAAAATTAACAAGATGCATGTTGGTTAGGCTTGTCAATGGATCGGGTTCAACCCGAATCCAGTAGGTATCCGACCCGAACGGATCGGTCAAGCCCGAAAAAAAAACCCACGGATCGGGTTCGGGTTCAAACCCGAAAACAAAAACGGGTTCGGATCGGGTTCGAGTTTGACATTATCCGATCCGTGGAAAATCCGAACCCGAATCCAAAACTTATATTATAATTAATTTTAATCTGTACCATTAATGTTTCTCCAAATCAATCCTACCCATCTATTTTAACCCTAATCCTAACCCACCCAACTCTCTTACCCGATCCACCAATTCCTTGCCTCTTTTTTTCTCTCTGGACGCCAGAGGCAGAGAAGAAGCGAAAGAAGAAAAAAAAAATCCTTCCGCCCAATCTTTGCCTTCGCTCCGCCGTATCCCTGATCGGTGCCGGTCGCCGGTCGCCCCCCTCTTCCCGCCATCCTTCTGCCTCTCCTCTACTCTCCTTTCTTCTCCTTCTTCTTCTTCTTCTTGCAAAAAATGAACTTATTCCGGGTTTCGGGTTTACCCACGGATTTCGGGTTATCCGCGGGTTCGGGTTCGGGTTTGAAATAAAACCCGTAAAGTTTTCGGGTTCGGGTTAAATCCGAAATTTTCGGATCGGGTTTTGGTATGGCCAAACCCGAACCCGACCCGGCCCGTTGACAAGCCTAATGTTGGTCCTGAAAAATAAGGAGATTTCATAGGGTTGCTCTTTCTAAAAACTCAAAATATCAAATTTACTTTTCCCAAACTAATAATATCATATTAACCATTCTTTCTCAGTCTCCCCCTGAGAAAGAAATCCATGTCGCATTCAAAAGTTTCCAACTTTCCACATAGACTTTTGAATATTCTCCTACCATCGACTTCTCAAGTCTCCCCCCTTCTTCTCTCCTCCATTTCCATTCTTTCAATTCTCTTTCTTTTTGCCTCTTCATAGTTCAAATTGGAGTAAGGTAAAGTAGCTCACGCTCTGAAAGGGTGAAGGTAGAACAAGAAATGGAGGCGTGGGATCCTCTACGCTCGCTCTTTCTGTGGCCAACGGTGTGGCTGCTTCTATTAACAGGCAGAGCCGTTGCCAACACCGAAGGTAATTCTCGCAATCACCTCTTTACACTTCTTTCTTTTCCGAATTTGTATTTTGTTTGACCAGTAGTAACTCGGTAAGGAAAAAATGCTGTATTATGAAACCTAACAAACATATATTTTATATATGGCTTGAATTTTGGGGGAAAGAAGAGCGAGTGCCTATTTAATTTATAATTTCATTTGTGCCACTATACAACATGAAAACTTCATGTGTGACCTTATAAAATTGGAATTGTCATGTATAACCCCATAAAATATGAAAATTCAGATTTGAATACACATATGTAGATCGTGCTAGAGCAGGTTTCGATGCCACTGTCAAGTACAAAATATCATGTATATAAACCACTGACAAGTACAAAATATTATCTTATACATATGCCCCTTTTTTCTGTATAAACAGGTGATGCTTTATATGCCCTAAAGAGCAGCTTGAAGGATCCAGGAAGTGTTTTACAGAGCTGGGACAATACGCTGGTTAATCCATGCACTTGGTTTCATGTCACTTGTGACAGTAACAACTTTGTTATCAGAGTGTAATTATTTCTTTTTGTAATTTTTCATATATACCTTCATAGAACCTCGGAATTAATTCCATTTTTGGTCCTTCCAAAATTGAAACATAATAGATAGTTATGCTTTCGCAATGATAGTTTCTCATTTTAGAAGGTAATTTCGCCTAAAATTCACCTTTGTTTTGTTTACCAGAGGTGCTCTTTTAGGAAATTTGAGCATTTTTTGACATTGTTATAATTTCCCATATATACATATATGTTTATTTTAACCTTTTCAGGGATCTTGGAAATGCTCAATTATCTGGTACATTGGTTCCGCAACTTGGGGGGCTAAAAAATTTACAGTACTTGTAAGTAATAAAATATTACTTCATTTACTTTTCCTTTTCCTATTAAAAGAACTTCATTCTTATTTCTCTGAAAATAAAATAAATAAATGAAACAGGGAACTATACAGCAATAATATAAGTGGAAGCATACCTAGTGAGCTTGGTAATCTGACAAATTTGGTGAGCTTGGATTTATAGCTAAATAACTTCACCGGAGTAATTCCTGATTCGCTTGGGAATTTATTGAAACTGCGCTTTCTGTATGTAAAAAATTCTCTCTTACTAAAATAAATAATAAAACTGGCTAACTTATTATTATTAATAATTTTTTTTTGAAAAACTTTTATGAAAGAATAGGCGGCTAAATAACAATACAATTTCTGGTTCAATTCCTTTATCTCTTACCGGCATCACCACCTTGCAAGTCCTGTGAGTCTCTTATCCCTTTCAATTGCAAAAAATATATTAAAATTTAAAAAATAAAAAAATTGTTAAATCACTTTCATTCCCAGTTTTGTCCTGAATTGATTATTTATTCCTTGTGGAAATTAATAATTATGCAGTGACTTGTCAAGTAATAATCTATCCGGAACTGTTCCGTCAAATGGCTCTTTTTCTCTATTCACCCCTATAAGGTAACTTTTCAAGGATCTATTTAGAACTTTATCTTAAGTCTTAATCTCAATCTAATTAATGGTCTAATTAGAAGGTTTGTCAATAGCCTCAAAAGTGGTATTGTTCAGTATATAGACACAAATCTTGAAGTTTTTTTTTATCACAAACTATGCATTGTATGACGCACAAAATCGCAATTTTACACAAGACAAGTCCATGAAAAGCTTTCATACAAACAATTAGATGGAATTTACCATTATAGCATGGTGATGATAAAAGTTAAACATTCTAAACATTTTCTAATAATTTTATTTTTTTCAGTTTCCAAAACAACAACCCAAGCCTCGTCTCCGCCCCGTCTCCCCCTCCCGCTGTCACCCCTCCTCCTCCATCTCAATCAAGCAGTAAACCATCTTTTTTGCTTTATCACATTTCTTTTTATTTTTTTGAATAATATCACATTTTTTATTTTTTTGAATAATATGATAATATCACATTTGTTTGTAGGGAGAATATCACGTATACCCTTCCAAAAACTCAAAATATCAAATTTACCCTTCCAAACTATATATATCAAATTTACCCTTTCAAACTATCAAAAATATCAAATTCACCCATCAGACTCAGACACTTACCATATTTCTGTTTTATACCATTTCCTTTTATTTTTCTGAATAACATCACATTTTGTTTTAGGTAAAACATCACGCACGGCAACAATCGCCGGCGGAGTCGCAGCAGTGGCCGCGCTGCGTGTGGTGGCGCCGTCGCAAGCCTCAGGACCATTTCTTTGACGTGCCTGGTCCGCATTTAATGCCTACGCTACTATACTATATTTTACTATTTTTCTTCTTTGGATTACTATATCGTGGGGGATTGTATAGTTTTGTCTAAGGATAAGCCGTTGTCTTTCCTTTCATCCTTCCGTTATAAAATAGTGTTTGGTAGTGTCGAATTAAAACAAATTAACTAAAATAAACAAATTATATTAAACTAAAATATGTGAAAGTAAACTATATTTATAAAAAATTGAAATTAAATTAAAATAACTAATTATTATATATTACTTTTTTATTATATATTATACTTGTAATATTATATATTAATAATACTATTATGTATTAATTATTATCGTTAAACTACTCGTTGGTCCCACCATGGTCAGTATCAGTACGAACTTATGGTCACTAGGATCCATCTTTTGTCCGATTACAATATTTATAGTACAATTTTTCTTCTTTGAATTTGATGCTTATTATTTATTTTCTATGTACAGCTGAAGAGGATCCAGAAGTGCACCTCGGGCAGCTCAAGCGGTTCTCTTTACGCGAGTTGCAAGTCGCAACTGACAACTTCAATAACAGAAACGTACTCGGAAGAGGCGGATTTGGAAAGGTACTTTACTTTCGCTTCCTCAAATAAAAAGGGAAATTGTTAAAAAAATCCTAACATAATATTACAAAAAAAAAAACCCATGATAAAATATATTTCTTAAAAAGTTTTGTGAAAAAGATATGTTTCTTAAAAATATTTTTGAAAGAAATATAAAAAAACTTCAAATTTTTTTTGGTATAATATTATTTTAGAAAATATTTTTTAAGATAGAAAAACATCATATGATAGAGGGGGGGGCGGGGGGGGGGGGGGGGGGGGTGTTGGTTAAGTAGAAATTAAAAAAATTTAACTAATAATTAGATGGAAAAATAGATGGAGGTTTTTTTTTCAAAATGAAATGCTTATCATAGGTTTTTTTTTGAAAATCTGAAAACTTAGGGAGTTCTTTGTAATATTCATAAAAGTTAGGTTTTTTCGAAACTTTCCCATAAAAACTTTATTCTCGCGCTCTAACGGCTAATATTTACACCATAAGTCCAAAAACTCAAATTTATCTTTACAACAGGTTTACAAGGGGCGGCTGGCCGACGGTTCTCTAGTCGCAGTGAAGAGGCTCAAAGAGGAGCGGAGCGCTGGAGGAGAGCTCCAGTTCCAGACGGAAGTGGAGATGATCAGCATGGCGGTGCACCGTAATTTACTGAGGTTGCGCGGGTTTTGCATGACGCCGACGGAACGGCTGCTTGTTTATCCGTATATGGCCAACGGAAGTGTCGCTTCATGCTTAAGAGGTGGGTATTGTTGTAAGTTTGAAGTAATGGCCTTGGTTGGTTAATAGTTGGGCAGAATTAAATAGCAGATATATATGTACTGAGTAGGTACTATTAGTATTTAGTACAGCTACTCAGATCCAACGGCTTTTTCAAAGTGTTTAAGCCAAGTTATAATATTAATAGGTCGATTTAGCTATTTAATTAACTCTATTATGTATTAAATACTGGAGGTGAGACTATTTCTCTTTCCGCTTAGTTCTGTCTTGTGATGTAACAAACTAAGTGCTGCTTAGAATACAAGTAAAATTGATATGGATAAATATATATCATATTGATTCCAAGACCAAGTATTAGTCTTGTACCAATTGGGTTTAACCTGAACCCATTTCATAATATAGTGGCATTAGGTTCCTGCCAAAATTAAAGCAAAACCCAAGATGCTGAAACTGTCCTAAACTCATAGACTAATCCAAACCAACTATTTGCACAAATCAGGTGAAGGGTCTCCTCAAGGAAAAGAAGCTGGAAACGTTAATCGACCCCGAACTGCTCCCCAGTTACGTAGAACTCGAGGTCGAATCATTAATCCAAGTGGCCTTGCTATGCACTCAGGCCTCGCCATTGGAGAGGCCCAAAATGTCGGAAGTTGTACGGATGCTGGAAGGAGACGGATTAGCCGAAAGATGGGAGGAGTGGCAGAAGGTTGAAGTGGTACGAGTTGAGAATGAAACGGACAATAATCGGTACGCAATGAATCCTGACACGACTTATATTATGTTGGCTGATGAGTTGTCTGAACCGAGGTAACGGAGAGGGACTTGTTGGAGGGATTATTGGTTTAGAATTGTAGGTAATAGAGACGAGATGTTAGGTTGGTTTGGTACGTGGAGTCTTTTTGTAAGGTTACATGTGTAATAGAGTATTGTTAACATGTACATTTGAAATTATAGAAAAATAAATAACTATAGTGTGTATATGAGGTAAAAGGTGGGTGTGGGAGGTATGAAAACATAATTTATCATGTATTTTTGGAATAGCTTTAGTGCTTATTTATACACAAATAATGAAGAGATAAAAAAGATAAGGAAAGCATAAGATTTTTTGATTTGGTGTTGTATTAGATGAAAACTTTTGTGAGTAGTAGACTGAGCTTGTTTTGGTATGGATGGGCCAAAATGCCATAGGGATCTGCTGTTGCAGTAGTATAGTTCTTTATTTCAGTTTTTTTGGTGCTTTTTCATTGTTCAAGGGAGATCTAAAATTAAATTGCTGGCAAAAACCCAAAAGATTGTTGTCAGCAATTAAGAACAGGCATTTACCCAACCTAGATGATTCACAACTGTTAATTTTAACCCGAGATGCGAATGACCTATAATCCGAATGACCCGAAGCCCGAATGAGCCGAACCCGAAGTGACTCGATCCAAACTTGACCCAAAACCACCCATTTGCCACCTCTACTTACAACATTCTTAATACAATGTTTTTATATGAATAAATTGTTTGAAAGATTTTTTCAAATTATTTTAAATTAGTTTTTTCGAATTTCTTGTATTTTCTTTTCTTTTTCATCCTCTTTTTCAAAAAAGTAATAATCATTGTTTTAAATAGGTTTTTTTCCTAAAACATTTATATATAAATTCGTTTGAATTTTCTCTCTGCTTCATATCTATATAGCATCGATTTAATTTTTTTTCTCTTAATTTTTAACATTATTTCAAGATTTCTTTATAGCCATTTATGGGTCCTTATGTACAACTTATAGCATTCTTAATACGAATTTTCTACAAAAATGAAAAGCATATTTCTTTTCTTATCCTCTTACTCAGAAAAAAAATTAATAAGCATTGTTTAAGTTTTTTTTTCACTAAACCTTCAAATATAAATTCGTTTTGAATTTCTCTTTATATTGCTCCATATCAGTATAGTTCAGACTAATTTTCTTCTCTTGACTTTTCACATTATTTCAAGATTTCTTTGTAGTTTGTGTCCTTACTTACATACAACTTCATTGTTAATACGAATTTACTATGTATATAAATAACTCAGAATTAAAAAAAATATTGTACAGAATGTTTTTTTTATTAAAATGGACTTCTTCATTCAATAAAAAATGTATAGTGAAATTAATAGTTTTTTAATGAAGAAACTATTTGTCACTTTCAATTTAATGCTAACAGAAATTAAATTTACTAACTTTTGACTTATTATTATGCTATACGAATTTTCTTCGTAAATTAATAGCTCAAATGATTTTTAAAATAAAATAATTATTTTAAATTAGTCTTCTCATAGTTCTTTTATTTAATTTTCTTTTTTTTTTGTCTTTTTTAAGAAAATTAACTTTTTTTAATAATAATTTCTCTATTTAATTTGTTTTAAGTTTTTTTTTAATCTTGTGAAATTCTTGAAAACTCCCTAGCTTTTGTGGATATTATCAAAAACCATTTCATTTTTTAGATCCTTCAAAAACTCTCTATAAAGTGTGTTGAATATTTACCCCCATATTCCAGTTAAATTTATATTGATCAAAATGCCCTCATTTATTTATTTTCATATTTATTTTATTTAATTGGAAATAATAAACAAAAATTTGTTTATTTAACATAATATTTCATGATTTTATTTTATTTGATGATATTTGATGATTTTATTATATTATAATACATTAATTTACATTATGATATTAAATTACATCAAATAATTTTTCTCATATTTTTTAAAATTATTTTACATACAATAATTTTTCTTGATTATTATTTATTATAATTTTATTTATGTTTTAGTTATCATTTTTTTTATTAAATCTAAAATATATTATTTATTATTATTGTTTGAAAAAAAAAATTAAAGAAATATGTTGAAAGACATCGTGTAGGATTAGTGCCTTAGGCCAAATCTATTTGTGCTAGAAAATTGATTATGTATCAAGACATTATTTTTTATTCAATAAAGGTTGTTTCTTATATATATTTGTGTGCATGGGTTCTGAGTGTATACTTATATAACTTATGTCCACCATGAATGACACTTTGGGTTCACGTCATCAGAATATGTGATTCTGATGATAGAACTATGAACCAACGAATGACATTTAAAACTGTCCCTAGTGATATGTAGGATATTTATAAAGATAAACATACTTCAAGTAAGAAGCTACATATCCACATTAGTATATTCGCAGACTGGATGATCATGTTCTACTGATCATGGATATAAGAATGTCAGGCCTAGAATATAGTTACGTGTTGGAGAACACGTACTGGACTGACCATACTATGAGAATATGCATGGTATATGTCATCAGTGATTCTCATTTGAATAATGTGCTTGTTCCTACGACCTGAGCTCACCATGTATTCATGTATGTGGAACTGCATACTTTAATATGATCCTGCGTCATCCGTAACGGGATAATCATTAGGGTGATCATTAGGTATGCACTGAACCATGACGAGGACTGTGAGTGACCAAGATGAGATTTGTTCCCCTCGTAATGAGGGAGTGCTTGTTCCTACGACCTGAGCTCACCATGTATTCATGTATGTGGAACTGCATACTTTAATATGATCCTGCGTCATCCGTAACGGGATAATCATTAGGGTGATCATTAGGTATGCACTGAACCATGACGAGGACTGTGAGTGACCAAGATGAGATTTGTTCCCCTCGTAATGAGGGAGATATCTCTGGGCCCCCTAATGAACTAGGACTGAAGGAAATGCATGGCCATGCTCAAAATGGATTAACATGTGTTAATATCATTTTGAATTTATTTAGTCTAATTCTCGATCAGGAAAGAAACTCTGATCAAATTCAAGGATGAGATATTTTCGTGCGTAGTGATCAAGACATATATCATAGAATAAAAAAAATAAGTTAGCATCTATTCAGATAGGTTAATGATCGCTGATCATTTCATTTAACATGGATAGTCATGACATCAGTCTAAAGGTTACTCATGACTTACAGTCTTTAGAACATCGTTGCCAACGTTAAATAAAACCTACACGGTCACACAATGAACTCCATTCATTCAGGATGAAAATATTTCAAAATAGTTATAAATGTGATGGATAAATTAGTGAAAGAAATAATCAATCATTAGATGATTGATTGTGCAAAACAGCACACTTCCGTTCAGAACGGAGGTGCCAGTTTCTTCGCAGCCAGGTTTTCGTAGTTCTGGATACGCTGTTCTGTTCTAAACGAAAGGGTTCCGTTCTTAATGGAACGGCGCAGGTAAATTAGGTTTTCAGTTAAGAAAACTAGCCTTAGAGGCCATCGTATTACATAAATATAGAGAGAGTTTTGTGTGATAATTTCGAAAAGTATTTTCGGACTCGTCTAGCTGAGTCTGGTTATTCCGTTTGTCTGAAGTTCGCGTGGATTCAAGTAGAGATCTCCTACTTTGGAGATTAGCGAGCGATCAAGTTCTTCATCCTAGGAAGAGCAAGGAGGTTCGCGGAGTCGAGCTTTAGGAAGGAGAAGGTTGTAAGTCAGAATCGTTCAGACCTACACCTGTTTCTCTCTCGTGGATCAGAAAGTTCCAAGTTAAATTTTAATTACATAATCTCATACCTTTATTTCCTTTATGATGCTCGTTGAACCCGTAGTTTCTGCTGCGCATGTAATGTACAAGGCTATGGGTTCCCCAACACATCGTGCTCCAAAAGAATATTGAATGGATAAAAGTTAGAATTAATCCCATATGGGTGACTTCAACCTACTTTGTACGGGATTTTAGACAATCTAAAAAGTGAAAGGTATTGACAATATTCCGAAAAGTTATTTTTTTTTGACGAATTTCCCTTTTTTCTTTATATTTAGCTCCATACCAGTATACTCCATATTTGATTAACACTATAAATACAAAAATGAACCGTTGATATGCCAAATTCATATTTATATTTTGTTATCATATTTTTTTCCTTTGTATATTATTTTCAGTACTTTCTATATTGTTTTAAATTTATTTTGTTAGAATTCATTTACTGTTTATGTTTGTCATTAATTACAAGAAAGAAGCAATTCGGAGCCCAATGGAGCTTAAAAGGAGCTATATAAAAAGATGCTCGAAGTTGGATCATAGACCAGACCCCTTGGGCTCGGTCTTCTTTACCGCAATCGTGGTAGCCTTCATAGAAACCACAGGTCATTGTCTCGCAGCAGTCGAGGTGAGGAGCACCATGATCAAAGAAGAAAAGCGGCACATGATTCTTCTGGGTTGGCATATATTTAGCATTCTAGCACCATTGTGCAGAAAGAACGTACTTCATTTGGCAGAAGGAATAAATTAGGGATTAGATTTGATCTTCGGTTAGGATTAGATAGTAAGGATTGATCCGATTCGATCCTGACTGTGATTAGATTGAGGGTTTTAGATTTAATTAGATTTAGATTAGATTAGATTTATTTTCTCACTTTTAGAGACCGGCCCCTCACCTGTAAAAGGGTGAACCTAGGGCCGGCCAGAGGGTCACAAATTATTGATAGCCATTCTTCATTGTAGTAGGCAAGACAAATATGGTTATATTGTTTCATCTCTCACTTAAATTTGTTTTGCGTTTCAGTTATGAATTCTGGTAACTAAACCCTTTCTAGGATAGAGTTTGAGTAGTAGAATCGATGTCTTTTTTATTTCATCAGACCAGCACAGACGAGACTTGGAGGAGTGAGTGCGGTAGTGCCGTTCCATCCCGGAGATTGAGTGTTGTCCTCAGTTTGATGATATTTAAAACTATTCCGAGCTATTAATAAACGTTATTTGAGAATGTCTTATAAGCTCAGATTGTCACATCGGAAATGAATTTTAAATCGAAATGGACGTCTCTCTATAATCTCGTAAGGACAAGAAGGCCCTGTGCATTAGCTCAAGATTTTAAGCTTTGGAACTCTTCGTGTTTGTTCTAGGCTTAGTTGAGTTTTTGAGAATATTATTCCATCTTAAATTGAGAAGAAAATTGGCAAAACAGGTTGATTCCGTCCTCAATGAAATAAAATATATCTATTCTGTTGTCAACGGAATAGACAGTGCTCCACTCCATTGAGGACGCAATAGCTCTGTAAAATTGGCTATTCCTTCTGCTATTCCGTTGTCGACGGAATAGATTCCGTTGTCGACGGAATAGCTAGGAATATAACTGTTTGGGCTTTAATTGTCTTTGATTTTATTCTCTATTGGTATTCCGTTGACAACGGAATAGAGGTGTTGTCAACGAAATAGTCTGTTTTCCTTATTTGTGGGCTGCTTCTTCCTTCTTTTAAATAGCAACCCCAATCCGAATTTATTTAGCAATTTTCTAATAGCGAAAGCCATTTTCTTCTCTCTTTCTTATTTAATATAATTCACTCAAAATTTTTGTGAGATTAAGGAGAGATTAGCGATTAATTCACGTTTGTTTGTTGAAGTTAAAGAGACCGAGTTTGTAAGTTATTGCTCTATCGATTCATCAAGGTTGTTGTAAGATGAGCGATGGTTCAAGATCCTGTAAACGATCTTGTTTGTTAGTGAAATCGGAGCCGCAAGACAAGTCCTGGAGAGTAGGCAACTCGTGAACGTGGTAAGGGCTACTAACGAGTAAACAGGTGGTTAAGGCTAATACAACCACCTCGCCGAACTTTGTCAACAGATCTGGTATTCGGTATCTTTATTTATCATTTATTTAATTATCTAATTAATACAAGCCATCTGCGTAAAAGTGAAAAATCTAAAATTCATAATCACGCTTCCGCACGTTTAGGCCTATAAAACTCCTCTTATAGGCCTCAATCGAACAACACTGAACCGAGGACCTAGGAGAAACAGAAGGCCTGCTTGAGGAGGGATAAGTGATAGCCCCTTCGCGCAAGGATAAGTGACAGCCCCTTGCGTTATAAAAAGGCAGTTTGGCTATCGTAGCAAGTTGACACAGAAAGGGCTTCCCTAGAGCCGATTACGAACCTCGCTTCAGGACGACAGAAGGAGTAGAGACAGCCCTGCCGTGCGACGGAGGATGCGAGTATGACGGATAACTTATCCGTTACAGAAGGAAGACCCCCCCCCTACTAAGGCAAGACAAAAGCAACACCGACATAGACAAAGGAGATTACATGGAGATCTACGAAAGAGGTTGACTCCTAGAATCCTCTACTATCAACTTTATCTACCTCCTACCGCGGACAAGCACTGTGACAATTGTGTCCGCAGCTCGATAAGCGACCAATTTTACTTTATTTTGTTTTATTTTATTTTAATTATAAACCCAAACCCAATCAATTATTCCGTCCGAACTACGTTATAGAAACTAAAATTCCATGTGGATTTGACACCCAAAGTACTATGTATAGATCATGCGCTTGTAATTGAAACTGAATATATTAGGTTAATTTGGAAAGCTATTTTATCATATATCTTCACAACACACCATCCGTCTGCATATTAGGTACTAATAAATTTCTTTAAAGTAAAATCATTTTTGTTTTTATTTATTAGGTTAATCGAAACTGAATATATTAGATTAATTTGGAAAGCTATTTTATCATATATCCTCACAACACACCACCCGTCTGCATATTAGGTACTAATAAATTTCTTTAGAGCAAAATCATTTTTGTTTTTATTTACACATTTTCTTAATCTGTAGTAATAAGTATTAAAAATGAAGATGATAATATCCAAAGGTGTCTATCAAGTTCTTAATTAGATGCTTCCCAAATATTTAATCCTATCGTTTATATTCTAAAACTTAGTTTAATTGCAAATTTTCGTTCAAACAAGTCTGAACAAAGAGTTTATAAATTCATAAATTTACTTTCCATTAAAAAATAAAATTAAAATATCAAACTTTAAACATCTAAAAACTCAACATATAAAATTGATCATTATAGTTATAACTATTTTAAAATGCCGAAGCGGAGGAACAGTACAATCTAGTAAAACTAAAAATATAAGTTGCCACAAATAAAGGCTCCTAACTTGTCACAAACGTGAAAGCCCGTTCACTAACAGCAAGATACATTAAAAAAATTGTCCCACCTTGCCAAGTTATTCAAAAAAGAAAAAATCTTCACTTCTTTTATTTTGTTTATTTCATTACTTTTTTTGGTGGAGAGTTATATGGTGAAATATGAAGACTTCGTGATAAAAATCTCATACATCAACTTCGTTGAATTGTCTCTCACTAACAGGACATCAACTTCATTGAATTGTCCTTCACAATACTTTGAACTGTCCCGAATTACATAATAAATTGTCTCGTTGAGCTGCACTTGAGAGTTTGATATTGAAGAATATTGAGAGAAAATGATGCTGCGATTCAGGAAATTCACGAAATTTTGGATCTATGGCAAAAATCTGAGACAATATTATAGGACGAAATGATCACATCCTAATATATATATTAGTCTTATCGAGTGTGACAAGATATGTCCATTCACAAGGGAAGAAGTCATGATATCAGTCTGCGGGCTTTTTTTTTAGGAATAGGCAATAGGGCTTATTCTTAAAAGCAAAAAAATGTATATATGCATCATGAAAAAGTCTGTTTCTTGCTATCCATGATTCATGAAATAAGAATAAGTCTCTGTTGCTTTCTTAAAAAAGAAGAGGAATATGTCTCCGCTATAACAATAATCTTATAATCATATTTTTACTTTAAAATATTGCACTTGAAAGAGTATTTTATTACAGCAAGGAAAAAGGAACCAAACAAAATCAAGAAGAGGTAATCAACATGAACCAAGGGAAATTGTAAAAAAAAAAAAAGAGGAGTGCCAGTACATTGCATAAAAGCGCAAAATATGGAGCACTAATTTATTGAAATGTATTGTTAATTCCACTTCAGTGGGTTAGATTACCTCGCTAAAATCACATGATAACTATTCAAATATATTTTAACTTTTTGAAAACAAAAAAGTAACTATTCCAATGCTAAGTTGATGTGGTTGAGAATTTCAAAATTCGGTTAGAATAAGACACAACTAAAAGAACAGAATATTTGGATTTCTTTCTAGATGTGATATTTGGAATTCTTGAAAATTAAAGTGAATTTTATATTTAATACTGTGGGTAAATTGTGCATTTTATGCCGGAATGCAAGCATGCTTCCAAACCAGAAGCTAGCCCATGATATAACTCAACCATGAATCACACAAATTTAAATATTTGAACGATTTTTTAATGTCAACGGGTAATTTTTTTTTATGAAGAATGTCAACGGGTACTTGTACAGATCGTTTATGCTCTTTTTTGTGAACATATTTTATCAAAGAAATTACCCTACAATAGCATTCCCTAAAGTACTTCAACGCATTCAAGTTTGGCGAGGGCTTCTCACAAGTTTCTCAGTAAACAATGCTGCAAATAGACGCTGTCAACCCCTAACTTTCTCTATATAAATGTACTCTTCCTATTCATCCAAATCACCCTCAGTCCACAAACTAATAAAACTCCACAATAAGTTATCTACCAAATAAGATCAAACTCATGGAGAGAAAAAGACTTGCCGTGCTTGTAGGGTGCAATTACCCCGGGACGGAAAATGAGTTGCATGGCTGCATCAATGATGTTGTACACATGCATGAAACACTCGTCCAACGGTTCGGATTCATGCCCACAAATATAGTTATGTTGACTGATGCTGAAAATGGTATCGTTGATCAGCCTGACTATCCGAGTGGGGAAAACATCAAGAGTGCCCTTTCTAAAATGATTGATCAGGCTGAGCCTTGCGATGTGCTGATGTTCCACTTCAGTGGTCATGGGCAGCTACTCCAGGAGGACCAGCACGATGATGGTATCGTCCCTTCTGATTGCAATGTCATCACAGGTACTATAATCAAGTATTTTTAGGACTTCCTTAATGATTTGCAATGAACAATACAACAGTATAATTTTCATAGAAAATGCCAAATAGTCAGGAAGAAACATATTTTAGTTTTTGGAAGCTATTGGGCAAATTTCCTGCTAGGCTGCTATGATTTTTCAATATTAACCAAGCTAAAAAGATATAAAGAACATTATTTTTTGACTCAAGATAAAGAATATCAAAATCACTAATAAGAAGCCAAAAAGAAATTCCACTTGCTTGTCACTTGTTTTGACTTAAAACTACTCAACCCCACTTCCGCATGCCTTGTTTCTAGACCATGACTTAGGACCCTTGTGGATCGCTTACCCAAAGGAGCAAGCTTCACAATAATGTCGGACTCATGCCAGAGTGGAGGTCTCATCGACAAGGAAAAGGAACAGATTGGGGACGAGGTAACAAATAACTCAAGCGGGGACCAGGTGACAGATAACTCCGGCGACGACCTGGTGACAGAAAACTCAAGCGAGGACCATGTGACAGGTAACTCCGGCAGCAATTCTCATCATTGCAAACGTCATCACAAACATCATCATAAGCATCATAAAGTAAGAGGAATTGACCATGATGCCATCATGAAGCACTTACGCTCGAAGTCTGGGCTTGACTCTGATGATATTGGCGACCACCTGGCCCATCTGTATGGTGATGAGGCCAGTCCGGTCTTTCGGAATGAGGGTGCACTTGAAAGGAAGGTAAGAACTTTTTTATAATAGAGTTTCCGGGGTTATTTTTTATTAAAAACTTTGCTGCACACAATCATATTATCTAGCTGGTAATCTCATTTTTGTTTATTATTCATGGAATACAAAGCCATAACCACTTAATCTTACTCAAAACTAGAGGCCTATAACATTAGGGGGAGAGAAACAAGAGCTGGAAAATATAAGTTATATTTTATATGGAATGCATCATTAATATCTTTCACTTAGATTCTCGAACAAGTTAATATGAACTAGAAGTTCATAAATTTATTAATGTGAAACAACATGCAATTATATTGATGCAAAAATGATTATCATATCATACATTTCAGCATTATGTGCTCATAATTATATTGTAGTACTCTTGGATAATTCTATGTTTGATATATGCAAGAAGCATGGTCGACCAATCGGTTCCAATGATAAAGATCCAAGGAAGAAAAATGAGCATAATAAGAAAGTTGGCATAATTGAAGTTATCAATACTTCAAAAAAAATAAATTCTTCTGAAAAGAATGTTGATGATAAAAGAGTAGAAGATAATGACGAGCAAATTACCCCAGAAGAGGTTTAGATACCTAACAATATTGAAAATAATGAGATCTCAATAAATTATGTCTCTACTAGAATAAATATGGAACCGAAATAAAATTGTGATTAATCAAAATTTATTTATGCAATTGCAATTGATTTATAAATAAAAATGAGGATCTAGAATTAAAATTATTTGTATAATGTCAACGGATAAAGTATTGGCCAAATCGAAAGATGTGATTAAAGGCATCATTATTTTCACTAGTGAAATATAAAATTGTGGATTTGTACTCCAAACACCTGGCGTTGTATAACGGTAACTTATAAGCGAGTATAACTTATGAGAGGGTATTTTAAGAATATGTAACAAGAAAATTAAATTGTGATTTGCAATTATATTTCTAATTTTGTCGTCCTTGATGGACTTATTAACGTAGTAGCAAATTATTCATATCTCATTTGATTGCAATATATTAATGAAAATCCTGAAGGATTTAGAATGCCTGAAGCATTTCAAACTCTCGAGAGATTTAATCTATTAAATTACAAAGATCTTTGTACTAATTAATGCAATATTGAGATATGTGATAAAATTGTTATAACAAATGTTTGTTGAATGAATGTTATGTAATTGATCAAAATTACGTTTAGGAAACTATATATTTACCTTTTGAATGTTGATATATATATTGATGATTTAAAATCTTATGGTACTCTCGAAGAGCTCCAAAAGCTACCATATTATTCAAAAAAAATATAAGATTAAATTCTTTAAGGCATAAAATATTATCTTGAATCATAAATTGAATATTATTTCCCTGGAGGAGTTATTGTTTAACAATACATCTATTATAATGATATAATGTAGAGAAATCGCATCCATTAAGATCATCAAGATAACTTGTTTGATGTATTGACAATTGAAATAAAGGATGCTGAGTTATTTTCATACATGAGCATGATGATTGTGAAACGAATATTTAACGAATCTCCTCAAATAGTGATCCAACAGATCTCTTCTTAAGCATATATTATAGAGATTGAACTTTGTCATCTCACATATAGTTGCATATATGAAGGGGAGAAATAATACGCACTGCACTCTTTTTCCCTTGTCTATGGTTTTTGTCCCAATGGGTTTTCCTAGCAAGGTTTTTAACGAGGCAACTTTTGTGCGTAATATATAGAATGATGATGCACTCTTTTTCCTTCACTAGGATTTTTGCCCATAGAGTTTTACCTAGTAAGGTTTTAACGAGACATATTTAATATATAAAATAATGAGAAATAATGATAATACGCGATGCACTCTTTTTCCCTTAGCCAAGGTTTTGTCCTACTAGGTTTTCCTTGTAAGGTTTTTAATGAGGCAAGTTCTAATGCGTATGAAATATGGACATCCAAGGGGGAGTGTTATGAATATAATTAATATGGATGTCCAATACTTGGTCCCTAAGAAAAGATAAATTAGGAAATGCTTGTAAGAATGGAAGGAGTTGTGGCAGGATATTTACTATTGTATATTCTATTGTATTTAGGTTAGATTATTTCCTTTATTGTAATTCTAAATCAGGCAAGAGATTTCTTAGCCAGCATTCACCCTCTACTTTATAAAGGGGGCAATGGCTCTTGTATTCTTAATCCATAATTCAATACATAATTCTCTCCTTTCAATTCTCTGTTTTATTATTTTTTGTTCTTTTATTTTATAACAGAAACTCATTTCTGATAATACTTTTGGCATAAAAACATTTCCCCAAAAAATTAATAACACAAGCAATAATTTTGGGAAAAATATCCACTATATCTTACAAACTTACAAAATGTAGGTATACTAGACCAGTAAGAACTAATTTCTAGACAATACAGGGACTTTTTTAAATAAATAATTTGTAGACAATACAGGGGCTTTTATAAAATTTTCCCTCTTTAAAGGGCAAGGGCAAGGGTTTTTCTGGTCTGCCCGCGCCGAAGCTTTGAAGCTCAAAAACCCTTCTTCAGTTTATATAGTTCCTACAATGGCTTTCTGGGGTGAGAAGATGAAGAAGCATCTATACATGCAACTCGTTATTGTTTTCACATGAAATCGGTGACTAATTATCATTCCGTTCGTTACAGGGGTGGAGGTAAAGCCGGGGAATCGCTACACTCATCTCTATGACCAAACTAGAGGAAGGCTTCGTATCACTCAGGTACTTTTTAGTATTTATTTAGTCTCTTTGTTGCTTAACCCAAGTTTTGATTTCGATTTTATTTCGTTTCTCAATGATTTTCCATCTTCTTCTATGTTATTTGATTTGATTTGGGTTTGGGACTTGTTTCTTTACAAGGAAATAATTTTTGTATTGCTGGGTTTACTTATTGCAATTATACAATGAATACAGTAATTTTTTCTTTTTCTTATACCCAGTCTCAGTAATTATTGAAATATTTCAAAGTAAATCCAAGTCTTTTGAACAAAAAAATTGGGCAGAATTACCAAGTATATGGTAATTCTGAGACATACTGTTCTAATTCAGCATGATAATACCTTAGCCGCCATTTGATTTATTTCAACAGTCCCATTTGCCAGATCTTAATATTTTTTTTAAATAAATTAGAATTTGTAGTGTCATGAAAGCTCATATTCATTCACAGGCCTTAATTTATTAACAAAAACAAAAAGCAGAAAGAGTCTAAAAACAAGCAAAAAGAGAACCGTTTTTTTCTTAGTGTAGTACTCAGTAATTCGTGAAATATTGCAAAAATACATGGCAAATTGAAGCCTTTTTTAACAAAAATTCTGTCAAAGGCAGAAATATTCAACCATCCCATTTGCCCTGTCGTAATTTAATTTTTGTAGGATCATTTAACCTCAAGTTCATGCACAATCCTTAATTTACAAACAAACAAAAAAAAGACAAAATTCTAAAAACAAGCAAAAAAAAAAAAAAAAAAATTTATCAAGCATTTGTAGTATCAAAACCAATCATTGTTTTACTTTTTTTTCATGTACCATTTATCTTAATGTACCATTTATCTTAATCTCGCATTGGGTAAATTGAAATAAACAAAAATTCTGCCAAAGGCAGAATTATCTTAACAGTCCCATTCCGTATTTTTAGGATCATGTAACCTCAAGTGTCAAGTTCATTCACAGCCCTTAATTCATAAACAAAACCAAAAAATAAGACAAATTCTAAAAACAAGCAAAAAAAGATTTTTGCTTAAGATTGTACATTTTTCCCCTTCATTATTTATCCTAATCTTTTATTGGGTCATGCGAGCGATGCTGGCAAACCCGTTAGGATCATGTAAGCCCTAATATGTAAAGAAAAACAGAAATTAGGAAAAAAATCTAAAAACAATCAGAAAAAGAATGAGAATTCCAATCCAGTACTGGTCTCGGTGATTCAGTCTAGCTCTGTCCAGTACCATAAAACATAAATGTCAAAAGCAATCATTTGTTTTTTTCTTTACAATTTTGCAGCTGGAAAACTCTGTAAAATCCGTCAAACCTTTGTCCGTCTGTTCAAATTATTGAAAAAGATACCCATTGATTGCTTACCAAATTACTCATTTCAAATATTACATATTATTTTCTGAATTATAGCTCAATTTAAGTAAATAGAGAGAAATTATTTGCTCGCCTTGTCAAAAAACACAAATATCATAAAACATTACCATAAAACACAAATATCAAAAGCAATCATTTGTATTTTCTGTACTTTTTCACAGGCGGTGCTGGGAAACCCGTTAGGATCATCAGCAGCGAAATCCGTCAAACCAACTTTACGAACCGTGGTGCAGTGCAACTACGATAAATCCAGCCCCGTTTTGGTCTGTGCTTTAACGGCCGGTTCAAACGAGTCGAGCCATATGGAGCTCGAGTTTGAGGAGCAGAATGAGGTCGTTTTCTCCGTGCTCGGTCAACGGAGCGTTCATCTCACAGGATATTTCGTTGGGGGGAAGAAATTTGTCGGAGGCGGTGAAGATAGCGAGTATCCTTTGTACGTTTCTATGTTGGGATAATGGAAAAGAGGATTGTTCGCTTGATTTATATTATTTTTTGGGCTAAATTTCACCATAGGTCAGTATAGTTTTAATTGTCCCCTCCGAATCAAGTTTTTTTTTTAATTGTGCCATCTAAATCACCAAACTTAATTGACCAATTGATGGGGGGAAATAACTCGTCAGAGGCGGTGACGATAGAGAGTATCCTTGTTTTGTTTGATTGATGTTGTGTGTTGGGAATTTTGCGAAAAGGCGCCTGCGTTATGCTGAAATTGCAAGGAAGTTCATGCGTTGTTAGAAATTTGCAAGGAAAATCATGTGTTGTTGCTAAAATTTGAAATTGCAAAAAATGCCTTTCCATTTTACACTGTTGATTTCCTGCTGTAATTATTTGAAAAAAAACATTGCTTGAAGATTAATTAATCAATCTCACTATCTCTCATCAAAGTTGCTGAACATCTCTTTCTCTCATTAAACCTCCAGTCACCTCTGGAGGTTTAATGAGAAAGATATGTTAAGTGACGTTCATTAGAGTAAATAATGAGAAAGGAGTTTTTTGCAATTTCGACAATAATGCAGGGGCTTTTTCTCAATTTCAACAATAATGCAGGACTTTTTTGCAAAATTCCCATTTTCCCCCTTTTAAGGAACACATTAGCTTCCTTCCTTAGCTTTGTTTCAAGAGACACGAATGGGGAGGACATAGCTGACACGGAGAGCGAGGGTTTAGGTGCTGACGAGGACGATTCATATGAATCCGACTTTATTGATGATGATGACATCATCGATGATGCTCCCTCTTCCCCTCTCCTTCAAACCTCAGGTCCAAATCAAAACAAACGAAAATATTTCAGTATTTCAATTTAAAACCCTAGTTGTTGTGTTGTAACTGACCAATGAAATGACAGAAGAGGAAGAGCCGTGGAAAAGACGTGCGGCCAAAAGGAAAAAGCGGCAGGTGATCATTGAAAGTGAGGAGGAAGAAGAAAATGAATTTCCGAAGGACGAACAAAAAGGAAAGGATAATAAGAGGAAAAGTGATGAACAAAAAGGAAAGGACAATAAGAGGAAGAGTGATGAACAAAAAGGAAAGGATAATAAGAGGAAGAGCGATGAAGAACAAGAAAGAGGGGTCTCAAAGAGCAAAAAGGTCGATAAGAAGGAGAATTCGGTTGAGGAATCTAAGAAAGATAAGACGGTGGAAAGTGTCGGGTATTGAATTTGCTACATATATATTTTTTTCAATATTTTCTAATAATATTTTGGACTCTACAAACATTAATGCCTTTTTTGTGAATTGCAGTGAAAATGGACGATCTGAGAATTCCACTCAGAGTCAAAGAGAGGAGAAAAAAAAGAAGAAAAAGAAGAGCAAAATCAGCAAAAAGGAAACTGAAAAAGACGAGAAAAAACAGCCTAAAAGAATTGAGACTTTTCCAAATGGTTTGATAATAGAGGAGATCTCAACGGGTCGGCCCGACGGTCAAATTGCCAACCCTGGTTGTAAGGTACAGTATATGTTGTAAACCCTAAAACCCTAAACCCTAATTTTCACCTTAAAAATGAACACTGAGTGCTTTTCTTCTTTTTTTTTGGGTGAAGGTTTATGTGAATTATGTTGGGAAGTTGCAAAATGGAACAGTTTTCGACTCCAATGCTGGTGAAAAGCCGTTTAAATTTCACCTTGGTAAAAAGAAATATTTATTTTGGAAAGTTGCATTTATGATCAAATTCTTATTCGTTATTTAACAATGCTTGATTTTACACAGGTAAAGGCCAGGTCATCACGGGCTGGGATCTTGGTATTAATGGTATATTAATCCTCTTAAATAATACAATTATTGTATTACTTTTCTTTTACTTTTATGAACCTAAAAACAAAATGCCCCCAAATGCTTTAAACTTTTAAGTCCTAGTTATTATCTATCTTGGGGTTTGATGTTCAATCATTGCCAAATTTTGTCCTTAGTTGAGAAAATAAGATTCAATTTAGCTAATCTAATTTATTTTTCTCTTAATATAGGCATGCGTGTTGGAGACAAAAGGAGGTTGACCATCCCGCCTACTTTAGGGTTTGTCCTTTTTATAGCTTTATTGGAAATAAAAATAAAAAAGGCTTGATAAAAAATATCTATATTGTAACTTGAAATTTAACATTGTAAAGAACTGGTACCACAACACGATTCGTTTGGATATTTTGTTTCTTAATCTTGAAGCCTCAAAGGTAAGCAGTTATAATACACGAAAAATAAGACCAAGAAAATAAGCAAATGATAAATTGAGTTATATGTTTGTGTTGTCTGATTCTCTTAATTTCTTTTATTTTCAGATATGGGGATAAAGAGATGGAAAAAGTACCAAAGAACTCTTGGCTTGATTTTGAAGTGGAAATAGTTAAGGTCAAATGACCTACAGAAATTACTAATAATTTATTCTTTTAAAATATTGGGATCTATTGCTTTTTAGTAGGGACTAATTGCTTTATGCCAATAGTTTGACAACAGCAAATGGAAAATTTTCTGTATGTTTTGCCATTTTTCTTAAGTTGAAATGAAGCTCTGTGTTTAGACAAGATCATAGGTTCTTAATGTGCATATTTTGTTTATAATTATTTACACTTCATAAAACATCAAAACGATGCAAAAATGAAAGAAATCATATATTGCCTTGTGAAGCATAAAAATTTCACATGCCATCAAATGTCATGTGCCCCTCAAAAACAAGATAATTTTTACACTAAAAATAATTAAAGTTTTGGATCTAACTTACTAACAAAATATTAGTAATGTAATAGTTAAAGAGAAATTATCATCTTCTTTGGATGAAACATTTTAGTATAGAGTTGACTAAAATCATTTTCTTTATACTACCGAATTCACCATCACACTCAACTTATGAATATTAATATTTTATGATGTTAATTTTTTTTAGTTATATGCTTTCCATCCTTACATACTAGACATAGAAAATATAATCATAAACAATTTTATTATGCTCAATAAAAATTTAAAATTACCTTATATATCTGGGTAATATGACGCACAGAGCGCGGGAACTTTCCAAGTTGAAAGAAACGAAAGATTTTCTCGGAGATATTGCAAATTTGCAATATTGGAATATTAATTCAAGAATTTACAACTCCAAATTTTGAACGCTTACAATTTCAAAAAGAGAATCTCGCCTTCATAACATCAAATTTCTCAAACTAATCTCACTGTACTAAACCCTAAACCCTAAACTAAACCTAATGAACCTCATCTCATCTAAGACCTTTCAGTTCATCTAATATCTGAACAACTTGTTTCCTCAACCTCTCGCCTCCGTCCGGAAGTTCACGTTGCCATCATAACAGAAATCAAACGTTGGATCTTCTCCACTTTCTGATCAAAACAAGAATCTTCTTCACTAGCTTTCCATTTTAATTTCACAAAATTAAATTTCTCCACATTTTGTTGGCCGTCGGACAATGCGGCTGGCACCACGTCTATGTGCAAAATTCTTATTCCATTTAGACCTTCAAATACTTTTTCTACAATCATAGAATCAGACAAGTGGTACAAAAACCCGTTTATCTTCATCTGTGAACAAAATTTAGCCACAGTAGTTGAACAAATAATACATTCATATGAGCTTTCCAATAATTCCTTAAGTTTGTAAGGCATACCTTAATTGATTCGACAGTAATGCATCCAATATGAGGAAAACAGGCAGCATGCTCCATTTCTACCAACCCTGCTTAAAATGAACAACAAATCACTTTAAAAAGAACTAAAACCCACCAATCAATTTTTGACCAGTAAAACTCACCACCCTAATCAATTAATTAGCAGCAACCAAATCAAGGTTTAGCCTCAAGTTAATCGAAAACAAAATCTAGATCTAGCATCCAGATGTGAGTACCGAGTAGAAAACCATAAGAACCTCACTGACGCATACACAAACAGAGAGAGAAAGAGAGTATAGTTACGTTTGAGAGAGGCGATGGTGAGGTCGGAGGAGGCAAGAACGGTGAGACGCGTATCCAGATTGGAGTGGAGAAAGATAATGCGCAGATTCTAAGCTCGCCATCGCCGTTAGGGTTTAGGGTTTTGCGCGGGGGAGGGAATTCTGCAGAGAGCTTTTTTTCAAGTTAATGGTTTGAATTTATTTCTTCCATTCACTTTGCGGAAATGCGGAGGGGTCAATTAATTTTGGGGAATTTACAAAAGAAACCCTCGTTATGTCTAAATTATCAAATTTTTCCGGCACTACTTTTGGGACAAATATCCACTATATTATAATGGGAAAGTCAGAGTCATATTTGGAGAATTAAAAAGAATCAAATACTGAATATGTTCATTTTCACGCGTCCTCCAGCACACAAAAAACACAAAAACACTACATTATTAGTTTAGTGTAGAATTCTTGTTTAGAAAATATTCACCATTTGTTTAAAAAAATTCATCTTTTCAATGATAAGAATAAGATTTTTATATGTTGGAGTCCTTAATGGACGGTTATTATTGACAGCGTTTTTGTTAATCCGACGGCTGCTATTGTAGCTCAAGAGTCAAAACTCAAGTCACGCTGATTAAGAAGATCATAACAAAGGGTAAGAATGTAATTTCTGTCAGCCTGTTACTTTCATCCCTTCTCTCTGTCCTCTTGCTCTCCAGTTCCTCTTCGCTCTCACAGTCTCACTATCCTCCCGCGCTCAGCTTATTCCCCGACGATCACAATCACGATTTTCTCCTGTGGCTGTAGCTAGGGCTAACCTCCCTTAGAACAGTCACGATGTTCTCTGCTCTTCCCTCGCTTGTTCAAGGTATGATAGACTCTTGTTCCGCTTTCACTTCTCTCGTTTCTCTCTATTATCACCCCTGCGACCCCTAATTTAGACTGAAATCCGTATTTCCTCTCCTATCCTCTCTCTAATGGCACGATTGCACTATTTTCCTTTATTTTGAATGCTCAAATTTGTACCAATACTGGTAAGCTCTCACCTGTATCTAACTGACACTTCTTTCTTTTCACTGGTAGGGCTGGTAATTTCGAGTTTATATGACATCTGTCTCCCATCCTTTGAATTTATTTAGCTGTCTAATATATATCTAATGGAAAAACGTAAGTTTATCCATTTAATTTCTACATTTGATGTTGATTAGTTCTTTAAACTCTTTTTTTTAGTGCCGCAGAACAATTTTCAGGATGCTCTTCAATTTTCAGCCTGCATGGTTGTCAGAACATGGGCCCCATTGATAAGCACATCCACATGGTAAATTTTTCCTTCATATTTATTTATATATTCGAAAATATTATACCTGCAATCTTCTTGCAATTTGAAATAATTATTATTAGAGTTCATTTTACTTTTCAAATCATTTTTTTATTCGTACGCTTATAATATTCTAATAATTTTCATTATTTGGGCAAGATGAATGACGATGAAAAAGAAATGGAGGAAGACTATGACAGCTCAGGAGATGAAGTGCCGGCTTTTTGGACTGTTAATCTTTTTAATCGAGTAAATAGCATCATTTAAATCAATAATTTGTAAATTGTAAACTTTGTGCTTAGATTATGTTTCTGAGTTATCTTTGGTTGCTATTTGTTCTCCGTCATTATTTTTCATGTGACGTAATGTGTTATCTCTTTGTTTGACATATGAGTTTTTACAATTTTTCTGTATTTATATTTGTTTGCTTGACTTCCTCTCAACATGCTAATAGAAGCCTTTATTACACTATGTTTAGCGCTAATATATATCTTTTTAGTGACATGCATAGTTTTGAGTATAAATATTTTAATTAAGTCGTAAGATATTTTATTTAATTCTAATATACTATTTTTGTAGTGTATATAGATTTCTAAATGTTAATATATTACTTTTTGTGTGTTCGTTCTTAATATATCAATTTATGTGCTAATATACTATTTTAGTGTGACATTTAGTGTGTTTATATATTATTTTCAGTATGAATGTATCATTTTGTGTGTCAATATGTTATTTCATTATCAACCTTTTTGTTGTGAATATATCATTTTATATGCCACTGTACCATTTTCAGTGTGAATGTATCATTTTCTCCATCAATATATCATATTTGATGCCAATATATCATTTTTAGCGCTAATGCCGTTATTTTTAACAAGTATGATATTAGTATCAATATATATTTGAGCGCAAATACATCACCAATATAAATTAGTTCAATTGTTTTTAGTATTTATGGTTTCTCAAAACAATTGTTGATGTTAAGTGAACGCTATTTTTCCTAAAATTTATTCGTAAATATATTTTTTGGATGGAAAGACATAATTTTTGGCATTAATATATGTGTTTAATCTAGGATGTTTCTTTATGAGTTATAGTATATTATTTTTGTGGTGTTCGTATACAATTCTAAGTGATAATATATATTTTTGTGTCGATTTCAACCTTATTTTATTGTTTTGTATGTAAATATATTATTTTCGGTGTGAATATATCATTTTCACAATCAATGTACCATATCTGATGCCAATATATCATTTTTAATGGTAATATCATTGTTTTTGCATATATATAACATTGATGTTAATATACTATTTTAGTTCCAATTTTAATGTTAATATAATATTTTATTTTAGGTGTCTATATACTATTTAGCGATGAAAATGAGAAGTAGATCAGAGGAGATTTTGAGGGAGATGGAGAGATTGAAACAAGAAGAGAGAGGGAAGTGTGTGGAAAAATTGTATGAAATGGAGAGGATGGTACGGGAAGGTGAGAACAATCCAGAATAAGAAGCAAATAAATGAGTTATTGTGTAATTAATTGTGTTATTAATGCGTAAATACTCAAAATATCCTTTTTAATTTGAAGGGTCTAGAATTAATCCATCGTGGAAACTAAAAAAAGTTTGAGCACTATAGAAGAGCTCATAAGAATATACTCTTTTAACGGTAAGAAAATAATTTTGTTTAGAAAGAATTCATCCTTTATATAGGAAGACTTCATTCTTTTAACAGTAAGAATATATCATTTCAGAAATTTTACATAGTGACCATTAAATTTCTTGTTTGACCGACCAAACCGCGTTTTCTTCTTCAAATCCACTATTTTACTGCCACGCGTTGTGTTCCTATCGCTGATTCTAAATTTTTCAAACATGATTCGAGTTAGAAGCCCTTTACAAACTTACAAAATGTAGGTGGACTAGAAATATTAAAAAACTCATTGTTAGATAATACAGGGGCCTCGAAAGTTTGCCTCCTAAAAGAGCCAAGGGTTTTGCGGGTCTGTGCAACGTAATCCCCCCCCGCCCGTAGGCCTTGCATTGAATAGAAAAACGTTAATTACAACTCAACAAAACCATCTAAACCCTAAATAGCGAAAAAAAAACACAAACAGAAGCAAACTAACACAAAAGAAACGCCAAACCGAGAAACAGTGGGCCCAGCTCTAATAGAGATAACAAAACGAAACAGGAAGGCTTTGAAGCTGAAAAACCCTCACTATGACCCAATGTTGCAGAAATCGCTAATCGGGATTAATCGGACGGGCCGAAAATTTCCGAATAGGAGATTAGTCGAGATTAATCGGAATTAATCGATTTGACCTAATCAGAATGAATTTTTATATATATTCCAAATAATATTAACATTTATAACAAAAATATTCAATATCCTAAACTCGTAATCTAACAAAACATATAATTTAAAGTTCAAATATATAATTCCAATTAAAACATAAACGATTGAGAAGCCATAATCACTACGTCGTCTACGACCTAAATAAATCCCTAATTAGCAAAGAAGAAAACAAATTAATTAACAAAATAAATCCCTACTTAACAAATTAACAAAATAAATCAACTTAAATGGTCAAATCGGTATAGAAAAACGGTTAGGGTTTAGAAAAAATTGGAATTTGGATAATTAAACGGGCCGGGCCGGGTGAAAAATAAAGAAAAATGCTAAAAATATAAAAAAAAAATTAAAAATTTGGGCCTAATCGGGTTGAAAAACGGCCCAAATCGGCCGGCCGATTAATGCTCCCGTTTAATCCATTTTTGAAACGTTCGGCTCCGATTAATGATTAATCGGGGATTAATTGCCGATTAAAACCGATTTTTGCAACACTTCTATGACCAAATTAGAGGAAGGCTTCGTATCAGTCAGGTGTTGTTTACTATTTAGTCTCCTGGTTTCTTGCTTAATCTATGGTTTGATTTTGATTTATTCTGTCTCCGAACGATTATCATCTTCTCATGGATTCTTATGGAAAAAATTAATCTCTCACCAATATTTCAAATTCAGCACATCTCTGGTTTGGGCCTTGTTTCTTTCCGAGGAAGTAATTTTATATTGCTAGGCTTGCTTATTGAAATTATGCCATGAATACAGTAATTTTTCGTCTTAGGCTGGTCTCAGTAATTCGTGAAATATTGCAAATTTGCATGGTAAATTTACCTCCTTTTAACAAAAAAATTGGGCAGAATTACCATGTATACGGTCAAAAATGCTCTAAACTGTACGCTTTGTAGCAAATTATAAAGAATTACCAGACATATTGTTCTAGTTCAGCCTGACGGCGCATAGAGTTATTGTATAGAATGTATAGAATGTATAGAACTATTATTCATATCTAGAATTATAATCATGTAGGGATTTTGAGTTAAGAGATGAGATTAGGAAAAGACTACCTTTAAGATCAAATCAACTAATGGTCAGCAAAGAACTCGTGTATAAAAGATTTGTTTTCTCTTTTAAACAGGAAACGCTGGGAAACCCGTCAGAATCAGTAAAATCGGCAAGAAGCATGGTGCAGCGCAACTACAGGGAAACGAGCCCCGTTTTGATCTGCGCTTTGGTGTGCTGTTCTTAGGAGTCGTGACATTTAGAGCTATATAGATATTATACATATTTTGATGATATATGATGACAATGAAATAATATTCTGATTCTTGTGAAAATTAATC